>BSBK01002338.1:0-405000 GCA_027943335.1 Chamaecyparis obtusa
AATCCTAGGTGGTATGCTCGAAAAATCTCTAACTTTGTCCAATCTACGAAGCAACTTTGGGGCTGAAGTTTGTACTTTAGCTCATCACATGTAGCAAAAAAAAATAATCTCACTTCCCTCCTCATCTACATTCTTGGATTTGTTAACCTTAGATGCAGATGCCATTGTTCTTCATTTAGGGTTTTAGGAAATATCAAATAAACAACTCGGTGAAGATAACACTTACTCATAACAATGATAAAAATGCTCAGAACCCTTCAAATATTTTCTCAAAATTCTCTCTGTAGACACTTAGCTCTCCATGATCGCAGTGTTGAAAAATAAGCTAAGTCTAGGTCATGTAATTTATAGCATTTTTCAAATTCATGCTTTAAAATTTTGTAATTAATGCTTGACCTAATACGGCTCGGTGGAAAATTGTCACACTCAGTTGTATACAAAGAAATAGCATAAGCTCGGTTAATACTGATGCTCGATTAACCCTTGCTGATAGTTACTGACTTCTCACTTGGTCTAACATATACTGAATTGTAAACACTTAAAGCTCAAAAAACATTTAAAAACCATAATGCATTGTAATTCATGTAGATTTGGTATGTGAACATTTGATATAAGGAACTATATTATAGATATATCTAATTAGAATTATCAGTTCCATATGTACCTTTTCAACTTAGGTGGAGGTGGAGATGTCACCCAATACAATGGATGAGGTTTCACTGACTGCATTACTTGACTCAACATTATCACCTAACACTTTTTATCCACATTGTATTTCTTATCCTCATGATATCTTCAATTGTATTACCATTCTCATAGATTTGTGTCTCTAGTGCTCAATCTCTACAATCTTTACTTAAGTGACCAACCTTGTGATAGTGTAAGCATGCCATACCAGTACTTGTCCAACTATGAGATCTACTTCTCTAGTTCTTTCCTCATGTAGTTAGCTACAATATGTCCATATCTTCCACATTTTGTATAGTTCACCCATGTGTTATGATCCTCAGTATAAGCATTACCTTGTCTTCTTGCTTGATAGGTCTCATTTTGTCCTTTTGGTGTCCAGACTTGCTTCATCTTTGTTCTGCATTCTTGTGCAATGTTTCCATGCATGTTGCAAGTGTGACAGTGTTTCTCCAGGTAGAGTTTTTTAGGATTTCCAATTCAACTTAGATCTACACTCATGTGTTTGATGTTCCAGACATGTTACAAACTATAAAAATGACCATTAAACTTAGGAAATGGTTTTAGGATTACCTTTTTCTTTACTCCTACAAATATTTGATGGTGTGGCCCCAGTTTACCATAGTGATAGCATGATAGTTTCTCAAGTCTTTGACTCTTGTAGGTGTTCATATGTTTAGTTTTCTTATATGATTCTCCTTGCTCAATATAGCCCTAATACAGTAGTACTTCCAAGTCCTCTTTGATTGTTCATAAATTAATCAATTTTCTTGGAAACTATCTTCAACTTTCTTCATCATTTCATTATGTTTTTTTCTACATCTTTACTTCATTTTTTCAGTCTTCTAGTTTTCTTCTTTGAGTTCACCAATGTCTTCAAGTTTTCCTTGTTAACTCACTATTCACTCAGTTGTTCTCCTGGATTACAAACAACCATCTGATTAGATATCTCAAAGTGATGCTCAATAAGTCTTAGTATCTTAGATTCCTTCTCTTGTAGTTTCTCAGTCATTTGTCTTATGTCTTCAATAACCAAATTTCTCTCTTATTCAGCGTGTCTAGAATTATTCATCACATCAATCATTCTTACCAATTGTGCCTCTTGACTAATTTGCAGGGCTTTAAACTTGTTTAGTCAGATGAAGATTTTTCTTAGATAAATCAAATAAACTCCCTTCAGATATGTCAAATATACTGCTTGAACTAGATAAAAAATTCTCAAATGGGTCATCATTATCTTCTTCATGATAATCCAGTCTCACATTGCTGAATAGCCATATCTTTTCTCTGAACCAATAACTTCTTTAATTCATCTTTTTCTTTCTTGTATTTCTCAATGAAGATTTTCATCTGAATATTTTGATTCTCAATAGTCTTGTCCAACATGTATCTTTTCCATCCCTTAGATCTTTCCTCTTCAGTGATTAAACTTCCAAATAAGAGATCTAGCTCTGATACCAATTGTTGGGATATGAAAGAGATAGTACTAAGAGGGGGAGGGGTGAATCAATAACCCTCAAATAATTTTTACTAATTAACAATCTGTAATAGTAGTATCTATCTAACCAACTGATTCCATTGTTTGCAACATACATTCAAATAACTTGTAAATGTAAAGTGCATAAAAAAAACAATAAATCATTCATGAAATATAAACACATGACACTTAGTATTTTGGTTTACACAGAAAACCCATGTTAGAAGGTAAAAACTACAGTGGAAAATGATACCTATGAATTCTTCACTACTACAGTAAATAAAGTATGTCGGTTAAGGCTATAAGTGTGATCTCTTTTGGTGATCTTACCCTATTAGGAGTAACATGAGATCAATTAGATCTACCTTGTAAAAGGATTTTAGCAATAGAAAATAAGTTTTGCACTTAGTTAAGAGATTTACAACAGACTATTAAGTCTACTCTGTTAAGAGATTTATAATCCTGATATAATGGTTAGAAGATGACATAAAATATTTGTAAATGACAACTTCAACTTGTCTGAATCAGATCTATGAAATACCAAATAGATTTCAGCTTGATGTGTAGTGTATTGCTCTCTGTCCTTCTCAGTAGCCTAGTATGTTTTCTGATAAACTAAATACTATTTTTGATAACTACTCATTCATGTAAACCCTTGTTTGAATTTTGATGTTTTTGTAGGCAACCACTTCTTCATGATCTCCTTGTCATGTCTACTCTCTCTTGTTATGTCAAAATGACATCAATTACAATTGCTTAGCAAATTTATTTGACTTAATAAGGTTTACAACATCTTAGAAAACCTAAGATCTACAGTATACAAAAAATAACCTAGATCTAACTATTACATAGGAATCGTCACAAAAATTAATAATTACATCTATAATAAATGTTCCTTGATCTTGGTAAAATGTTTATAGATCTATGTAAACTATTTACATAGAGATATGTGCCTTTACTGATCACTATGTCATTTTTCTGAACAACTCGATAAACACTGCATTCTCTATTAAGTGAATAACCTGATGCTCAGAGTGTAGAATGCTCAGTGTATATTGGACTCGGTGCTCGATATACTCCGATGCTCAGTAAAACATACTTGGTTAAAACCTGTATCCATTTAATTTTTGGTTCTTCCTTGTAACTACTCAGTATGAAGGATTTGTAAGTTCAACTGACTAGCTTCTATAGCTTCTTATTCCATTTTTTACCAACTGACCTTAGTTGATACTAATGACAACAATTTAATGCTCAAATAGAGATAACATGTAGGGTTCTTCTTCGATAGTGGAATTTTGATTTTTTTTCATAGACACATCACTCATTGTCCCTCTTCATCACTTGAATTATAAAATTTATACACAAACATTCTACAAATTCCTTCCATGATGAAATGCTATGTGCAGGGAATGACTCATATACTTTTCTTGCATAATCTCTGAGCATTTTGGAAAATAGAATCATCACCTGACCTTCTTCATCAATTTCATAATATTTTATGAATGAATGGAATACTTTTAAATACCATTTTATTGATTCATTATATTCACTATAAAACCTTGGTATAGCTTGTGCAATTTGTAAAAATAACTTATCTGGAAAAAATCTGAATCCTCTAAAATTCAACAACTTGATGTCATTTGAAATATTTTCTATGATACATTCTGTATTAAATTCTCTTTACTAACTAGGGGATCAATATTCAGTCCCTCTAGGTTCTTTCCCTTAGTGGAGTCACTGATAACTTTTGACACACTGAGTCACCACCTTCTTATCAGAAGGAAAATACAAACTGATCTTGAATTCTTCATTCAACAGAGTCACTTTCTAAAAAACTTATGTAGAGTCGCCACCCTTGTCTTCAATGGAAAAATTTAACATTTTATTATTAGTTCTCTCACTTCCAGTGAAATCTAACTCTCTGATCACCAAAAATTCTGAGTAATGTTTTACAAACAACTCCCCAATGGAGTCTCCAATTTATTGGTGCTAAAAAATGATGGTTTGGATTTCCTATGGTTTCCTATGGATCTTCCAAACCTAATGCTAAGAAATCTAATTATTTTTGCCAAATAATGAATTCAACCTCAATGATGGTTTGAATTCTTGCAATTCTAGCTCTACAAAGCCAAGGCTGGTAGGCCTGTAGCTTAACAAAATATGTTGATTCAAAGGCTTTTTATAGTAGATAACTAAATATAAAACTTGTGGATTCCATCAAGGTGGTAAATAAATTTGAGAGGAATCAAATTGTAAGTATCTCGATCAATAGTATATTGAATTTTGCAAAAATTGAAATGCTATATAAATTTAAATAGATCAAAGGAATAAGATATTACAAACTTTGAACAATGAACTAAATCACTATATTCCAATTATTGATAAGATTAGTGCCTTCCTCCTACTTGGGAAATGGAGTCAATTCTATATCAATCCTGCATACACCTCAGAGATAGTTTTAATAACTTGTATATAACAAGACCATCATTTCAAGGGCTTCTACATGAATTATAATTGAAACCAGATTATACAGTTAGTTCTACCAAATTTAAGTCTACCTTTGAGAGACCAATAGGACAAAGGAAAGTTTGTCAACCACACCTTTCAACTGATGATCAAACTGTATATATATTTCACATTACAAATAACCTGAGAATTCAACATAATGAAACAACCTATCTAAATAGATTATTTGAGAGACTAACCAAAAAGAATTGAAAACTATTACCACAGGTGAGAGAAAAAGAACTTATCTCTTCATTAATGTTGAAAAATAGTACATCAGAGTTCATGTTGCAGGTGTGATCAAATTTAATCCTATGAAAATATGTATTGTATTATTTCTTTACATTTTACATTATGTATATGTGTGTGTGTGTGTTTGAGTGGATTTAAAATCTCTTTATGGTGAAAAGACACAACCCTTATTATAAATTATTTTGGAAAAACAATAAACTAACTAAAAAATAACTACCTAACTTTCGGATCTGGATTTGGTCGAAAAACCAAAACACCTTGTGGAAAGCTAAGATTTGGACTAGAGATAGGAAATTTGATTTCCTGAATTGGATCATTTTTAGAATTTTAAAATTCAACCATCTTCAGCCTCTATCGGAATCATCTTTGCAACCAGTCAAAATTCCAGCATTTTTTGAAGGCTTTGATTAGTTAGTTCTATTTATTTGTGTCATAAATCTTCATTTGATTTTTTTAGTGTGGAGAAACTTGCTTCTTTTTAATGTATTGGGACTCCTAAATTCTCAAAATTTAGGGTACCAGCATGATCATCGTAATGTTGGTGTGAAGTGCCACTATAATTTGTTTTTCTCATATGAGTACAAGAATATAAGAATGAGAATACGACTACAAGAATACGAGTACATGGAAAATATTATGAGAGTATTATTTTAGGGTTATCATTTATTTTTTTAGCCGACATTGTGAACTACCTAAAAAAGGGCTTGATAAATAAGCGACTGTGTGACAAGAAATTGTATTAGATTGTAATTTTCTCTTCCATATATAATAAAATAGGTAGAAAATTATTTCTTTGATGGATGTAGTGTTGGCAATTTGGCTGAGGTATGTACATAGATGTTGTCATTATGGAAACATATGTTCCCTATGAAGATCGCATAAGCTGGAAAGTAAGTATGGAAGATCACAGACTAAAATTGTCTAAGTATGAAACAATGTTTTTGACAGAGCACCCGATACAGTTTGTTTTGGCGACATTCACTAGAGCATGATCAAAGTTTGTGTAGTTGAACATAGACTCTATGGTGTCTAAGGATACCCCATCTTAGTGTGCAAAATAGTATGGATAGTACGAACAAAGTTATGATTGTTTTACCGATGATAAAGTATAGCTAATAGAGAATTTTTGAAGACAGAACTAGTAAATGAATTAAGGGATTATTTTGCTTGTCAAAATAATGACTTTATATTATAAAGAGATGACATCCTAGATGTTTACTCTAGGATAAAGATATGCAAGCCAACAAGAGAAAGATGTTATGTTTGTATCTTGTATAAATAAAGATGTACCGAACATACTTGAAATGTAACATGTAATATATGTAACTTGTGATAGCAGTGAAAGTTGTTGATGCGAAGTTATAAGTAGTACCATATTGTAATTAGTAAACATTTGTATTATTTTTTCGGTAGTGAGGTCATCTGGTAATTAGTTTTTGTATCTACAACTCCTAACAGGGTTGAGGCTTCTAACAAGGCCTATAGTCCCTTAACCAGGACTGATACACTATATGATTGTAACAGGCTCCTAACAGGGTCAACATCCTTAATCGGATATCTTTTGATTAGTGGATCTTTGTGGGTACCATCCCCACTGGGATTTTCCCTTGGCCAGGGTTTCCTCGAGAACATATCATGTGTTATGAGTTCTTTACATTTACTGTTATGTATGCTATTTAGTTTCTCATGCTTTAAAGTAATCTGTTATATCCATAAGTGGGCAAAAGTAAAATTTTGTGAAATACTAATTCACCCCCCCTCTCAGTATTTCCTATTTCTAACAATTGGTATCAGATCACAGTTACTCGGAGAAGAAACATTCAAGGAAAGCCTAGTAGCTTGAGTAAGATCTCTATGGATATGGATCAATTACAAAAGAATCTTGAAGAAGCTCTTGAGAAAATTGATATGCTTACTGATGAAAGAAACACTTTGAAAAGAAAGTATGATGATGCAAAGAATCTTATTGACAAATTGAAAGGTAAGATAGAAGATTTCAAATCTAAGAAGGAATCTAAAATTCTTGTTGAAGATTGTGATGATTTAGAAAAAGAAAATGTGATCCTTAAAGATGATTTGAAGATAGAAAATCTAAAGCTTAGCTTGAAAGATGGAAATGACAATTTGAGATCTGAGAATGAAATTTTAAAGAATGAAAATGAAGATCTAAAATCTAAACTTGGCAAGGTAACATCTGAATTTGATAAATTTCAATTGCAGTGTGATGAACTTGAAAAATATAACAAAATTGTGAAAGGTGAATTGACTCAATCCAAACAACAACTTGACAGGCTATATTCAAACAATGAAAATATTGATAAGCAAGTATCTTATGGAAAACCATTCTATGACAAAAATGGTCTTGGATTTAACATATTGAAGATAGTTAGTGAAAGCAAGAAACTAAATCTGAATGAATGTGAAAGTAGTGAAGAAAAGAAGTTAGATGAGAACAAATCTAAAGAATCACCAAAGCAAGAAGAATCACCAAAGCAAGAAGATACACCAAAGCAAGAAGAACCACCAAAGCAAGATGAATCATCCAAAGGTATGCAAAGATAATTCAAAGGTAGATTTTTTTCTTGTAATACTATTGGTCATATGAAGAGAGATTGTACAGGTAAACAATTCAAACCTCTTAGTGGTTATTGTTATAATTGTCATAGTTTTGGACATAGAGCTATTGAATGTAGAAGATCTAAAGTTATTGAGAATAATTACAATAGTAGAATGCCTAGAAATACTAACAATGCAGATCAAAGATCAACTAAACACATGAAAAGAGGAAATGGAATAGTATGTTTTAGATGCAACAAAATTGGACATATTGCTAGAAATTGCAGGACACAAATCAATCAGCAAACACCTAGATATGGAACCAATGAAATCACTTGTTAGATATGTAACAAGATTGGGCAAGATTTTTCAGAATGAACAATGGAGGTTATCATCATAACCCTAACCCTAGAAACTATGCAAGAAGAAATGAAAATGCAGGAAACAAAGAGAAAGGTTGTTGTAGCAATCAAGATGAAGTAAAATTTGTTAAAGGCATAGATCAAGGAGGTATATTCAACATTGAAGGTAATCAGGAAGGTAATGTATCTGATGGTAAGAATGAGTCTTTACCTAACCCTTCTTTAAGCACTTAAATTATGTAAATTTCTGTAGTTTAGGAACTTAGAATTAGTATAGAATTAGATTTTGAATGAGTTAAGTTTTTCACAGTTAGATGAAGGTTTTTTATGTTATAATAATGCTATGGTTAAGTGCACAAAAAGAAATATTGTGTTTTGTGAAGTCGCAAGAAGATTTATGGTTGTAGTTTTATAGAATCAACTTTTTGGCATTTTAGAGACAAAAGAATTGAATGTGATGTCAGATCGAGTAAATGCTAAGTATTAAAAGATTAAAATTGAATTTATTGTGATTATCAAGTGATTAGAATTGATTTGGAAGTGAAGAAAGAAGTTTGGATGTGATTTGCAGAAGTTTGAAGCACTGATCTAGCGAAAGCCCTAATTTTGCAAATTTAAGGTATTTATCTGACTAAGATCTTGAACCAACTTAAAGTAATCATATATAATCATGGATGTGTCATTGATTCACAACATTAAGGATAATAATAGACCTAGAATTAAGAAAGATCTAGTTCAACCCTCAGAAAGAGATGCTAGTTTAGCCTTATTATCCGTACCAGACAGAGTTCTTCATTTAGAGAATGTTAAAAGTTATCTTGGATGCAAGTATGAAACCCTAAGGGAGAGTGATTTTAATGGTGAATGTAAGAAATTGTACAACATGGATATGTCAGTGAAACAAGGTTATGAACATCTAGAAAATAATGAAATCATTGAGTACTCTATGAAATATGAATTTGATGATGAGGAGTGTACTAAGATCATTTTGAGTAGGATACATAATGGTAAATTTTGGTTAGAAGATAGAGTTATAGACATAACTGTAGACCTAATTCATGATGTGACTGGATTATCAAAAGTTGGTGCAATTCCACTGAATGAGAAAAACATGAGAAAGATTGTGATTGAAAACACCGGTTCAGTATACAATGGAAGAGGTATAGTCATTAGTAAGATTAAGCAAGATGATGTAAAATACTTGCGTAAGATTTTGACAACAAAGTTCCATGGAAGCTCTAGAGAAGATGATATGCTAGCAGGTATGATACACATTTCTTATTTGATGTGTGTGGAGAAGAAGCCTATGGATATGTGTGAAATTCTGAGAATACAATTGTTTGAGAATTTGGAAAACATAAAGAAAGCTAAATACACTCACTTTAGATTTTCCTCATTGGTTACTTACATGTTCTTCCACTTGCTAAGAAGATTTCCTTACACTATTGAATGGAATGATGGTGAGAATACTATGGAAAGAATCAATAAATTTTACATGAAACATCTTATTGAGAAGGTTAATGACCGTGTAAAGTTAGTGTTGAAAAATTTTCAGAACATTATGGTAAATAGATCATGAATTCCTCCATCCCTAGTTGAGAAATACAAAGATGATATATGTTTTATGGTTGATACTGATTTCACTTGACTTGAGGCAGTAGAACCTAGACATGAATTCATAGACCCTCTTGGCTATGAAATCCCTGAAGTTGAAACATAAGGATATGTTAGTAGATTGTTGAAAAGTAAAGTTAATGGTCATAGCAATAGATTTGGAACATATGATGAAAACTTTGATTCAGAAAAGACACTTAAGGAAGAAAAATAATCAAAGAAGAGAGTGGAGTCTACAATTAAGAAAATTCTAAAAGAATTAGGTATGAGTGAGTAGGAATTTGATATTGCAAGAAAGACTGTAGAAGCAATAAGGCAAAGTGAGATACTATCAGTCCCACCTTTGGCATCAAGTGCAGAAGCTATTCAAGTTAAGGTAAAGGTTAAAGAACCTGAGAAGGAACAAGAAATTAGTCAGATAGAGAAACCCTTTTCTTCAACACCAGGAAAAAGAATGAAGGCAAGTGCTTCAAGACCGAGTAAAAGACAAAAAATAATTGTTCCACTAGTACCTAGAAGAGTTGCAGAGATAAAAGATGATGAAGTGATAATAAAGAAGAAATCATGGAAACCAAGGATAGAAAGAGTTAGTGAAGATATAATGCAACATGGAGACTTTACCAAAATGAAAAAATACTATGATTTATATGGATCCTCTAACAGATTAAATCTAGAGAATGCAATGGTTACTCATATGATTTTGACAAACAAGAAATTTGATACTATTCATGGAAAGATACCAGAAGATTTGTACAATAGACTTGTGAGAAAGAAGATGAGAGCACAAGAAGAAGATACTAAAATGAGAGAGAATGTGATTTGACAGTTCTATGAGATAAGAGATGATGACCACCTTAAATAGATCCTCAAGCCACTTGAAACCCTATTAAGAACCAAAAGATGAATTATACAAATAATGGGAGGTCATTATGAACAAGTAAAGATTGAAAATGTATAGGCAGTTGTGCAAGTGCTAGCAAACTTGGTTGCAGGAAAAGATAGCAAAGATCAATCAGTTGTAGAACCAGTAGAGAAATAGAGTTCAGAACAAGTAGAGGCAGCAACATAGGTAGTTGAAGCTGAAGATATTCCCTCTTCTTCTATAAACATTGGCACATAATATATGGACATTGAAGGAACAAAAAGTTACTTTAGATTCAGATGATGCGGTACTCAATAGTTTGGATAACATTGTTGACAATTTGGTTTTGGGAGAGCAAGAAAAGAGTATTGAAATAGAGACTACTCGAACTAAAGTGCAAATGGAAATAGAGGCCCATACACCGATTGAACCACAAGAAGACATCAGTCTTACTCCTAAGAATAGAAAGGAGAAAGGAATAGGAACATTGATTGAAGATTTGAGCAAGGAAGTTGATGACGATGATCAATTAGAGTTGATCACCTCTTTGAACAAAATTATTGGAAAGAACAAGAAAGTTAAGAATCTGGAAGGTAGTTTGAAAGATTTGACTGAGAAGCTACAAAGTGTTATATCTACAAAAGTCTTTGATTCAGATCCACTTGAAAGAGAAAAGATGGTAATTAAATCTTTTGGTGTTGAGTTCACTAATTTGACTGATATTGCTAAGGTTAAGGCTTAGGTAGCTTATGAAGCTGAGATGTTGTAGAATATAAGTTAGAATATCAAAAATGACATTCACAGCCTTGACAGACACATTAAGAACTTAAGGAAACATCTTGAGACTGGAAAGTGTTTGTACATTTAGTGTACAAAATCTAAAAATATTTTAATTTAGGAAGAGAAGAAGATAAAAGAGAAGCAAGATGAAATTGCAGTAGAGACAAACTCTTTGGCCAGCCTAAACATAAAGATCAGTACAGTTGAGAAAAAGATCAGAAAATTATGTGATGAGATAAGGACTTTGAATGATGAGAAGAATAAGAAAATTATTAGGATAAACATCTTGAGAGGGCATGTCTCAATCAAGTTGACTATAATAGAAGAGCAGCTAGATGAATGTCTTACTACTAAGAAAACATTTCAGAAGTTCAATTTTGAATCCCTTCAAGCCTGTCAGATTGTAGCATACGGATTGAGTACTTTACTCAATGTAGCAGAATCAATAAAGAAGGCATGGGAGAAAGATTTTGAGACTTGGAAGATAGATTTTGTAGATTGTGTTGCAAGCCTACCGACTTTGCAATAAGATAGTAAGGTAAAAGTTTTGACACAATTTTGTATATCCCTTTCCACCCTTTATTTTGTCATTGTTGTCAAAGGGGGAGAGATACTTAGAAAATTGTCTATATATGATAAGGAAGGATACTCATAGGGGGAGTTCTATGGAGTATTATGAAGTGTTATAGATTATGTGTATATTTTGAGGAGATATAAGGATAGTATACTTATTTTATACTATGGCCACAATTTTGATATAAATTTTGAGATTTTGACTTGTACACTTAGCCAATTTTCTCATATGTTGCCACCAATGACAAAGGGTGAGATTGTTGGCAATTTGGATGAGGTATGTACATAGATGTTGTCATTATGGCAACATATTTTCCCTATGAAGATCACATAAGCTAGAAAGCAAGTATGGAAGATCGCAGACTAAAATTGTCTAAGTATGAAATAATGTTTTTGGCAGAGCACCCGATACAGTTTGTTTTGGTGACATTCATTGGAGCATGATCAGAGTTTGCGCAGTTCAACATAGAATCTATGGTGTCTAAGATACCCCATCTCAGTGTGCAAAAGAGTACAGATAGTACAAACAAAGTTATGATTGTTTTACCGATGACAAAGTACAGCCGACAGAGCAGTTTTCAAGACAGAACTAGTAAATGAATTAAGGGATTATTTTTCTTGTCAAAATAATGACTTTATATTATAAAGACATGACATCCTTGATGTTTACTCTTGGATAAAGATATGCAAGCTGATAGGAGAAAGATATTATGTTTGTATCTTGTATAAATAAAGATGTACCGAACATACTTGAAATGTAACATGTAATACCTCTCCTACAGTGATACTATGATTTGATACTTTTTATTATGATGGTTAGAACTATGCACTCATGTTTAAGTTTTCATGGAGGATTATACGTTCATCAGATGATATTTATATGCTCAGTTATAGTTACTTTGATTATATGTTTATGAGATCCTAGAAGAATGTATTAGTTTTACATGTTTTATCTCATGAATGGTATACTAACCCTTATCTCAATTGGTTTATGGATACATATGTGTTTTTCATGACTCAGGACGAAGTCGTAGTTACTCACTCGGTGAGGTCCACACGATGTATCGATCCTAGTCATCTGCTTGCATATATCTGATGTGTATATCTATATGTATATGTATCTCTTCTTGGTGATGCAGGAATTGCAGGTACCGGGTATCGTCTCCACCTGGCTCCACAGGTCTGAGCGATCCCTTAAAAATCCTCGATTTTTGTTGTTGTCATGGAGATATCATCAAGCTTCACAAAAGAAAACCTTTATCCTTGATCATTCACCTTAGGTGGGAAGTGCCGGGTCAGTTCCTGGTAGGGAGATATTATGTGGTTTATCAGTTATTAGGGTTTGGATCTTGTTCTTCTGTTAGGGATACTCAACTTTGTCAGTAGGTTATCTAGGTGAGTCCTTGTTGATCGATGTCTGTTTCAGTGACTTATTCCTGTTTAGATTTTCATGTTAGTATTAAGATCGAGTTGCTATTTGTACCTTGCATCTTCTGGTTATATAGTTATAAAATGTTAGTAAAACGAATAATGAGTCATTTATACTATATGTGTCATAAACATGTGGGTGCACACATATGCTTATGAACACATATAGGTATATTAAGGTATAAATATATATTCATAAATATAAATAAATATATATACTTAATTATATTAACAAATAGCACTAGCTTTATGGTTGTGGATAAAAATAAATTAAAAAATAAATAAAATAAGATAAAATAAAATAACTTTTGGTAATAAAACTAACTAGCTAGGAGGGAGTTGAACTCGAGACCTCCTAGAAGTTGGGGCTAGTTAGTTACCAATTGTGCTATGTGAATTCCTTGTGAGGTAAGTAATTAAATTTATTATTAAACCTTATTTTAGAGAATATTTTAATAAAAAAAAAATATATAAACAAAACTTTATTTGTTACGGGAGAAAATTAGTTTCTCCTCCAACCGACTATGGAAGTTGGAGAAGTTTCTTCCCGTATAGAAACTTCTCCAACCAAATAGTTGGAGAGGAGATTATATCTATGATGATTGGTTCGGAAGATGGGGGCTGGAAACTATTTTGGGAACGGAAGAACTTTGGCTAATCAGGAGAAATTTGGGAGCGGAGGAACAGGGAGCAGCGGAAGAAATTTTGCAGGAACGGGCTTCGTCAACCAGGGAACTATTTACCAGGTTGGAGCTTTTCCCTGATAATCCCTAGGATATGAAATAATTATTTTATTGTCTGTTTGTGCATTATTGTTTATGTTAGATCGGCAAACTCAATAGTTTTAACATCATGGTTATATTAATATTTGCTGAAATAAAATGTAAATTCACAGAATATTAAACGTTAGAAAATGTATAAAAAAAAATTAGATAAACGAATAAAATACATAATGTTGTATTTTATAATGTTATTAAGGGTTATATTTTCCTGTATATGTCCTTTAAAAGAAAATAAAATAAAATATATATAAATATAAAATTATTAACCTACTAATGTTTTGGATATTCTAAAATATTCATTAATTAATTAACCATTGTCTTAATATTCTTTAATAGATAAAATTAAATTCTATTAAATGTGTTTTAAAAAGTTTTTAAAAAATAATAAAATAAAATCAAAAAAACAATGAATAGGGCCGCTGCCGCGGCGGGTCCCGCAGTACCGAACGGCAGCGTCCGCTGCCGGCGGCACCTTCGGGTGCCTTGCGGCAGTGACCGCTGTCGGCGGTACCCGGGGGTACCGCACGGGAGCGGGCCCCCGTGTAGGGTTTTCTTAAAAAAAGAAACATTTTTTTAATTTAATTTTTTTTGCATTTTGAAAAAATACAATTTCGGTATTTTATGTATAATATAGGTATAATGTAATTTATGTTTAACATTAATCTAAGTAGATATTATATTATATATATATATAATATAGGTATTATTATATATATATAATATAATTTGAATTTTGATTTAAATTAATTTTGTATTATATTTTTAGGATAGTAGTAATTGAAAACATGGGTTAAATAATTTAATACATATGATATTGATAATTAGACTTATATTATATATATATAATATATATTATTATATATATATAATATAATATTAAAATTGAAGAAATATATCAAATTGTTTATGTTAAGGTGTTCTTTTTTTTTAATATATATATTTTTGATGGTTTAGTTTTATATTATGAATTTGGTTATACATACATATAATTAAAGAACTTGTCGGACAAAGTGATATTAAATATCATTATATTATGTAATGAAATTTGTTAGATGAACGAAATGTTTGAACTAGAGGCATATTTATTTCGATGTTTTAACTGTGTAAATATTTTTAAGTTGTAAATAAATAGTTGATTGCTTAGTTCCATGCTTAGACAAATGTTAGGATGGGGGCTAGAAAACGGAAACAAAACTCTTACTTTCAATTTTATCAACAAATCAAACTAGTCAAACTTGTGATCTCCTAAGCATCCTAGGTAGGTCTGTTATAATGAAATTGTTGGACATGTTAGTGGTTTGACTAGGGAAACCTAACGGGAATAGGTTAGGGTTAGGAAACCTAGGAACCCCTAAGTGAGTGGCTCTCAGTGCGGGGCCGGGGCCCTAAAGTGGCTAGACCAGGATAACCGACTGATGAGTTAATTAACCAAGTGATAACCAAATAAAATTTAAGGGATGGGTTCAAACATTAAAAAGATTAAGTTGTGCCTCGCCCATGCCATTAGCGCTAGGACAGGCTATGGATGGGAGTGGGAGAAGGTACCTATGCGTAGGTACAAATCGAATGGCACTTGTCTGTATGAAAGGCATTCGATTTCCGCATGTGTCTACTTGGGGGCCGGGGCCCAGTGTGGCTAGTACCAGGACAACCCAAGGGGTGAGGGCTATGCGATGACACTCACTTAGGTTGTTGCTTAGGATTTCCTACCCAAACCTTAGAATCCCTTGTGAAATGTACTTTACTTGTGTGAAATTTTATCCACCCTTTTTGGTAAAACCTAGTAAGTTTCTTCTTGTGGGCTTGGTGTTTATCTCCTAGCACGGGGGGTGAAACTTTACCAGTTTCACATGGTTGGGTGGAAAATCTTTCTATCGAGGTATCTTGTGCAGATGTAAACAACTGAAGATTCATATTTGTCTGAGCACCTGTTGAAGAATGAAGATTTGTACTTTTTCATGTTGTTGTAAACTTATGTATTCTCCTATCAGGAGTTTAAATGTAATGTAATTTTCAAATGATGTAATAATGGGTAGCCGTAGGAAAAAGGGTTATATGGGATGTTTAATGTATGTTGGAAAGATGTAAATTTTGTTATGTATCAAGTTGTGCAAAATGTTGATGAATCATTTATTTTTCTATTGAAATATGTTAGTTAGATGAAATGGAATTATAGTTATTGAAAAGTTTTAGATGGAATTTATCTTTAAATGTGTTTAAGTATTTTTCAATAAAGAATCTGAAATGGAATTTGAATGGTTAGTAAATGTTGTTAAAATGTTTATCAATTCTCAATAAGTTATACATTTACATTTAAGGGAACCTTGGAAAGAAGTTAGAAAATGTTTTGTTTATTATAAACTTTAAAAGTTCAAAATTTTTCGTTAAACTCTACTTAGGTTTTCTTTTATGAAGTAAACCTTTTTGTATTTTCCTGGTTCCCTTGCGGGGCATGACATAACATGTAATATATGTAACTTGTGATAGCAGCAAAAGTTGTTGATACGAAGTTGTAAATAGTACCATATTGTAATCAGTAAACATTTGTATTACTTGTTTGGGCAGTAAGCTCATCTAGTAATTAGGTTTTGTATCTACAACTCCTAATAGGGTTGAGGCTTCTAATAAGGCCTATAGTCCCTTAACCAGGACTGATACACTATATGATCGTAACAAGCTCCTAACAGGGTCAACATCCTTAACCAGATATCTTTTGATTAGTGGATCTTTGTGGGTACCATCCCCACCGGGGTTTTCCCTTGGCCAGGGTTTCCTTAAGAACATATCATGTGTTATGAGTTCTTTACATTTACTATTATGTATGCTATTTAGTTTCTTATGCTTTAAAGTAATCTGTTATATCCATAAGTGGGCAAAAGTAAAATTTGTGAAATACTGATTCACCCCCCCCTCTCAGTATTTCCTATTTCTAACATGTAGACCATATTGGGTGAGCCACATTAAATATTTGTATTATTGTATTTTTTTCTTTCTTATTTCATTATTATAATAATATTGGTTATTGCTCATATCTACCCTAAACCCTAACAAATGGTATTATAGTTGTATACTTTTCAGTGATTTGGTAGGAAAACCTAGATTCAAGTGGGAGAAATAGAAGAGGAAGGTAGGCTCAAGGTTGATAAACTTAATGGAAAAAACTATTAGCTATGAAAGATGAAAACGGAAGACTATCTATATGAAAATGATGCTTACTTACCACTGGGTGGAAAAGAAAAGAAGCCAAAAACCATATCAGATGTGTTGGATTACTAAGTGGGGGGTGATTCAATAATCAATGGTTCTTTAAATCTTAAAAATTTACTCTAATTCAACTTGGTAAAATAAACTTCAATAAAAACCAACAATACTTGTAAATTAGGTAATCAAACAATAACATGCATATTAAACATTCAACACATTTGACACTTGTATTTAACGTGGAAACCCAACTTGGAAAAAACCACTATGGAAATTTTCACCCACCAAAGAAATACTCTTCTGAAGTATGCTCAGTTAAGAGCACTACATTTGGGGTCAAATTCTGATGGCCATTTATCGGCATTTCGACAGATGAGTTCGTCACCATTTTTGCATAGGAAATTGTGACAGAAGATGTATCCGTCGGTTTACCAACACCATATCACGTCAAAAAATTGCACATGGCAACAACTTCATTATGGCATTTTCTACGGTTCATCCATCAGAATTCCGACACAATGACCTATCAGAAATATACAATCTCTGTTAGAAATTAACTGTTGAAAACATATCCTTTCTGACATTATAACTATTGGAATAGCAACAGTTTCCACCTAATTCTAATAGATCTACCTATCAGTGATATGGCATTAATGTCGAAGGTTCTATCAAAAAATTTCTATTTGTGACACTTAAACTGTCGGAAGAGTGACAGTCCTTCAGCATTTGTCCGACAGGTTCCCTGTCGAACGTATAGCATTACTGTCAGAACTATTGTCATAAATTATTTTCTCTGACATTTTATCTATCAAATGTGTAGCACTTTTGTCAGAATTAATTATTAAGTGTCAAAAAACCAACGGATATGCACATTAAAGATAAAACAGCTCAAGAGACCATCATAGGTTCTCTCTTTCTTCGGTCTATATTATTAACAAAATGTTTTACCTTCATTAGCTCATCAAATCTGGGGATTTGAAGGAATTTAATAGAATATTTTCATGACAATGTATATTATTTAAGTTGACGTTGCATGAATTTATCTACTTCGTACACTTGTAGACTATGAGGACGATGATAAAGAAGCATGGCCATGGGAGGAGATCCTTCTTTATTGCCATCTTCATAGTATACAAGTGCATGAAGTAGATAAATTCATGCAATGTCAACTTAAATAATATACGTTGTCATGAAAATATTCTATTAAATTCTTTCAAATCCCTGGATTTGATGAGCTAATGAAAGGTAAAACATTCTATCAATAATATAGATTGAAGAAAGAGACAACCTATGAAGGTCTCTTGACATCTGTTATCTTTAGTCCTAGGTACTGTCCTAGCTACCTGTCGATCCTCGAGAATAATCACCACCTTGCATTTATGTACAATGCACAAATTGATCCCAGTCTCACAAAAACATTTTACACTTGTACATCTCATCAATACTAGAGGCCTAAAGTAATTTTATACGATCACTAGCACATTTTGTGCATGGATGAGAAATAGTATCAAAAGTTTCTAGATAACTATTTTTGAGAATAGGAATGAGTGCAGGCCAAAGAAGGGATAATTCCACAACAAAAAGGAAGACATCTTTTTAGCCTAGGTCTGGATCCTACCCCAATTGTCAAAGGATCTAGGGCCAGTCTAGAAAGATGTCTTCCCATTCTATCTACAACATTGTGTCCATCCATGATCTCAGGAATATCATCATCTTTCTACTCTTCATTTGCAAAAATATATCACTTCTTCAAGCTTGCAGAGTAATATTATTAATAAAAGAACTCTTGCCAACATTAGGTACCCACAGATCAAAATAGTTGATATTATTGGTGCTTGTGCTCAAGGATATCGATTCACTATTTTGACATGGCCAAATCATTTTTATTTCATTTGTAGAGAAAAGGAGTGGGAGAAAATGAGCGGATGAAAGTTGATCAAGCACGAGAGAAGGCATTTCATTTTATTTGATCATGAATGCTCTCTAAAATGACCAATCATGTTTTCTATTTGATTTTTTTTGGTTTTTTTTTTCCCATATTCAGTAGATAAAAATCATGGTGGTAGCCACTTAGCCATCTTTTTGATGTTCCAGGTATTTTACAAAGATACAGGTATGTGGATTTATCATTTAGTTGCTTGCAGTTATTTGTCAAATGCAAATATTTTGTCAAGTTCAAAGGGCAAGATATCAGTTTGGTGTTTTCGATTTATGTTAAAAGTTGATTTGGTAAAATCCTCAAAAAACACACTACATGTTCTAAAATGTAAAGAACTTGAATGTTAAATGTAAGATATATATCTCATCCATAGTAATCAAAAGAAAGGACATGAAACTTGTAAGGAGATTTACCAATCCAAAAATATAAGTGAATAGGAAACATGATTGGTACCTTATGAATTGGTTTTTGAGGTGCACAATCTTCATCAATCTCTTGAGAACAAGACCCCTCCTCATGAAAAATGCATTTAACGGATTAAACAAATCTACAAAACTGAACCAAAGGCATGTTTAGAACAAAGAAATAGATTGATAATAATATGCTAAAAATTCTATTATGTTTAATACACGCAAAAGGACCAGTCCCAATAATTTTTAAACATACTTTATCTGATATGATAATAACATGCCAATTAAATTTATAAAGGTGTTATCTACATTTAATCTGCCAATTACTAATTACACAAAATTTTTTTTACAAAACTGAACCAATGGCATGTTCTTCATGTGGTACAAGGAAGATTTGACTAAATAAACATCATTCTTTGTCCTATTTCCTTTTAACAAAGTCTCAACTATCAATGATACAATATACATTTGATGCCCTAAGCTATCAAATATACAAATGGCACCTACCTAGAAGCTCACCAGGAGAATGAAGGATCACTCACTGATTGCATGATAACCCAATTTTGAAGGGTCACTAGTTGAGGGGACAGTCAAGGTCTGGATGATTGCGCCATTGGAGGACCCTAGTTCTTTGTATTAATTGCTATTCAAATTGGATGCATGGATTTATTGTGAATTATCATCTGCTATGTATCCTGTAACTACATCCGTAAATATGCATATACTTCTCTAGGGTTGTAAGCCACTTAGGGATCAAAATAGAGAAACTGAATAAAAATCATTCTTTGTGCTATTTCCTATTAACAAAGTATCAACTATCAATGATACAATACATTTGATGCCCTAAGCTATCAATACAAATGGTGCCTAGCTAGAAGCTCATGGGCTTTCCATTTGATAACCATAGTCAACATTTCAAAAAAATGGATATCCTTGAGCATAAGCACCAATAACATCAAATAATGGAGTTAAAGCATGGGCTAGGGCACAACACCAGTAGAATGCGGTCATTTCAGTGACAACAATTTACAATGGTTTCATTAAACATATATGCTAGTAATATCAACAAACATGAATCCAAACATTTGAATATAGTGAATCGATATCCTTGAGCACAAGCACCAATAACATCAAATAATAGAGATAAAGCACTAGCTACAACAGGACACCAGTAGAATGTGGTCATTTCAGAGAGCATTCATGATCAAATAAAATGAAATTCATTCCAATATGATGCTAGAGGCTCGAAAGATGAAGAAATCACATACCTTCTCCCACACTCAGCTTTTGCTCCTCTTCTCCCACTCCCTCTATCCAATCAAAATAAAAATGATGAGGCTGTTTCACTTTTTTTTAATCTATACTCTGAATCTATCAGAATTTTGATGGTCAATTAAACACCCATCGAAATACCGACATCATCGGCGCCTATTACAAAAAAAAAACACCAAATTCATAATAAAAAGTTACCCGTCAAAAACTTCTGTCAAAATTTGGCCCCAAATGTAGTAGTGGAGCCATCATGCTAAAGATTACAATACACATTGATAACTGTGACCCTGTTAGGGGATTTTCCTGATATATATTAGGGTCTTATGTTAGAGAGTAAAGACAACCAAGATAACTAAGAGGGGGGGGGGGTGAATCAGTTATCTAATAATTAAACCATTTAACAACATTAATTTCAATATCAACTTCAATAGCTTCAAACCATATAATTAATGTAGTAACCAACCATAGAAAGATAATCATACACAATGACACAATAACACAAGATATGTTAACTAGGGAACCTCTTGCTCAAAGAGTATACCCCGGTGGGAATGATGCCCACAAAATGATGCACTAATATGAAAGTTCCTTGTTAGAGGATGGACCCTGTTAGGAGTCTTATGAAATACATTCAGTACATATGAATCTCTATTAGGAGATTTTGAATCCTTGTTAAAAGATTCTAACCCTGTTAGGAGTTATGGAAGACAGAAGGACCCACTACCCAAATAGCTTCAAGGCAAGATCTCTGAACTCACTATCCAACAAATCTTAGAATTATTTAATAGAATAATATGAAATATGTTACCTCCTTCACACTGTGCCAAAATCACACTCTCTGCTACAAAAGATCACAAATCCAAATCTCTGAACTTTGCAAGTCTTCCTTCATCATTCAATTAGCTCTTTTCTTCACTTCATGCATACATTCGTATCACAACTTTCACAATTTTATATCATAACTATTACAATTATCCAATAACAAGGAAAAAATTCCTTCCTTTATACCACACTCAAAGAATTACAAATGATTCGGCATGCAAATACAAAATAACAATTTCAACACGCTACATCAAAATTACATAAAACTGTCGGCTTCTAGATACAATAACTTTCCAATTGTGTGACCTCAAAGTTTGTGCTATGAACCATGTCACCACCCATGAGTCTCAAACTTCCCTTTAACTGTGTAGAATCAGATTCCATCCCAGTTAGGAGATATCCTCCAATTACCAAAAATGGCTACACATGAATACTTGCAGAATACTGCTTCCACTAAAATGCTTATAACTTTCATGAATAAATGAATTTCTTTATGCGCTCTTAACCATAGGCTAATAACACACCAAAGAACATACCATCAACTACGCATAACTCAATCTGCAATATAACATGTGTGAAAAAAAAAACTATGCCTGCTTTTCTGCTAAACTTCCAAATATCAGTGTGTTGACATCAATGACCATCATAGTCATGAATGCAACAACCACTACTACAAAATGACTGCTAAGGGCTTCAGCATTCATTCCTAACAATTTCCCCCATTGGCATTGATGGAAACATAGATGAAAAACATCCAATGTTCCAAAAATCCAATCACTATTGCTCAACTACACTGTTGCTCATCATTAATCAAATCTTGCTTCATTTTCCTATTCAATCTCTCTCTCAATGTTGTTCCTCAATGTTTTTCATGATTCTCTCCCCCATTGACATCAGTGATAGAAATTCCATCACTATGTCAAACAATAGCTCAATGTCAAAAGACACTATTTAGAAAATACATTCACAAGAGTCCTCAATGACTCAGCTCAGATACACATACTCCCCATAGAGGAAGTACCAACATCTAATCTAGAAAATAGATAGGGCCATAAACCACTAGATGGATGCAACCAACTGCATCATTACTCAAAAGTAGGTTGGGGCATAACCCCAAGCATACCTCTCAAATACTCAAATGTATCCTTAGGCAAAGGCTTAGTAAATATATCTGCTATCTGCTCCTTTTTGCTTATGTACTCCAGTCTGACTTCTTTATCTACAACTTTCTCTCTTACAACATGATACTTGATCTCTATATGCTTTGTTTTAGAATGTAAAAATGGATTTTTAGACATATTGAATGTACTTGTATTGTCACAATATATGACAATAGGCTCATCAAACTTGATTCCAATGTCCATCAACATCTTCTTCATCCAAATTATCTGATTACAATTGTTTCCTACTGCTACATATTCTATTTCTGTTGTAGTTTGTGAGATACAATTTTGCTTTTTGCTCAACCAAAAAACCAATCTTCCTCCAAGAAAAAAGGCTCCACCACTAGTGCTTTTCTTTTCATTAACGCTACCTCCCAAATTGGCATCAATATATGCACATAGGGTAAAATCATCAGAATTTTCATACCATAGTCCATAGTCCATTGTGCCTCTAAGATATCTCAGTATCCTTTTTATTGCTGCATAATGTGACTCTCTAGGTTCAACTTGAAATCTTGCTACCATTCCAACTGAATGTTGTATATCTAGTCTAGTGTGTGTCAAGTACCGCAATCCACCAATCATAGATCTGTATTTCTTTTGCTCAACTTTTGGTGTCTCATCTTTACTAGATAGTTTATGTCCTATAACCATAGGTGTTCCAACTAGTTTACAATTCTCCATACTAAATCTTTTCAAAAAATCATTCAAGTATTTTGTCTGACTTATAAAGATAACATCTTTGTTTTGTGTTATTTGTAATCCCAAAAAGTATTTCATTTCTCCAATCATACTCATTTCAAATTCTATTTTCATTTCATCAACAAATTTGTCACTAGCTTCATCTTCTCCTCCAAAAATAATGTCATCAACAAAAATAACCAAAACTAACAATCCATTCTCAATTTGTTTTGTGTGTAAGTTACTATCAGTTGTTCCTTTTTTAAATCCCAATTTCAATAAATACTTATCTAATCTAGCATACCAAGTTCTAGGTGCTTGCTTTAGTCCATACAATGCTTTCTTTACTTTACATACCATGTCTCCTTCTTGAGTCAAAGGAAAACCTTCAAGCTGCTCAATGTAGACTTCTTCTTCTAATTCACCATTCAGAAATGTTGACTTCACATCCATTTGATACACTTTGAATTTCTTAAATGTTGCATAAGCCAAAAATATTCTTACTGCTTCAAGTCTTGCCACAGGGGAAAAAGTCTCTTCATATTCAATTCCTTCTTGCTGTGAGTATCGCTTACATACCAATCTTACTTTGTTTCTAATTACTTCTCCTTGTTCATTCATCTTGTTCCTAAATACCCATCTAGTTCCAATCACATTTTTGTCTTTAGGTCTATGGACCAATTCCCATGTCTTGTTCTTTTCAATCTGATCCAATTCTTCTTTCATAGCTTTAATCCAATGTTCATCTTCACAAGCTTCATTAGTAGACTTAGGTTCAATTTGAGAAATCAAACATAAATGTACCTTCTTTCTAGTCATAACTCCTCTATCCAAACTTCCAATAACTTGCTCAATGGGATGATGTTTTGATATATACTTGTTAGGTGTCATAGTCACTGATCTTTCTTCAACTGTAGATTCTTCTCTAGATTCTTCTCTATTTTCTTCAGCATGACTTTCATTCAACAATTCACTGTCAGTCTCAAAAAAAATTTCAGTAGTTTCAATGTTAGGCTGAGGGTTAGCTCCTTCGTCAGATCCATAATCAAGCATTCTTTCCTAAATTTTAAACTTCTCATCAACTTTTACATTTTCACTTTCAACAATAGTTTTAGTTCTCTTATTGTAACATCTATATGCTTTGCTTTTCAAAGAATATCCAAGAAAAATTCCTTCATTACTTCTAGGATCAAACTTTCCTATATCATCATCTCTCTTAATATAACATTTGCTTCCAAAAATTCTAAAATACTTAACTGAGGGTGCATGTCCAAACCACAATTCATAAGGTGTATTTTCTGTGTATGCTTTGATTTGTACTCTATTCATTATATATACTATTGTATTCACTGCTTCTCTCCAAAATGTCTTTGCCAAATCACCTTCAAATGACATAGCTCTAGCTACTTCAGTCACTAGTATGTTCCTTCTCTCTATAATACCATTTTGTTCAAGTGTTCTAGGGGCTGATAACTATCTCTTAATACCATTTACTTCATAAAAAGTGTTAAACTCTTTAGATGTAAATTCTCCACCTCTATCAGATCTCAAACATTTAATCCTCATTCCTAATTCATTCTCAACTTTATTCTTTATGACCTTAAACTTATCAAACGCTTCATATTTTTCTTTCAAAAATGCAATCCACATCATTCTTGTAAAATCATCAACAAGAATCATAAAATACCTTTCTCTGTAGAATCCTCTAGTCCTCGTAGGACCACTCAAGTCTGTATGAACAATCTCCAAATTTTTTGTAGATGTGAACTTCTTGCTAGGAAATGAACTCCTTTTCTACTTAGCCATCACACATTCCTTGAAAATCATGTTAGTAGGATTCATTATCTTAGGTAAGTCTCTTATTGCAAGTGTAGAACTTACTTTCACAATATTATCAAAGTTTATATGACAAAACCTTCTATGCCATAACCAAATGTTATCAATCTTAGTCATCAAGCATGTCATCTTAGTAGGGTTCAACTAAAATACATTACGTCTGGTTCTAGATCCAGTTCCAATTAGATTTCCATCTTTATCCTTAATCACACAAGTTTTCTCAGTAAACCAAACTTGATATCCTTTATCCACTAACTGTCCAACACTCAAAATATTATGTTTCAATCCATCAACAAAGTAAACATCATCAGTATTAGTCTTTCCATCAAGAGTAATAGATCCTATACCTTTAATCGAACAAGGTGCATTGTTACCAACTCTAACAACTCCTCCATCATAATTGTTAAACTTTATGAATTTTCCTTTATCACCAGTCATATGATGTGAACAACCACTATCTATAATCCAATCAACTTTCTTTTCAACTTGGGAAACTAAAGCTTTTTCTTCTTGAATATCATATTTAGAATTTTCTTCCTTAATTGCTACAAATCCTATGTCATCAAAGTTATCATTATCACTGTCACTCAAATTTCTTCCAATACTTGCTTCAATTTCTTCATCATTTGCATAATAAAATTCTTTAGATCTTCTAGGCTTAAAATTGTTTCTATACTTCTTAACTCTCTTAGGACACTTAGATGCAAAATGACCATATTCTTGACATGTCCAACATTTAAAAATTTTCTTACCATCTGGTTCTCTTTTCACAAGCAAGGCAATACTTTCTTCAATCTTCTTATCTTCATCAAATTTGGATCTGCTACTGCTGGCATAATCTCCATTTACACTTGTACTTCTAGACAAAGTAGGTCTGATGCTAAGAGCATTGAATGTTGTCTCCATTCTAGGTAGTTCTCCTGATAATCTCAAATTCATCCCTACTAATTCCAATCTTCCAAGAAGGGTGTCTCTTGAAAAGTTTGGTGTACAAGGTATCACTTGCTCAATCATTTGTGTAGTCTACCTGAATATCAGTGTCAATGTTCTCAAAATCTTCCATATTACTTCATTCTCTGTCTTTTCACCTCCACAAGACTTTAGTCCTGCAAAATTTTTTGACATCCTACCAATATAGCTTCTAATAGATTCATCTTCCATCATTCTTATGTCTTCAAATGCACAAATCCAATTATGTAACCTAGCTTTCTTTGCATGTTCATCACCTTCAAAAGTAGAATGTAAAGCTTTCCAAATATCATGAGATTTAGTTAAAAATTTTACCTGATTGTATTCATTCTCCAGAAATGCTGATAAAAGTTCTTCTCTTGCAAGTATGTTACACATAAATAGATCTAACTCATCTTTAGAACTTGTTTCAAGATTGTCTTCTTCAATTATAGTCCTTTCATTCTTTGTAATCAACCAATAACCTAGTCCTCAACACAGGAGATGTGTCTTCATCTTTTCTTTCCAGCAATCAAAATTTAATCCATCAAACTTAGGGCCTTCTTTCTTGAAATTCACCATAGATCTCCTTAAGTTGTTAAACTTCTCTTTCAAGGACCTGTCGCTCTGATACCAATCGTTAGAAAGTAAAGACCACCAAGATAACTGAGAGGGGGGGGGGGGTGAATTAGTTATTTGATAATTAAACCATTTAACAACATTAATATCAATATCAACTTCAATAGCTTCAAACCATATAATTAATGCAGTAACCAACCATAGAAAGATAATCATACACAATGACACAATAACACAAGGTATGTTAACTAGGGAACCTCTTGATCAAAGAGTAAACCCCGGTGGGAATGATGACCACAAAATGATTCACTAATATGAAAGTTCCTTGTTAGAGGATGGACCTTGTTAGGATTCTTATGAAATACATTCAGTACATATGAATCTCTGTTAGGAGATTTTGAATCCCTGTTAAAAGATTCTAACCCTGTTAGGAGTTATGGAAGACAGAAGGACCCACTACCCAAACAGCTTCAAGGCAAGATCTCTGAACTCACTATCCAATAGATCTTAGGATTATTCAATAGAATAATATGAAATATGTTACCTCCTTCACACTGTGCCAAAACTACACTCTCTGCTACACAAGATCACAAATCTAGATCTCTAAACTTCGCAAGTCTTCCTCCATCACTGAATTAGCTCTTTTCTTCACTTCATGCATACATTTGTATCACAACTTTCACAATTTTATATCATAACTATTACAATTCTCCAATAACAAGGAAAACATTCCTTCCTTTATACCACGCTCAAATAATTATAAATGAGTCGGCATGCAAATACAAAATAATAATTTCAATACGCTACATCAAAATTACATAAAACTGTCAGCTTCCAGATACAATAAATTTCCAATCATGTGACCTCAAATTTTGTGCTATGAACCATGTCACCACCCATGAGTCTCAAACTTCCCTTTAGCTATGCAGAATCAGATTCCATCCCGGTGAGGAGATATCCTCCGATTACCAAAAATGGCTACATAGGAATACTGCCAGAATACTACTTCCACCAAAATGCTTATAACTTTCATGAATAAATGAATTTATTTATGTGCTCTTAACCATAGGCTAATAACACACCAAATAAAATACCATCAATTGCGCATAACTCAATCTATAATATAACATCTGCGCAAAACAAAACTATGTCTTCTTTTCTGCTAAACTTCAGAATATCACTATGTTGACATCAATGACAATCATAGTCATGAATGTAACAACCACTGCTACAGAATTACTAACAAGGGCTCTAGCATTCATTCCTAACATCTTCACCCTATTAGGAGTGGCCTAGTTAAAGATCTTTGAACACTCTTCAAGAATGTTACCTCTCTCAAGGATTTACAATAAGACTATTAATTCCACTCAATTAAGATAGTTTCTTGCTACAAATGTTAATAAGCAACAATATAGAATATGATCTATAAATCTACAACTACATCATTCTTATTCAGATCCCTTATGCACTCTTTGTCTTCACTTCATCCCTTCATTATTCACTGGTCTCAACACTTCATCAATATCTTCTTGCAGAGTCAAATTTCAATTGATTTAGAGCTTATGGTATATGGTGTCTTTTAGACTGACTTTCTAAACTCTCTATGAGAGATCTTAGACCATAGGCTCCAAACCTTTGAAAAGGACTCACTTTGACTCACCTTTCATGTCAAATGACCCAAGGAATCATACTCAACATGTCTCTTGGCTTTATTGAGACAAAACACATCTATCTACCCTATCTCGGTACACCATCAAATGTGAAAATATGATGAGATCACAAACATTTTCTTGAAGGGGTTGAGCCAACCTTTTTGGGGCTTGATTAGGGAAAATACAACACAATTCCATGGGTGGAATTTTTCTTGGAATTCTACCTATGACACTTCCTTCTTTAGGGCCTCTAATCCCTTATAGCCTTTTGTAAAAGGTTTTCTGATGATAACTTTTCAACATACCAAAGGACCAGGGAAATAAAAGATAGTTAGGGATACACTTTTTAAAGATATAAATGCACCCTAATTTTGGTTTTATGATTTCAACTTTAAGGTGTCTATATACTCACTATCCTGATAGGCCTAATTTCCCCTAGTAGGTTAGATTAACAAAGGAAGTGCTCACCTAATTTGAAGTAGGATCTAATCAATTATTTAGGGATGGTCCTCATGTTATAAAAATATAATCCAAAGTTTAGATGGCTGATTCAACCCCAGCCTACCTCTATGGCTAATTGTCTACTCTGCTCACGGGTTGCCACATGGAGATGTTAACCCAAAATTAATCAAATCTGTTGCCTCCCACAATCAACCTGCAAATGGACTCCAAAATCATAAAATACACTTGCATATCTCTCATTTTTATAATTTCTATATTTTCCCACTTGTGATATTCAGAGGTAGAGGCATTTGTGGAGGGAAACCCTAGGTAACTAGGGTTTATAGACATTTTTTACAAAATTGTTTACAACTTTCACCACACAGCACTTCAAATTCTCAAACCAGTCCAAAACAAAATTTAATTCATCCAACTTCAACCTTTCATTGGTCTCCCTCTCTGATCAATCCGTGCATGGTTGTACAGATTCAGAAAACTCATTGTTTACAGGAAAATGGTTTCATTTTTATTGATTTGAAAGGAAAAATTACATTATATATCCTCCACCCTTGTGTAAGGGCTATTGGAGGACTTTTCCCAATATTTACAACTAGTATTCCACCATAGATCCACTGGGAAAGAAGTTACAAACAACTTTTCAAAAATTTGTCAAGTTCGCCAAAAGGGGTTGAGCAACTTTTTTTTTTTGCAACTTTGCACTTTTTGCTCCTATTGAGAAAATTTTGATTTATCTCACACCTAGGGGTCCCAAATGAACCAAAACTTCTTAGAAACATAAAAAAAAAATAACATAGATGACTTCCTTTTGAAAGAAAATTGATTGTTTTTACTACAAGAAAAAATCTCTCACTTTTAATTGAAGTTAACCCCCCCTATTGGTTTGTTTCATGAATTTTAAACAAGAAAATAGTCAGGACTTCTTTACTTTTGATATTTAGTTGAATTGATTCAGTGAGGCCTAACTCATAGAATAGGCTTAATGAATTCTAAATTAAATTCATTTTTTTTAGCAGAAATGTCGATCTTCACTTCTTTTTATCAGAAGATGACTTCCATATCAATTCGCTCATATTTATATGACCATGTGAGATTATACCCACTCTACCTAGTACTGTCCTTTTCAAATCAAATTTTATTTATAGGGCCTAAGGAAATTGGATGTACTTGATTCCAAAAAATTTATCCTTTGACCATAGTTGATCCAATTCTTTATAGGCACTAAATATTGGTTCTAGGCCTTACAATTGGATCTCATTGAAAAATTAAATGTTCCTATTGAACTCAACCTATTTAAGTGACCCAGGAATGTTTTTATTCTCATCCATGGAGTTGGGGCTCTTGCACCATACTCCCCTAGGAAAAAAAAGAACCCAAGTTACCACTTGAGGTGAGTTGTTCCAAAGTGAAGCCATGTTTGATAATATCTTGTTCAGTCATCCATGTTGCATCAATGTCTAGAAGACCTTTCCACTTGACTAAGTACTGCAGATAATTATTCTTTCTGGTTTTCTTTAGGATCTTAGTTTCAAGGATCTTGTCCAATTGGAGTGGTTGACTAGGAGGCAAATCATGAAGCCCATCATCTTGTGGATCTATTCTATTTGTTGGATCACCTGCAACACCTACATTTTCCTTAAAAGGAGTTAAAGTTAGAAACATAAAAGATTGGAGAAATTGAAAGTGTAGGTGGCAATGTAATTTCATAGGGATTTTTTGTAAATTTATGAAGGATTTTGGAGGGCCCTATCTTCTTCATTTCAAGCTTGGAATGGTGGCCTTTATGGATTCTCTACTTTCTTAGATAAGCCCAAAATTTTTTACCTATTTGGAAGTGCACTTCTCCTCTCCTTTTATCTGCATGTACCTTATATTTTTGTGTTGACTGCTCCAAGTTGTCCTTGATCTATTCTTGAATCTATCTGATCATTTCTACTAGTTCTTCCCCTTGAGCCTTGATTTTGAAATTAGTAGGAAGATCTCTTAGTTACATTGGTCCCCTTGGGTGTAGACCATAAAATATTTGAAATGTTATTTTGCCAGTTGACCTATTTATTGAATTATTGAAGGCATATTCTGACTGTGGTAGTAACATGTCCCAATTTTGTGAATATTATTTTGTGAGGCATATTAGAAGATTTCTAAGGGATCTTTTAACCACTTATGTCTGACCATCTATTTGGGGATGGTAGGAAAAACTAAACTGCAAGTGGGTGCCCAACTTCTTATGCAAGGTTATCCAAAAATAACCTTGAAATTTTGCATCTCTATCTGAAACAACAGACTGTGGTAAACCATGAATTCTAACAATTTCTTTAAAAAACAATTAAGAAATATGCGATGCATCATAAGTTCTCTTGCAAGGGACAAAATGTTCCATTTTACTAAAATGGTCCACAACTACAAAAATGTTATCAGATCCCTATTTAGTCCTTGGGAGACCCATGGAAAAGTCCATTGAAATTTCTTCCCATGGTTTGGAGGGTATTGGAAAGGGTTGGTAAAATCCTTGGTTTGTGCAAAAACCTTTGGCTTGTTGGAAAATGACACAAGTTTGGACAAAATTTTTGATATCATTTTTCATCTTGGACCAATGATAATACCTCCTAATTGCTTCTAGTGTCTTATCTAAACCAAATTGACCACTCATTTATCCAAAATTATTTTCCTTAATAATATTATCCCTCATTGAACACCTAGGGATGTATAGTTGGCTCCCTTTAAAGAGTAAACGATCTTGGATCATGAAATTAGAAGAATCAATGTGGTATTTGTCTACAAGTTTAGTGCATACGTCATAAGCTTCACCAAAATCTGGATCACAAATGTAGATATCTTGGAGAGCCTTTATTCCAATGCTTTTGAGTTGTATTTCCTACACCAAAACAATCCTCTTTCTTAATGCATCAGCCACTTTGTTGGCTTGGCCCTTTTTTGTTTGATTGTGAAGGAATATGTCTGCAATTGTTCCATCCATTTGACGTGTTTGAAACTTAGTTTGTTCTAAGAGTTTAAATAACTCAATGCATGATTATTTGTGTAGACCAAAAATTATTTGGGAAAGAGGTAGTTTCTCCATTTTTTAGGAGCTTGAACAGTGACATATAGCTCTAAATCATAGGTGGAGTTTCTTTTCTTAGCATCATTTAGTTTTTTCTAAAAAAAATGCTACTAGTTTAACATCTTGGCTTAGGACAACCCCTATAGCTAGGTTACTTGCATCAGTTTCAACTATGAATACCTTATGAAAGTTAGGTAGGGTGATTATAGGATATTGTGCTACTCTTGACTTCAAGTATTCAAATGCATCATTATCCTACTTGGTCCAAACAAGCTTAGTTTTCTTCCCACCTTTAATCATGTCAAGCATAGGTCCACATACATGACTAAAGTTTTTAATGAATTTTCTATAAAATGTAGCCAAACAATGAAATATTATTACATCCCCTTGATTTTTTGGGGGTGGCCAATTGACTATAACATCCACCTTTGAGGGCCCCATCTTGAGTGTCCCTTGGGAGATCACAAATCCCAAAAATGTAATTTCTTTCTACAAAAAGACACACTTTTCCAAATTTTTCATTAGTTTATGCTTATGCAACCTTCTTATCACCATTTCCAAGTGTTTGAGATGTTCTTCCAAACTGCTACTAAAAATCAAAATGTCATCAAGATAAATAACAAGAAACTTTCTATTATAGTCATGAAAAATTTCATTCATTAACCTCAAAAATGTAGATGGTGCATTGCTTAATCCAAATGGCATGAAAATCCATTCATAGAGACCCTCTATGGTTTTGAATATTGTCTTCCATTCATCACCTTGTTTTATTCTTATTTGATGGTAACCTAACTTTAAGTCATTTTTTGAGAAGAAACAAGCATTGCCTAACTGATCTAACAAATCCTCTATCCTTGGGATTGGAAATCTATATTTGATGGTGATTTTGTTCACTTCCCTACTATCCATACATAGTTTCCATTTTCCATATTTTTTCGGGGCTAAGACTAAAGGGATTGCACAAGGGCTTAGGCTCTTTTAGATCAGACCTTTTTGTGAAAGTTCATTCACTTGTTTGGAGATTTCTGCATTTTGAGTGGGGGTCATCTTGTATGGTGCTTTATTAGGAAAAGAATCACTTGGTATAAAATATATTTGATGGATTATATCCCTTATGGGTGGGAGGGATGAGGGTAAGTCATTGACAACCACATCATGATAGGTTTCAAGTAGGTTTTGAATTTCCTTTGGTATTGGCTTTTCCTTATCTACTGCTACTCCATCTTTAGGTTTCAAGGTTAATGCATATCCCAATTCATCTGAATCCTTTACTATCTTTATCATTTATTTTTCTCCTACTACTATGACCACTGGTTCCTTTCCTTTTTTTGGATCAGGCAGTTGCTTCATTGTATAAGAGATACCATTTTGAACAAGGGTATAGGTGTTTTTCCTACCATTGTGGGTGACATCAACATCATATTTTCATGGTCTTCCTAGAAGTAGATGAAAAACATCCATTTCTACTATGTCACACAAAAATATGTCCTCGTATTCACCTATGGAAAATTCTACCCAAGATTGTTCTTTTACCAATGTCTGTTGACCCTTTGTTAACCAAGATACATTACAAGGACAAGGATGTGGAAATTTTTGTAATTTCAACTTCTGAACCATTTCATTAGACACTAAATTTTTAGTAGAACCAAAGTCAATTATTAGTTTACATACCCTTTCATGGATCTTATAGTTGTTCTTGAAAAAATATTTTCTTTGTGTCGGTTCCCTTCCTTGTGGCATCTATAGAAACATTTGTCTCATCATTAGGCATATGCCTTCTTGATGTAGGAGCATCCTAGGATTCTTGGCAATCCTGTATCACCCAAAAATATGTTTGTTTTGTAAGGAAGATTGGTAGTTTTGATCTTAGTTCATGAAGTATTTGCTTGGTTTGGTTTCTCAGTTTCAATGTTTATTGGGATGCTCAGTTTTTAAAGAACACTTGCTAACTGAAGGCGTCGGTTACTCCTAGTGTTCAGTTATAACTGCATTTCTCGGTGATGCTTGGCATGTTAGTTCACTGATCCTCAGTTATTTCTCTACTACTTAGTGTTTGGTTACCGATGGGTCTCCGTGTTGCTTTCTAGTGCTTGATGTTCTTGCAGACGGACTTGGTTGTTTGGATGAATCAGCTTGGCTAACCAGTGTATTTAATTTGAGTCGTGTTCCTTGAGTTATGGATTGACCATTGGACATGTGGGGACCTAAATCTGGCATGTTGCATTATCCTATGTGGATTTGGAGGCTAACATGGATAATTTAATTATTGTAAGGCTATTTGAGAGCTGACCATGTTTTGCATTTAATATTTGTATATATGGAAGTCGACTAGGCTTTGGGATTTAATTGTTTGTAAAGCCGACTTGTGGCTAGGAATTAATATTTAAGAGGATGTTTGGGTAGTTGTTTAGGATGAGTGAGGGATGAGATCTAGAATCAATTGGATCTTGATAGAAGGATAACAGAGTTAGTAGCTTGAGAGCTTAGGAACAAGAAGATTGTTTGGTTTCCTACATGCACAAGTTTAGATCTTTCTTAGAGTGCCTACTAGTGTCCTATCATGTTATAGACCTAGACTAGCTGTTGGGTGGATTGGATCTTGTGTGATCTTATAGAATTGTCCTTTCTTTGTACTTGGTCATAATCAGGAAGGCCTTACAACCTAACACATTGCATGTAATTAGTTGTTGATGAATAAAGATACTTTTTTTCTCCTAGATCTAGTGATATTTTTGTATAATTTTGTTGTTTTGAGGTTTGGCTGCAAGTTTGGATAGTCCTTAATTGGATCCTCCATCCTTAACTGCATCAAGTGGTATCAGAGTGAGTCGATCTTGAATGTGTGGATAGATCACCGAAGGAGAGGAAGTTTTCACCAGGACCTTGGATTAAAGATGCCTCTAAGGAGAGCTTGTGAGATCTCAAAGGAGGAAGCTGATGGACAATTTAGTCTTGATGATTTTAGAGCTTTGTAGAAACAAGTATAGGATCTACAAGAGGAACTGAGAAAGAAGACTACATTGAAAGAAGATAGTGATGATGAATCTAAGGAGGAAGATCATTTTGAAGAAGCTAGAGATCCTGAGGAGAATAGAATCCTGAAAGATATGTCTAAAATTGGGAAAAGACCTAAGTTTGAAGTTTCTACATTTTTTAGAAGCCTTAGGCTAGAAGAGTTGATTGATTGGATTAATGAGATAGATGAGTACTTTGAGTATGAAGAGATAGAAGATCCTAATAGAGTTATATTTGTAAAGACTAAACTGAAGGGTCATGCAAATATTTTGTGGAGAGAAGTTCAGTTGGAAAGAAGTAGGAGAGGAAAGGAAAAGATCACTAGATGGAATCGAATGGTTGACAAGTTGAAGAAGCAATTCATTCCAATGGATTATGAGTTAGACATGTTTAAGAAGATAAAATCCTTGAACAAAACCCAAAAATTAGTGTAGGAGTATACCAAGGAGTTTTATAGAATCCTGATTAGGACTGGTCATTCTGAAGCTGATAAAGAAAAGGTTGCTAGGTATGTTTATGGTTTGAGACCTAGTATTCAAGAAAAGTTACTTACTATTCAAATGACAACAATAGGAGATGCTTATTAGATGGCATTAAATATTGAAGAGAAGTTGAACAAGAAGTTTGAAGGAAGACAAAACAATAGGAACTAATGTGGTAAGACTAGTGAAACAGTTGCTGAAAGTAATGTGGTAGAGAATCCCAAGAAGACTGATGTAGGATCTAGCAGTGGTCAAGTTACAAAGAATTTCAATACTAGACAGAGAGGAAGGTGGAAGAATGAGTTCACTGGTACTTGTTATCAATCTAGTGAAGTAGGTCATAGAAGTTTTCAATGTCCTAAGAGAAGAGTTGCACTAACTATTGAAGAAGACATTGAGAATGTTGTAGAAAAAGGTGAGTTTCTCATCACTAGGAGGTTGGCTACATGTGTCTAGGAACCAATCCAAAAAAGAAATTTGTTCAGAACCAGATGTAAGTGCAAGGATAAGGTATGTAATGTTATATTTGATGGTGATAGTTCTGAGAACTTTTTTTTAGAAGAGATGGTTAGTAAATTGAATTTGGAAAGAAAGAAACAACCTAATCCTTATTAGATTAGTTGCATACAAGATGTGTCTAAGGTTAAGATTGAAGAACAATGCTTGGTTAATTTTTAGATTGGATCTTATCATGATGAGATATTGTGTGATGTATTGCCTATGGATGCTTGTCATATGTTTCTTAGGAGACCTTGGTAATTTGATAGAAATGTTTTGTTTGATGGTCAGGCAAACACCTATGTGGTTAGGAAAGAAGGATCTAGGAATAAGCTATTACCTTTGTAGGAGAAAGGGACTAAGGGATGTGGAGTTATTAGGTGTTGTCTATGTGACTAGGAAAAACCTTGGGGGCATAGGGTTGATGAACCTATTCCTAAAAAGTCTAGTTTGAAAGATAAGGAGAATGATATAGCTAAAGAGTTTGTTGAGATTAAGAGGCATATGGTCTTTCTAACAATGATAGTACAATAGATAATGACACTGATGACATAGAGAGATGTGGATGATGCCGAGTTGATTGAGGATTCTAGAGAGAATGGAATTTACCATGGTACTGATGTGATCGACAGTGGAAGGGATGGTCAGAATCAGTTTTTATCAGTTGCAAACATGAAGGATAAGAAAAGTGGGAAGCGGGAAAATTTGTTGCAGGGGACAATGGATGAAGTGAAGACAACTTGGAATGAAGGAAAAGAGGAGATATGGGTTAAGAAAAGATACAACATACCTGTTCTGATTCCCTTAACGCATTCCTGATTTCCTTATGAGAAAATCTTCTTTACTTGGGGTGTCTGATGCAGGAGCATCCTAGGATTCTTGGCAATCCTGTATCACCCAAAAATATGTTTTTTTTTTAAGGTAGATTGGTGGTTTTGATCTTAGTCGGTGAAGTATTTGCTCAATTTGGTTGCTCAGTTTTAGTGTTTAGCGGGATGCTCAGTTTCTAAAGAACACTCGGTAACTAAAGACTTCGGTTACTCCTGACGTTCAGTGATAACTATGTTTCTCAGTGATGCTTGGCATGTCATTTCATTGGTGCTTGGCTATTTCTCTACTACTCAGTGTTTGGTTACTGATGGGTCTTGATGTTTCTTTATGGTGCTTGGTGTTCTTGTAGACCGACTTGATTGTTTGGATGAATTGGCCTGGCCGACTGGTGCATTTAATTTGGGTTGCATTCCTCGAGTTATGGATTAACCGTTAGACTTGTGGGGACCTAGATCTAGCATATTGCATTCTCCTATGTAGATCTAGAGGCCGACATGGATATTTTAATTATTGTAAGGCTATTTGAGAGGCGACCATGTTTTGCATTAAATATTTGTATATATGGAAGCTAACTAGGCTTTGGGATTTAATTGTTTGTAAAGATGATTTGTGGCTAGGAATTAGTATTTAAGAGGATGTTTGGGTAGTATTTTAGGATGAGTGAGGGAAGAGATCTAGAAATAATTGGATCTAGATAGAAGGATAGTAGAGTTAGTAGCTTGCGAGCTTAGGAATAAGAAGATTTCTTGGTGGTCTATGTGCACAAGTTTAGATCTTTCTTGGAGTGCCTACTAGTGTCCTATTGTGTTACACACCTGGACTAGCTGTGGGGTGTATTGGATCTTGCATGATCTTATAGAATTGTTCTTGCTATGTACTTGGCTGTAACTAGGAAGGCCTTACAGCCTGGCACATTTCATGTAATTATTTTTTGATGAATAAAGATACATGTTTTCTCCCAAATCTAGTGATATTATTGCATAATTCCACTGTGTTGAGGTTTGGCTGCAAGTTTGGATAGTCCTTAATTGGATCCTCCATCCTTGATGGCATCACTTCTTGTCATTAAAGTTCCTTTAAAGAGGAAGTGGTGCTTTGATTGTCTTCTTAGGAAAGTTGGACTCTCCTTTCACCTTAGGGATTGGGTCCCATCTTTTCAGGGCATCTACCAGCATGGTGTCCTAGTTGATTACAATTCTGACATCTTGGTGGACCATTGATCCTTCCACTAAACCTAGCTCTTTGAAAAGGCATTCTTCCTCTATAGTTTCTTTTGAAACTTGATTCTCATTTTCCCTTATCTTCTTGTCCTTGTTCTCCAAAAGGTTTTGGTTACTTTCCTCTTCCAAAAGAGTTTCCCCTTCCTCTAAATTTATTATTATTTTTGCTATTACCTCTTCCTCTATTTTATTGCTCCTATTTTCTCCTTATTTTATCTGCCACTTCCAATGCTAACTGATAAAATTTATGGACTTTCTCTAGTGTGTGCAGACTTAGCTCTTCTTGGATTGAAAACTTCAATCCATTGATGTACCTTGCTAGTTTCTCTTCTTCTGTATCCTTGGTGTTGACCTTCATACACAATTTTTGGAACTCCTTAATGTATGTGATCACATACATATCTTTTTGTCTAAAGTTTTTCTTCCTCCTATGTATTTATAACTCATAATCTTTAGGGACATAGGTTTCCCTAACAAATAATATCATTTTATTCCATGTTCTTTCCATTCTTCACCCCTTCAGTTTGGATGAAGTTCCACCAAGTGAGGGCTACTCCCTTCAACTTGTATTTTTTAATCTTGACTCTCTATCTTTTTGGAATGTCTTCACATTAAAATTTTTTTGTTAAGGACTCTACCCAGTCCATGGCTAAAGCAGAGTCCATTTTCCCACTAAAAATAGATAGATCCAACTTTACATCCATGGTTCTTCTTTCCATGGATTTAAGGGAATTCAAGAGGGGTCTCTGGTCTGTAGGAATATCTTCATCTTCCTACTCAAGGGAATATTATTCTTCATCCCATTATTCATCATTTCCAGAGAATCTATCTACCCTCTTCTCGATTCTACCCTTGAGTCTTTCCAACTCTTGTCTTAAGGCTCTATTATCAACCATTATTGTCTTTCTTTCAACTATTTGTTCCCTGACTATTTTTTCTAACTTAGTATTAGTCATCCTTGGAAGGTGTTCTCCATCACATTTTGACATCTTTCTCCTCTTTCTTAGGATCCTTCCTAAGCTCTGATACCACTTGATGCAAAGCTTATGGTATATGGTGTATTTTAGACTGATTTTCTTAACTCTTTATGAGATATCTTAGACCATAGGCTTCACACCTTTAAAAAGGAATCACTACGACTCACCTTGCATGTCAAATGACCTAAGGAATCATACTCAACATGTCTCTTGGCTTGATTGAGACAACACACACCTATCTACCCTACCCAAGTACACCATGAAATGGGTAAACATGATGAAATCACAAACATTTTCTTGAAGGGATTGAACCAACTTTTTTGGGGCTTGATTAGGGACAATACAAAACAATTCCATAGGTGGAATTGTTCTTGGACTTCTTCCTATGACACTTCCTTCTTTAGGGACTCTAATCCCTTGTAGCCTTTTGGTAAATATTTTTTGACCAAAAATTTTCAACTTACCAAAGGACTAGGGAAATAAAAGATAGTTTGGGATACCCTTTTGCAAGATACAATTGTTCCCTAAGTTTGGTTTTGTGATAGAAAATTTAAGGTGTCTATATACTCACTATCTTGATACGCCTAATTACCCCTTGTAGGTTAGATTAACAAAGGAAATGCTCACCAAATTTGAAGAAGGATATAATCAATGATTTAGGGATGGTCCTCATGTTATAAAAAGACTAAATATAAAGTTTATATGGCTGATTCAACCCCAGCCTACCGCTATGGCTAATTGTTTGCTCTACTCACGAGTTACCACATGGAGATGTCAACCCAGAATTAATGAAATCTACTTGCTTCCACCATCAACTTGAAAATGGAATCCAAAATCATAAAATACACTTGCATTTCTTTCATTTCACCAATTTCTAGATTTTTCCACGAGTGAAATTGAGAGGTAAAGGCATTTGTTTAGGGAAACCCTAGGTAACTAGGGTTTATAGATAGTTTTTACAAAGTTGCTTACAAATTTCACCACACAACACTTCTATTTCTTAGAATAGTCCCAAATGAAAAGGTAATTAATCCAATTTAAACCTTACATTGGTCTCCCTCTCTGATCAATCCATATAGGGTCGTACAGATCCAAAAAACTCATTGTTTATAGGAAAATGGTTTGCATTTTCTTTATTTGAAAGGAAAAATTATATTGTATATCCTCTACTCACCTATAAGGGCTATTTGAGGAATTTTACCAATAGTTACAACTATCATTTCACCATATATCCATTGGGAAAGAAGTTACAAACAAAAACTAAGTAAAAGTAACAATAACTGTTTCCAATCCTTGTCCTCTGACCAATCCTTAATGTTCTGAATCAATGACACATCCATGATTATATCTGATTACTTAAATTGATTCAAGATCTTAGTTGGATAAATACCTTAAATTCACAAAATTAGGGCTTTCGCTTGATCAACACTTCAAATTTCTGCAAATCACTTCCAAACTTATTTCTTCACTCTCTCAATCACTTCTAATCACTTGATAATCATAATAACTTCAATTTTAATCTTTTAATACTTAGCATTTACTCGATTGGACATCACATTCAATTCTTTTGTTGCTAAAATGCCAAAAAGCTGGTTCTGTAAACTTGCAACCATAAATCTTCTTCGACCTCACAAATCACAATATTTATTTTTTGTGCACTTAACCATAGCATTAGTATAATATAACAAACCTTCATCTAACTGCGCAAAACTTAACTCATTCAAAATTTACTTGTACACTAATTCTAAGTTCCTAAACTACAGAAATTTACATAATTTAAGTGCTTAAAGAAGGGTGAGGTAAAGACTCATTCTTACCATCAGATACATTACCTTCTTGATTACCTTCAATGTTGAATATACCTCCTTGATCTGTGCCTTTAAAAAATTTTACTTCATCTTCATTACTACAGCAACCTTTCTCTTTGTTTCCTGCATTTTCATTTCTTCTTGCATAGTTTCTAGGGTTAGGGTTATGATGATAACCTCCATTGTTCATTCTGCAAAATCTTTTTGTGTGTCCAATCTTGTTACATATCTGACAAATGATTCCATTGGTTCCATATCTAGGTGTTTGCTGATTGATTCAAGTGTCCTACAATTTCTAGCAATATGTCCAATTTTTTTGCATCTGTAACATACTATTCCATTTCCTCTTTTCATGTCTTCAGTTGATCTCTGATATGCATTGTTAGTATTTCTAGGCATTCTACTATTGTAATTATTCTCAATAAATTTAGATCTTCTACATTCAATAGCTCTATGTCCAAAACCATGACAATTATAACAATATCCATTAAGAGGTTTGAATTGTTTACCTATACAATCTCTCTTCATATTACCAATAGTATTACAAGCAAAAAATCTACCTTTAAATTCTCTTTGCATACCTTTGGATGGCTCATCTTGCTTCGGTGGTTCTTCTTGCTTCGGTGCATCTTCTTGCTTTGGTGATTCTTCTTGCTTAGGTGCATCTTTAGATTTGTTCTTATCTAACTTCTTTTCTTCACTACTTTCACATACATTCAGATCTGGTTTCTTGCTTTCACTAATTATCTTCAATGTGTTAAATCCATGACCAGTTTTGTCATAGAATGGTTTTCCATAAGATATTTCTCATTAATCTTTTCACTATTTGAATATAGCCTCTCAAGTTGTTGTTTAGATTGAGTCAATTCACCTTTCACAATCTTGTTGTATTTTTCAAGTTCATCATACTGCAATTTGACTTTATCAAATTTAGATGCTACTTTGCCAAGTTTAGATTTTAGAACTTCATTCTCATTCTTTAAACTTTCATTCTCAAATCTCAGATTGTCATTTCCATCTTTCAAGCTAAGCTTCAAATTTGCTATCTTCAATTCATGTTTAAGGATCACATTTTATTTTTCTAAATCATCACAATCTTCAACAAGAATTTCAAATTCCTTCTCAGATTTCAGATCTTCTATCTTACCTTTCAATTTGTCAATAAGATTCTTTGCATCATCATACTTTCTTTTCAGAGTGTTTCTTTCATCAGTAAGCATATCAATTTGTTCAAGAGCTTCTTCAAGATTCTTCTATAACTGGTCCATATCCATAGAGATCTTACTCAAGTTGCTAGGGTTTTCTTGAATGTTCCCTCTTTGAGTAACTATGCTCTGATGCCAACTGTTAGAAATAGGAAATATCGAGAGGGGGGGGTGAATCAGTATTTCACAAACTTTTACTTTTTCCCACTTATGGATATAACAAATTAATTTAAAGCATAAGAAACTAAATAGCATACATAACAGTAAATGTAAAGAACTCATAACACATGATATGTTCTCAAGGAAGCCCTAGCCAAGGGAAAACCCTAGTGGGGATGGTACCCACAAAGATCCACTAATCAAAAGCTATCTTGTTAAGGATGTTGACCCTATTAGGAGCCTATTACAATCATATAGTGTATCAGTCCTAGTTAAGGGACTATAGGCCTTGTTAGAAGCCTCAACCCTGTTAGGAGTTGTAGATACAAAACTTGATTACTAGATGAGCTCACTACCCAAACAAGTAATACAAATGATTACTGATTACAATATGGTACTGCTTACAACTTCACATCAACAAATTTCACCACTGTCACAATATACAACTATCACAAGTTACATTTCAAGTGTGTTCGGTACATATCTTTATACAAGATATAAACATAATATATTTCTCCAGTCAGCTTCCAAATCTTTATCCAAGAGTAAACATCTAGGATTTTAGCTCTTTATAATATTAAGTCATTATTTTGATAAACAAAATAATCCCTTAATTCATTTACTAGTTCTACCTTCAAAACTACTCTGTTGGCTATACTCTATCATCAGTAAAACAATCATAACTTTGTCCATACTGTCTATACTCTTTTGTGCACTAAGATGGGGTATCCTTAGACACCATAGAGTCTATGTTCAACTACGTAAACTCTGATCATTCTCCAGTGAATGTCACCAAAACAAACTATATCGGGTGCTCTGTCAAAAACACTGTTACATACTTAGACAATTTTAGTTTGTGATCTTCCATACTTACTTTATAGCTTATGCGATCTTCATAGGGAACATATGTTTCCATAATGACAACATCCATGTACATACCTCAGCCAAATTGCCAACATCTTTCACTCTTAAATCAAATCTTCTTCTACATCATCTTCCTCTAATCCAATCCAAAATCTCTAATTCAAACATCATGACTATGGATTGGTTTCACAAAATAGTTGAGGACTTTCAAATGCCAAATCCCAATCCTCAAGTCATATCCAATCCCAATTCATATCACATTCCTTATCCTTCTTCTACCTTTGACAAGGGAAATCTGCCTCATTATCCTTTATCCACACAAAATTCCTTCCATCACCCTCATAATGCTTGTAACATACCCAATCTTTCCCAAGAGATTAAAGAAATTAGAAATAGCATTATATTCTTGCAAAATGAACATCAAAAGAAAACCTTTGAAGACATGTGTCGTCCCCCCTTTCTCCAAATCCATAATCCTCATCCACTATCAAATCCCAATCCTTCACATAATCCTCAACCTCCATGCAATCCTAATCCTCCAAAATCCACATCATTCCTATTCTCCAAAGCTTCACAATCACCCAAAGATAGACAATACACTCCCCTTTCAGATTCTCTTGATGTCATATTCCACGTACTTGTTGACCAAACTATGATAGTTTTTCCAAACACTATTCCCTTTGATGAGATTCAACCAAAACCTACTTGGTATAAGGAAAATGAATATTGTGATTATCATCGCATCAAGGGTCATCATATCAAGAAGTTCTTAAAATTTTAAAAAATTGTCCAAGACCTTATTGACAAAGGAGAGATTGAATTTGAAGATCCCAACCGCTCCATCACATCACCCTCACAAGTACACACGTCAAGACATTGTCCCAAATCATGTTAACAAATATTTCTCTCATCCTATAGATCCAATAATTCCTCCACTCTTTGATCCCCTTATTTTTCACAATCTACCTATCCCTCTTTATCCACCTCCCAATTCCATTCCTAATCAAGATCTACACATTCCCTCCACTCCATCCCACAATAGCCTTCCATCTCAAGATCTTTCCATCCCTTACACTCTACCACATAATCTTCCCCAAAGTCAAGATCAAAGTACCCCTTCATCTCCATGTAATGATTCCAATCCCTCTCAAGATCCCATTATTCCCCCTAATTCCCTGCAAGATCCTAATCCTTCAAAATATCTTATTCCTCCTCAAGCTCTTATTATTCCTATTAAAGATCCTCTCAAGGACCAAGAAAACCCTACACTTGATGGCCTTGGTGATATCTCTCATTCTACAGATGCTCATATCCCTCCTACACCTTATATAGCTCCATTTAAGTTTAAAAGTATTCCTTCATTATCTTCTAAATCCATCTTGGGCCCCTATATCCCTAAAGAAAATCCTTCATCCTGTCCGTCCATTTTGGGCCCTTATATCCCAATGAAAAACCCTTCATCCCTTCCATCCATTTTAGGTCCTTATTTTCCTCCATCCACTATACCTCTCGCTCCTAGCTCATCATTTATTTCTTCCACCATACCTCAAGATCAACAAAGACATGCATCCTTGAGAGATTTTTTATCCATCCATCCATCAAAACCCATTATATGAGCCTCATTCATCCATAATTCCTAAGTCTTTTGGAAGCAATTTGGATGCACAACATAAAAATCAGAAATACATGAATCCACTTACATATGAAGATCAACATGTCCTATCTAATTGACATGTGACTACAAAGAAAAGGGAAATACTCAAGAGACCACAAGGGTCCTCCAAGCAAAAAATAAAATCAAAGAAAATATGGGTTCCTAAATCCATCATGGAAGAATTGCAATCAAAAGCTATGTGGATTCCCAAGTCTCTCTTAAAGGACTGGAATATAAAAGAAAAATCAAATTTGACATTCAACCTTCCAAATACTTCCACTCTGTATCCTTCCAAATATCTTCCATTCTCTCCTCCATCTATTTTGGGTCCTTGTGTCCCAAATTCCACATTACTTCCTACATCAAAACCTCACACTAGCCAATCCATTCTCCCTTCACCTATACACTACCCTTCAAGGTGTGTTTTGATGTTGATCTTGCCATCATTTCCACCTACTCCCACACAAACCTTTCAATACCCTATCCAATATCCAACTCCTATATCTACTCCCTATCCTTCCATATCATATCCTCTCATTCCACTTACCCCATATTACTCATAAATCCTTAGCCATCATCTACGCTAACCTCCATATCTTTCCCCTACCATCACCATTATTATCACGTTTGAGCTTACCTTTTAGTAGTCTTGGCTAATCATAGCACATCTTTCTGAAGGAACATTATCCAAAGAGCATTAGGCTAGAATTCCTCCAAAAAAAATAAAAAATTGTACAATGGTGAAAACTTGGTAATCAGGCACTTGGACAAGTACCATGATGAAAACCTAGAAAACAAGTGTCATGTGTAATCCCTCCATCCTATTTCTCTTCATACTCAGGGGAAATTCCTTTTTTCTATCCATCCATAATATCTTTCCTATCCTCTACTTTCTATAAATATCATATCTTTTCCATTCATTTATCCACATCCCCTTGCACTCTACACTTCGGGGAAAGCTCCATCCACACTATGCTACCATAAATATCTCCCACATTCCCTATCCACCATCCATTTTTCTATCTAAGTTCATTATCATTTCATATCTCATATTTGATCTTGACTATCTTATGCATCCCCTCTATCCATATGTAGCTTCCATAACCCTTTCTCCTTATCCATCCATTTTCTTTCATAATTTTATCCATTTTCACATATTTGATCTTGGCATCCCTATCCTCCATATCATGTTCATCATCATATTTATTACCTTAATCCATCATTCACAATACTCTTTGAGTCCATCCTCCTTCCCATGTCCTTGATCTTGATTATCCTCTATATTTTCTCCATCCATTTCCATCTATATCCCCCATATCTTTATCCCCTATTCTCTTCATACCCTCCATCTCATATCCCTTATCTATCCACCTTCCATTTTCATATCTTTTCCCTTCATAAAAAAACTAGAGGTACTAAAATACAAAGAAAATATTCATGCATGATTTGGAAAATGAACAAGCTTTCATCCCCTTCATGTGTCCCTTACACACCATCTTTCCATTTCATACATCCTTCTCCACCATCTCTCCATCCTTAATCCTCTTTAACATATCACTTTCCTCCACATCTCCTATCACCATCATTCCATCCTATACATTTTTATCCTCCATAGCTTTCCATCCTTCATTCTCCTCCTTCGAGTGTGAAGCATTTAACTCATTTTCCACATAGCTCTTGGATCTTCATACCTATATCCTCCATCCTATAGTCTTTCATATCCTACCCTTACCTATCCATTCATTCCATCTATCTCCTATCTAATCCCTCCCTTCCATCCATTCATTTTATAACAAAACATCTCTTCATCCTTCCATCCTCTATCATTCCTTGGTTATCCCTTGTCATTGGTCCCAATCCACTTATCCTTTTTCCTATCCCCTCTTGTCCAATCCCTTGATCATCCTTTCATCTTATTCAAACCATCTTGTATATCAAATCTATTTATCTTCTCATCCAATCTATTTTTTCTCCTCACCTTCTTTTCAATCTCATCTTATCCATTCATCTTCTCTTCCAATCCCATTCTATCCAATCTACTCATCCAAATAAATTTAAAAATTCAAAAATCCAAAAAAAATATATAATGATCCTAAAAAAATTCAAAAAAATTGATATATGATTCTAAAAAAAATTCCAAAAAAATAGAAAATCCCTATAATCCAAAAGATCTAAAGTCAATGCAATCAATACTAATCCATGCAATCCAATCTTGCAATCTAGCGCATTAATCTTTAATCAAGCCATCGTCTTAAACCAATCAACTAATAATCAATTGATCAATTTCAAATTCAATCATCACCATGGGACATATCCTTCCCAATCCTTGAGGCCCTGCCCTCACAATCACTCAATCAATTGGTTTTTCGCTTGACTAGGGGCAATATGTTGGTTTTCTTTTGGTTTGTTGTGCATGCTTGCTTGTTGCTTGTATGTATTAGTATTTTTTGCATTTATAATGGTCTTTGCATCCTATTCTCACAAGCTCATCATGAGCTTCCATATCATGGCATCATAAGGCATATGGTTGTATTTGACCTTTTTTATCACGTACTTGAAACATGGTCATCTTGGTTCCTCATACCTTGGTACATAATGTCAAGAACAATATCAAAATCGGTTATGATCTCCCATGTTGACACAATGATAGTTTTCATTTAGGTTCATTTTACATTGGAGGCCTTCTTTTATTCACTTCCTCTATACTCACCCTTCCTTTTTGAGAAAACTGTCAAAATTAATTTTTTACTCAATTTTTGTTATCTCTACTTAAGCATTAAAGATTGTCATTAGTATCAAAGATTAATTAGTCGGTTACCTATGCTATCTAATTGGTAAAATGGAAGAACTACAAGCTATAAATGTTGATCGATTAACTACATAAGCCTTCACACCAAGTTATCTGAAGGTAGTACATAGATCATAAGATAATAGTTCTAATTGAGCACCAGAGCAATTTTATCGAGCATCAGTGTATACCAATACTAAGCATCATTAAACATTGAATAGACTGGACACCAAGCACCAGTGTAACTACTGAGTAGTGTTGATAGTGTTTACCAAGCAATCTAGGAAACAACATAGTAATAATTTTTGGCATATTTATCTATGCAGATGGCTACAACATAATCATAAAACATTTTACCAAGATCAAGGATCATTTATTATAGATATAATCATTAATTATGATGATGATCTCTATGTAATTGCTAGATCTAGGTTAATTTTGTACACTGTAGATCTTAGGGTTTGTCCTAAGATATTGTAACCTAATTTTGTTAAGTGGAAAAAGTAGTATGCTATATATTTGTATTTCATGTCATTTTGACATAAGCTTGACAAGGAAGATATGTTTGGTATGAACAAGTGAAGGAGATCTTGAAGCAGAAGCCAACTTTAAGACATCAGTTATCAGACATAGAAGAGAAGAATACAAAGACATTTAGATTAAGTAGAATCAAACAAGGCTACCAAGAATTTCAAAGACAATATCTACACATACAAAGGTGATATCTATTCTATACTACATTGATCTGTATTAGACAAAGTTGAGTTGTCAATTGCAGATACATCCTCTTATTTTCTAATCATTGTAATAGAGTTTGGTAAAATCTCTTAACAGAGTAGACCTAATGGTCTTTATGTAAATCTCTTAACTGAGTACACACTCAAGTAGTGTTGTTGAAATCCTATAACTAGGTAGATCTAGTTGATCTAACTGTTACTCCCAACAAGGTAAGATCACCAAAAGTGATCACAACTTGTAGCCCTAACATGCAAACTTTATTATCTACAATAGTGAAGATTTATGGGTCTCATCCCCACTATAGTTTTTACCTTCTAAAAAGGGTTTCTGTGTTACCAAAATACTTGTGTTATGTGATTGATTTATTGTTGATTTCATGCTATTTACTTTTACAAGTTAATTGAATGAATGATGCATACAATTGATATAGTACATAGTTGAGTTTACTACTATTTGTTGATAAATTTTTTGGGAGTTAAAGTTTTTGAGGGCACCGATTCACCCCTCCCCTCTCAGTACCCTATCTCTCCATTCCAACAATTGGTATCCAAGCTTGGATCTCTTATTGGACTGTTTAATCACTGAAGAGTAAAGATTTAACCATGGAGAGGTATAAGTTGGATAAGGCAATAGAGAATTAGAAGATTCAAATGTAGATGTTCATATAATAGTAAAAACAAGCTAAGGATGCATTGAAGAAGTTAATGATTCAGAGAAAGAACCTTTCTATTATGGAAAATGAGACTAGTTACCATGAAGAGGAGATTGATGACTTATTTGATAACATTGGATCTAGTTCAGGAAGTATTTATAATGGTTCTAAAAGTGTAATCTTTGATTTTTCTGAAGAGAACCTTCACTTGACTAAACAAGTGAAAGCCCTACAGATCGGTTAAGACTCACAGATGGTGAGAATGATTGATGTAATGAACAATGCTAGAGAAGTTGAACAAGAAAGGAATCTAGCTATTGAAGACCGAAGATAGATAACTAAAGAACTTCAAGCAAAAGAAACAGAGATACAAAGACTTACCATGCATCATTTTGAAATATCCAATCAAATGATGAATGTAAACCATGAGATCAATCAATTAAATGGTGAGTTGTCAAGAAAACTTGAAGATATTGGAATAATCAGGGAGAAAAATGAAAAACTAAGGAATGAAGTAAAGATGCAGCAATAACACAATGAAATGATAAAGAAAGTTGAAGATAATTCTAAGAAGATTGATGATTTTTTGATTAATCAAAGAAGGTTTGGAAGTAAAGTTGGAATGACTAAAAATAAATAAAAATAATGCTTTTGATACAAAACTGAATTACTAAAAAAAGTCAAGTACCAGGAAACTGTTCAAAGTTTTAAAACAATTTTCAAACCTAAATTTAGTTGTCAAACTCATTTCCAACTGTTGTATATTTTTACCATATTATTCCATTTCTTTCTACATTTTATTTTGAATACCATGTTCTCATTTAATTTTGTATATGGTCTATATTTGTTTTAGCATAGTAAAAATCAAGGATAAATTTTGTCTCATTACAGCTAATAAATGAGGTTTTTACAAAGATTGGAAAATGATAAAAAGGAGTTTTCAACTATTTTGACTAAAAGAAAATAAGTCAAAAAGAATCCAATAAAAACACTTTTATGTTCAGCTCTTTAAAAGATGTAAAGCCTTTATTTGAATGCAGCCTAAAAATAGGAATTGATACTACATTTGTGATAAAAAAATGTTTAACCCAAAACCAAGCATAAGTTGTTACCATTTGGGCACCAATTTATTTTATGGGAATCAGCCAAAAAGGAAAGATGAAAGGAAATAATTTGTCTCATATGGCGTCAACAAAAAAAACATCACAAGCCCCATTCTAAATTAGAAAGTTTAAGAAGAATTTTGTAAGAAAGATTTGTTATGGTGCTAAGATTCATATCCTACAACCATACAAACAATGCAAGTAAAGTTTTTTTTTCTTTTTGTTGGAACAAATCAAACCAGTAGAGACCATTCATGTCAAGAATAGAAAAAGAAAATATAAAACGAAACACTGGCAGCACAAAATTTTCCAATTCAAGAGGAAAATTACATGAATTTGGCCTAGTTTATTATTGCCTTATGCTAAGAAATTTAAATTGTTTGGACTGCAACATCCTAATAAAATAAATAGAGAATCTCACACAAACAAACTTAGTTGAGCCACCTTCCATTTCCATAAAGAAAATTAACAAAATAAAAATCAGACAATTCCAAAATACATAGACAACATTAAATTGCAGATCAAAACACCAATAGAAGAAAACCTGGAAAGTTATGATGTGGAATGATAAATATGTAACTCCTTCATAGATCTGCCAACCTTGTTCTCACTTGTTCCTTTCTTCCCAAATTGGTGTGTTCTACATTTTCTATTACCTCTTCTTATGCTTGTGTTTCCTCTCCGGAAACTCATGTAGATGGCAATCATGCCACCAGTCAGGGATGACAAACTAGAGTTCCATTAAAGTTTTATTCACGTACCATTAAAGCCCACTCTCCATTTTCAACTTTTTAGATGCCACATTAAGTTTACCTTTGTTGGAATAATGAAGACCAACTCACATGTCTGCTGGCTGTTTGGTTTCTTTCTTTTGCTTCTATTTGATATATGTTGGTCATCATAGGATGTAATGAAAAAGTGGAGATTATAATAAAGGATTTCCCCTGTGAAAGTGGATGTAGTCAAATTGATGAACCACTATAAATCTGGTGTTTTGGATTGTATGTTTGTTATATCAAATTCTGTTCTATCTTTCAATTTATTCTGCAACTTTAACTTTACAACCTTGGAGTTGGAGAAAAAGTCTAACAATTTGTTTCTTCCCTAATTTAACACTTCACCTTTATATTGAATTCTTTGGTTGGATATTTTAAAATTTAACACTAATTTAAAACAAAGAGCATTTTAAATAATATTTCTTTCCAATATTTAATAACAAAATAACATTTTAATATAAAACATAGAATTATTTTTTCTAAATTACTTCCAAATCCTATTTATATCAAGAAGAGAAGAATTTTTTTTAAATCTCATAATATAATCGCAATTCATTTTCGCACATGCATTAATAGGAATCAAATTTACATATAAAACTTCAAATAAAAAAATAAATAAGTGATGCAGACAACCAGATTTATCCAACCAAGCACTGTGAAGGACCTAGCCTCCTCTACATTAACGACACTCCTGCCTTCATTCTTGTATGACATACTCAAACCACTAGATATTCAATCAATAGGTTAGCCTCAAAAAGCATAATCAAATGAAATTGCATTATATTTCTCTTTAATTATTCATCAACTTCATCACAGTTGCATATAAGAATATTAAACCAATCCATCACAAATTAAAATACTCATAGCATGGTAATGACATAACATCATCAATAGACCAAAAGAAACAATAAAGTATGATTAACATGTCTATCATAGAAACCATATCAACATTGGTCGAGGTGTCTGTGACTAAGTCAATAAAAGTCCACACTATCACTACCCAGTCCTAAATAATAAGAGTCTATTAGGACAAGTCGTGACATCCCTCCCCACTAGGAAGAGACATCGACCTGATGTCTTATGAAAGCACATCAAAATGTTCACACCACACACAACATAAGAAAAATTTAAATGATAGATAAAAATTCTATGCAAATAACTACATAAATGATCTATGCATGTCCTATGCATCCTCCCAAGTGGCACTTTCGACCTAGAATTGGTCCCACTAGACCTTATACTACAACACATCTCTGTCATGTAATCTAATGGTAGGTTGATCAATGAGGTAGGTAGGCTCCACAATCTCTACCCCTGGATCCTAAACCTACAATGCACACCAATCTAAGATATGAGATGCATCTGGATGATAGGGTTTACACAAAGAAACATGAAACACATTATGGATTTGGGCTTGAGTGGGTGGTAAAGCAAGTTTGTAAGCAAAGGGGTTGATAACCTCCAAAACATCAAAGGGCCCCCACATATCTCAATGCAAGATTTGAAGACTCGCCAAAAGAAATAGAGCTCTTGTGTGGTCTCATATGTAAAAACACATTGTCCCCTTCTTGGAACTATCTGAAAGTGCGGTTCTTACCTGCATAACTCTTCTGTTGATCAGCTACTTCCTTTAGCCAACCATGAATCAAAGTCATCTTTCCTCCATCTCCCTATACATATTAGGTTCAATAATGATCATATCCTCAACTCTATCCCAGCTGATAGGAGTGCGACACTTCTCCCCATAAAGCACCTAAAATAGTTCCATACCCAAAGAAGCATGGTAAGAGTTGTTATACAAAAATTCTACCAAGGGAAGATACTCTTCCCACTTATATTGTTGTTCCATGCACTACATGTGAAGTAAATCCTCTAACACTTGATTTACTCTCTTTGTTTGCCAATCCGTCTGAGGATGATAGGTTGTACTAAAGTTCAACCAAGTACCAAAATAAGCATTCAAGGTTGTCCAAAACCTTGATGTCATCAATAAATATCTCCACAAATTTATCTAGACAATCCCTGAAACCTTTTTTCATCAAATTCATAAATGTTGCAAGAGCATTTGTCAAACCAAAATTTAAGACAACAAATTATGCCCATACCTTGTCCTGAATGTAGTTTTAGATGTCTTCCTCCTTGATCTGGAGCTGATGATATCCAAATCTCAAATCAATCTTAGAGAACATAGTTGCTCCCTTCATCTGATTGAATAGTTCATCTATTCATGGGAGAGGGTATTTGTTCTTAATGGTTACCTTATTAAGCATCTTGTAATCAATGCACAAATGTAAGGTACAATCCTTCTTAATGAAGATCATTGGGGATCCCCATGGTGATACACTAGGATGTATAAACCCTTTATCCAAAAGTTCCTGCAACTACACTTTCAATTCATACATCTTTTTAGGATTCATTTTGTATGGAGCCTTGGATTGCCGCTCAGTTCCAAGCATTAAATCAATTGAGAAATCAAATTCCCTCTTCGGAGATAATTTAGGTAATTCCTCCGAAAAGATATCCTAGAATTCTGGTAGTGTATGATAATCATCCAAACTAGGAGTGTCAAGATCCTTAACATATGCTATATACACCATGCACTCCTTCCTCTTTGTCTTTTTCAATTGCATGGCAGAAATCAATCCAAGCTCAATGGGTCCTTTCACATCTGAACTACTATAGGTTTCCCTACATCATCTAGGCATTCAACTGATTTATCTCTATAGTTTAATATGGCCTTATGCTCAATTAACCAGTCCATGCCCAAAATGACATCATAGGAACCCAATGGGACTTCATAAAGGTTTACTTGCATTTGAAAACTTTGAAGTTCCAACTCGTTGCAAGCTAAACACTACTCCACCCTACACTCTACCCTATTACCATATTCTACCATCCAAGCTTCAACCATATATCTTACTGGGTGGGTGTTTGGAGTTGGGTCACAATTCTGCAAAAGTCTGTGGGGTGGAAAAGTTGTAAACCGAAACGGGTGCCCGATTCTTAAAAATCGGGCGCCCATTTAGGTCCGAGAGCCCAACCCATTTTCAAAAATTAGGTGCCTATTTTAGATCAGGCACCCAAACCGAAACGAGGGCCCAAAATTTTATAAATGGGTGCCCGATTCTTACAAATCAAGCACCTATTTTGAAATTCTATTTATTTGTTTTTTCTACCGATTTCCTCTCATTTTCACCTTTAGAAAATAGGATCACATTCAGTAGAGCTAGGGTGCCCGATTTAGCTTCCCCTTCTGACCCCATCTGTCATTTTTTTCATGTTCCAGGTATGTACTATTGTTTTTTATTATTTTTATTTTATTTTTGTCATTAAAATTTGTACTTTCAAGTTTTTTATAATTAAAAAATGTAGTTTAATTTGTTGTTTTCAAAATTATTGTATAAATTTAATTGTATTTTATTTTTCAAGTAGTTCATTTAAATTTTAATTTACTTTGTAAATTAGCATATCTACGTAAAACCAAAACCCTAGGTAGTAAAACAAAAACATAAACAGGTATACAAAATTAAAGTAGGAAACTCTAGTCTTAGAAAACAAAAACATAAACCTATACAAAATTAAACTAGGAAACCCTAGTCTTAGAAAACACAAACATAAACCTATAGAAAATTAAATTAGGAAACCCTAAACTTAGAAAATTGGAAAACATAAATCTAGAAACCCTCTCTCTCTCTCTCTCTCTCTCTCTCTCTCTCTCTCTCTCTCTCTCCTCTTCTCTCATCTTTTCTCTCTTAAAAAATGTAGTTTAATGTTGTTTTCAAAATTATTGTATAAATTTAATTATATTTTATCTTTCAAGTAGTTATTTTTAATTTTAATTTACTTTGTAAATTAGCATACCAAAGTAGAAAACTATTATTTAATTTTTTATTTAACCCTAGATACAAAATTAAACTATGAAACTCTGCGTAGAAACCAAAACCCTAGGTAGTACAAAATAAAAACATAAACCTATAAAAAATTAAATTAGGAAACCCTAAACTTAGAAAACAAAAACAAAAACCTATAGAAAATTAAATTAGGAAACCCTAAACTTAGAAAATTGGAAAACATAAATCTAGAAACCCTCTCTCTCTCTCCTCAAGCTCTCTCTCTCTCTCTCCCTCCCTCCCTCCCTCCCTCCCTCTCCTCTCTCTCTCCTCTTTCCTCTCTCCCCCCCTCTCTCTCTCTCCTCTTTCTCTCTCCTCTCTCTTCTCTCCCTCCTCTTCTCTCATCTTTTCTCTCTTTAAAAACATAGTTTAATGTTGTTTTCAAAATTATTGTATAAATTTAATTATATTTTATCATTCAAGTAGTTATTTTTAATTTTAATTTACTTTGTAAATTAGCGTACCAAAGTAGAAAACTGTTATATAATTTTTTATTTAACCCTATATACAAAATTAAATCTCTCTCTCTCTCTCTCTCTCTCTCTCTCTCTCTCTCTCTCTCTCTCTCTCTCTCTCTCTCTCTCTCTCTCTCTCTCTCTCTCTCTCTCTCTCTCTCTCTCTCTCTCTCTCTCTCTCTCCTATACTCTCTCTCTTTCTTGCTTCCTCCTCTCTCTCTCTCTCCTCTTTCTCTCTTGTCTCTCCCTCCTCTTTTTTCTCTCTCCTCTTTCTCTCTCCTCTTTCTTTCTCTCCTCTTTCTCTCTCTCCCCTCTCTCTCCTCTTCTCTCTCTCTTTTCTCTCTCATATCTTTCTCTCTCTCCCCCTCTCTCCTATTTCTCTCTTCTCTCTCTCTCCTCTTTTTTCTCTCTCCTCTTTCTCTCTCACCTCTCTCTCTCTCTAGTTTTAATCATTTAAGTCAATCTTTATAAGGTAAAATATAATTTACAGTATGTTAATTTTAAATTATCATGTTTTTATATGTACGCAAATTGGCAATATTGATGATTTTCATATTGATGAGCTTATAGGTCAGCATGAACCACCACCACCACCTCCACCTCCACCTCCACCTAGAGAGTTGAGGGATAATATTAGGAGAAATGTAGAGGTGATCATGATAAACCTAAATATTATTAGAAATGATCCCTATCCATCGGCCCAGCTACTGCGCCTTGCAGATAGCATGCAAGGCATAGTAGATTATGTACACACATTAGACTTAGAGATTGATAGTTTCGAGTCATGGAGGGAGAGTATGCGTGCATATTATGTTGATGGCCTCTCTTATAAAGAGGTTAATGATTTAAAAATCACAAAAGCTAATCTAGCATGCTTTTTTAAAACCCTACAACAGGTGAGTGGATACTTGGCAAGAAGCCACGTATTTCCATTAGATGGTGTAGACACCCTGGTATGGCAAAGCATTTTTGGGAGCACTGGTGGATGGTATTTGACAATCCACCACATGCTAATCATGAGGTCCCACTTTATTTTTTGAAAAAATTATGGGCTGAATTTGTATTGCATAGGAAACCCAATTATTTTGACATGAAATCATTCCAGGGGGTTGGTCGGGGCATGCCACAAGATAGGCCAGGGGCCAAATTCAGTGACAAAAATAGAAATCATGTGTGCAATGAGCCTCTTGTTCCTCTTCCTTCTCCTATAGTTCCTGCACCTGTCCATCATCGAGCAATGCAGTCATCTCTTGGTTCTTTGAGTACCCTTATAGGCAATTTGTTACAGCACTTGACCGAGGTGAGGGCTACCCCTAGCATAGCACATGTTTGCACAAGTTGTGGGGGTATATGTATGGGTCCCTAGTTTGATCTAGATGCTTCCCATGCTACCCATGGTGGATATGGTGATGATGATTTTGGCATACATGGTGGATATGCTGATGATGATGGTAGCGCACATGGTGTTGTTGTAGATGATATCCCTTCATTTGTTGATTTACTCAATGCAGACGATGATCATCCTGCACAGGTAAATTTAATTATAATTTATGTAGTGCAATATTAAATTTCTTATTTATACAATTATGAGCCATAACATGTGGATTTTTTGGTGAACAGAGGAGGGTTGACCCTCCAACATTCATTAGCCTTCATCATATGACATCGACACCTCGACATCTTGGTGCTCCATTCATGGTATGCACTTTGATCTTGATACATTTAAAATTTAAACAAAATAAACTTTAATTGATAATGTGTTTGACATATTTTTGTGATTTTGTAGGGTCTCTCATGTACCACTGAGATTGACAGTCCTTCATTCTCTACCCCACTAGTCACCGAGAATTAGCCACATATACCTATAGTATGTTTTTCATTTATTAATTTTAAGTATTTGTATCTTACTAATTTATGTACAACTTTGATTCACACTTATTTTTTTGTAATTGTAGGCTTTTGGATTGTCTCATGTTGCATAATCACATTTACGTCCTGACTCATCGGTGACATTAGCTATGTGTCACACACAGGTAATGTACACATGTTTTTATTCCATAAATATATAATCAAGTTATATATGCTTTATAATTTGTGTATATATGTACTATATGTTTGATTCATGCTTTATATATGTTGTTCAGGTTGACACCACCATGAGTCTTGACATGGCTATAGGATTAAGCCAAATGCAGCCATCAACACTATCCTTTGAGGTGATGATTAATTTAAGTAATTTTTCAATGTCCTGTGTGTATCTAGATCTTAGATGATTAATTTAAGTAATTTTTAATTTGTACTTTAAATGTTTTTACAGGACTTGGCTTCATCCACTTTTCATGTAGTTGAGGATGAGGGTACTCGAGACCAGACAGAGCAAGATGAGGGTACTTAGGACCAAACAAAGCAGCATGAGGGTACTAAAGACTAGACAGAGCATGTTGATGCATTGCAGTCCTCTTCACGTGGAGTGAAGAGGATTGTAGATCAGCTAGATGAGTAGAGTTAGATTATGATGACTATTTGAACTATTTGGACTTGTTTTATGATGACTATTTGGACTTGCTCATATTATTTTGATGACTATTTGGACTTGTTCATATTATTTTTTATGACTATTTGGACTTGTTTTATGATGACTATTTGGACTTGTTCATATTATTTTTTATGACTATTTGGACTTGTTTTATGATGACTATTTGGGCTTGTTTGGACTTGTTCATATTATTTTTACTTGTTGTTAGAGTAGGACTTGCATTATATACTAGTCCACTTGTTATCATAAATTGTACTTGAACTTGTTTTTAGAGTACGACTTTATTTTGTGATTGTATGTATATATCATGAGTTGATATGATGGACATTATGATACATGTAACTTATTTCAAGACTTGTTATGTTATTTATCTTAATCATGAGTTGTTATTTATATATATGAGCTTATGGGAAATAAATCATTTTTAATATCAATTGTAATTAAATTTATCAATTTATCCTTAGAAAACATCTATCTAACAATGAGATCTATTAATTCATGTGTAATTGATCTAAGTACAATATCTAGATACGTGTTACAAGTAATATGAAAACTTTGATTAACTATAAAAAAAATCATCTAGATCTAACAATGACATCTATTAATACACGTAATTGACAAGAACAATATGGATGTTACAAACTTAATAACTATTAAACAATGAGATCTATTAAGTGAACATAATCTAGGACCAATGTGCATAGTTTAATATTTACAACAAAATCAGGTGAATACAAAGTTATGAATTTAACTTAAATATTTAAAACAAAATTCGATGTATAAAAGTGAGTTCATGTGAACTTATTTATTATAAAGCCAAAATTGTATGAATACAAGAGTGCATTGTACTACATAAATAGTTCATGTCTATGTTCTCCCAGACATCCTACATCATAAAAATAAACATGTTGAAATGTTAGAATTTATAAAAGTTCATTTAAAGTTAATTTTAATTTTAATTTCAAATCTATATCTCTAAATTATTAATTATGACACTTCAAAGAAGACATGTAGAAAACATAGACAAATATGACAATTGAACAAAACCTTACATGTATAAATTTGATTCAACCTAATGTACCATCAACATACTCTCTTTTCTACAATGCATCTATGTTCTTTATGACATAGTGCATCATAAAAATAAACATGTTGAAATGTTAGAATTTATGTGTACTCGAGTTCATTTAAAGTTAATTTTAATTTTAAAGTTAATATGACAATTGAACAAAAACTTACATGTATAAATTTGATTCAACCTAATGTACCATCAACATCCTCTCTTTTATGCAATGCATCTATGTTCTTCCTGACATCCTGCATCATAAAAATAAACATGTTGAAATGTTAGAATTTATGTACTTGAGTTCATTTAAAGTTAATTTTAATTTTAAAGTTAATATGACAATTGAACAAAAACTTACATGTATAAATTTGATTCAACCTAATGTACCATCACCATCCTCTCTTTTTTGCAATGCTTCTATGATTGCCTCATGCTCTTCCATTGAAAGTGTCCATAATATTTTATTAGTAGGTCTCCCTTTGTATCTTTCCAATTTGATATTTGTTGCCACTACCAAATGGGAATAGTGTATAATCTTCTTTTCTGATTGGTAGTCTTCAAAAGTTAGTAAACCATTCCTTCTTGTTAGGTATTTGCGTAGCCATGTACCAACTACCACAATAGACCCAATTGGATACTGAAAATTATCATCATCTACTTGATGATATAACAACTTTTTCTTGGGTTCTACACATCGAGCTAACCAATACTCTGTCTATTCTTCGTTATCCTCAGGTGCAACAACAACATACACATGTCCTGCAAAACAAAATTAAGTACATGTGCACTATAAATAAAACTTATTTAAAGGTTTATAATTCAAATATATATAATCATAAATTATATGACATACACATGTAACTAATATATAATTTAAAATTTTACAATAAATTGTATTAAATTACTAGGTTGTATGAGATCTAAAACACAATCATAATCTTCCGACGCAAAGGCATGATCTAGGTCTTCATTTATTATATCATCTTCATATTGTCTCTCACTAGGTGTTAAGGATTTTTGTTGCCATTCTTCAACCCATTCTGTATTCTCGCATTCTTCCCATTCACCTGCAACACAAAATTGACAAAAACATGCAAGCTCCCTAGTCCATATAGTCCAAGTGTTAGAATTAGAACTCCTAAATGAATGCCGTTTACCTAATACACTAATTGTATTACAATCATATCTTGAAAGGATATTCTTCTCTTCAACTAACCAAAAAAAATGTCTGATTGTAGAGTTCTAACTTGATCTTGTAGACAAACTTATTTTACACCATTCAACAATTGCACGTGCATCTTTAAATTTTGATTTTTCCTCAAATTTGAGTTGCTCTCTACAAAGGTCCCTCTTAACACATGCACTAGCACCAGCACCATCATGTTCTCCCTTCCCATGTCCAGCCTCAAAAAAACTCCAGATATGTTGGATATTTATTTTCTGGTGCATCCTACTCAACCAATAAAACATTCTAGCATTCTTGAATTGCCTTGTGCAATTATCTTACCATATTAGATGTTGTGTTATATGAATTTCTCTCCCTTAAATTTTCATAAAAGATATTAAAGCAATACTGGGCAAACTCCAATGAGTGTATCTTATTATCACTCATATAGAAATGGTACTCTCTCAATATTTTTTGATCCTCTTCTGTACTATCAGGTGCATGTCTATAGACAATATGAACAAAAATTGTTACTTGCACTAAATTATAATATTGTGGTTGGATCTCATCTTGTGGTGCAAGAGTGTAGTTCTCTGCAAAGTCAACAAGTAACAGTATCCTACCAATTGGAAATGTATTCTTGCATATGCAAAATTGTCCATCAAGCCATCTATAATTGTGAGAGTGTTTCACATATTTAGGTATGACCTTACTCTTGAATTCATTCATAAAATCATTAAGACTAAGTTTTTTAGTTATTAGGTTGCACCGTTTTTCAACTTTTCCATCCTTCAATGGATACTCAATAGTTTTAAATCTTTGTACATCAACTAATTGTTGTCCAAAATCAAATGAAATATTTTCATGCAAACATTCATCTAATAATGTAAGATTGTCACATACATCACATACACTAGAAACACACTTATTCAAAAGATAAAATTGCTCATTAGGTGGGTTACAAAATAAATTTGATATAAACTCCTTTACGGTTTGAGGTGGTATATTTATACCACATTCCTACAACATTTCATTTGTATGCATAGTAGAATGTATAGATCAAAAAATATCATAATGATAACGAAATTGAACATGAGTTTTACAACAACAGGTGATTCTTTTTTTTGTTAATCCTTACATACCATGGTTTACATTTTTCAAAAGATCTTTGACTAATACTAATAGTTAACACCTTATCATCCACAAATTTTTTATACAATTCTGTTTGAGTCATATCTAAAAGGTGTTTTGAATGTGGATCATGAACTTTAGAACCAACTCTTAATTTAAGAACATCTATGACATTAGGGGATACTCTTGTATTATTGTGCCAAAAATTTTCAATCAAAGTTTTAACTTCACCAATAAGTTTCATGTCAGACCTTAGGAGTCTACCACTGAAGGTCCATAAATGGTTTTCCGGATCACTTTCAAAGTTAACTCTTCTCTTTACATCTCTTGTTAAAGTTTTACGGTTAATATTAAGATATCCACTTATGTTTGAAATCATTCTTTTATCAGTAGTAGTTTTGTTTACTACAACTATTGTTATTGCTTGTTGTGCTGCATTACTATCTTTAGAATGACTTTTCTTTCCAATTGAATCAAAGGCACTAGCAACAATTGATACAACTTGTTTTAGAGACTCATCCTTCATCTTATTTTTCACATAAATGCCTAAATTCTTCATCCCTTTTTGCATTTTAGACATTTTAATTGATTGTAATATTAATTGACATTGAAAACCAAATTTCTTATTATAAAAAAGTTGTCTAAACAATCTGCTTGCATGTGTCCTAATCTGTCTCGATGAAACCAAACCACACATATTGTCTAGCACATCAATTTTTATTTCAAATTGTTCATTTATTTCATTATCATTCAAATGCGTTTCTTTCTCAATCAGTGTTTCTATGTCTACATTTACATTGTTGATTTCAATATGAATTGGTGTTTGATTTTTAGTTTCAATTAAGGTTTGACTTTTAGTTCTTTTATCATTATGATTAACATTACTAATTTCTAAAATTTCACATGCAATTAAATTTAATCTATTTTCAGGAATAAACTTTAAATCATTTCTATTGTAACCTGCTTCTAGCAAATCATGAACATCTTTATCAGAATAAGTTGTAACAATTGGATGTGAAGACATACCTGTATCCAATACTGGATTAGAAGATGCACCTGATTTTGCTTTTTCAACCTCTCCATCCATTATGGTGTCTTCATTGTCCTCCTCTTCTGAAACAATTATTGAACTCGATGCTCCAACATTATTTGGGTTTTAAAGTCTTTCTCTTCTTTCTCATTGTCATTTTTCCTCCTCTCTATTTTCTGCAATCTCCTCAGATGATAGAACCTTTGTTGACCTCTTTCTACATTAGTTTGATCCCATTCTTGCACCAAAATTTGAGTTCAACCAATCTTTTTTGAATGTCAGATCCAAAATGAGATAAAAAAAAAAGAATGTTGGCAAAAATATTCTCTTTGTCTGTTGCGAATCAATACAAAATAGATTGAAAAGTCATTAATCATTAGATTAGGCCCACAGTCTAATTTTTTGGGTTGAAACAACTCTTTAAGAAATGGGCACCCATTTTTAGTTTCGCAAAACGGGCACCTATTTTTAGTTTCACAAAATGGGCACCCGTTTTGTGAATTTAAAAAAATGGGCACCCATTTTGTAAATCTATGAGCAGGAACCTTACCTCTTGGCTTGGGTTTTGGTTCAGAATAGGCTTGGTGGGACCAAGCCTGTGCTTGACCCTGCAAAAAAATGGCTAAGGCATTACAGAGTAAAATTTCTGCCTTGCCAAAATTTTTAGGACAACTTCCTGAATGAATTTTTTGATAAAATGAAAACCCATTTCAGCTCTTATTGTGCAGATTATAAAAATATAAATTTTATAGTGATATGATGAATTTTAATATTTATACAATATTTATTAAGCCAATGTGGTACCTAAACTTGAAATACCAAGGTTAACTAAAATTTTAATAACTTTTTTAATTTTTTGTTTTTTGAAAAATGAGTTATATGTGACCAAACTACATAGAATTCTTTTCAAATTTTAAAAAAAAATTGAAAAAAGGTGAAGTTATCATCAAATTATGTTGTTCATACACCAGAGGTTTCAAAAATGTACTTTATAGTTAATTAAAAAAATATATTAAATAAAAAAATAAGATAAAACATTCTGACCAATCTTCAGTGTTTTAGGTACCTTTTCCCAAAAGGATTCCCAAAAATACATTCATTTACTTCAAAAAAGGGTGTCTGTACATGCGTGAGGTGTGGTCCTGAAACCGACATTTTAAAAAAGTGGTTTTTAGACATGCATACTAAAATTCAATTTATACCACGTGGGTATTGAAATAAATTACATATTTGAAAACTAGATTCCGATCACTAAATTTTATATTACTGAAGTTTTTCAAGATTCAATCTTTAAGTGCTTCAAATTTGGACATCAATTGACAGAAATTTTGAAAAATAGAGAAAACACTTCCACTTTTTGGCCAAAAAATGGGACTCAACTTCTTGTAGCCACCCCACTCTAATACGTAATCTAGATGCAACTCTAGGATCTAAAAATATTCAGTAGTTCCAGTATTTATCAAAATGGAAATATTATGACCAAAAAGCTTACTAGCCATATAAATAGGTGTATCCTTGAAGTTTTCTTGCTTGTGATCCATAAGTGCATGAATCTAGTGCTGAGTCTGTGCACCTTTCCCATCTATGTGCATTGTATGGTGAGGACATGAGCTAGCATAGTGGTCACCTCCACAACTAAAAAAACCATCTTTGGGTCCTTGTCTTCCCTCAAGCTAATTCCTCATGTTTTCATTCATGTTATTCCCATTCCTGTTGTTACCCCTATTCTAATTCTGAGTGATACTATTGGAATTCCTTCCAAAATTCCCTCGACCTTTGTCTCTCATTATCTAAACCTGCTAATGTACACTATCCTTCTACTTGATATCCTGAAATTTCCTCTCGAAACCTTGTGAAGCATTAGTCCTCTGATTTGTTCTCACTACAAGCATCTGTTGCAACTTTTGTTCCTATCTTGGGGCCTTAAAGAAAAATCCATAGTTTCAGGTTCATGCATATCAACTTTTCATCCTACTTCAGGATGCAACTCAAGAATGAACTTGTAAGTTTTGAATCACTCGTCCTGTTGGTACTAAGGAACATACTTTACTAGGTGACATAATCTCTCCTAATACTCTGTAATAGAAAAAACACCCTTAATCAAGTTCTAAAACTTAGCCACCTTACGGTCATAGTATAACTTTGGTAACCACCTCTTGGGAAAAAGTTACAAGAATGCCTCCCATGTAATATCTCCAAGCTACAATCTCCACTCTTCCATCTCATTATCCCACCATGTGGCAGGTTCACTAGTCAACTGGAAAGCACCCCACATAGCCCTAAATTCACCTCACAAATTACGAACATTGAAATATTTCTCCATGGAAATAATCCAAGCCTCAATATCATCACCAATGGTCTTACCATTAAAGGTAGGAGGAATGACCTTCTTGAGGTCTTTTCTCAACTCTTCTGCAATCTCGCCTCTATAATTGGCTACATCAGCAGCCCTATGATCAACATCTTTCTTCAACTATTCCTCATTCCTCCTATCCTTTTCCCATTTCCTTTGTGCCTCTAGCCTCAGATCCTCTTCCTATTTTCTTTGAGCCTCTAATCTCATATCCTCTTCCCTCTTCCATTGTGCTTCCACATTTGGTTGGTTCTCATTCTACCTACCCCTCAAATCCTTCTCAAGCTAATTCATCCAATCACTTTTCTATTGCAAGAGGTTTCCCTATTCAATCAAGTGGGCTAAGATCTAATCTAGCCTCTGATTTGGATCATCATTATTCTACTCATTGCTAGTTCAATCCTTGTTACTATTTCAAGTTTGCATTGTGATAAACTAGATCCTACACCAAGCATAATTACACAACTTAGGAGCAGTAGACCAAGGTCCTAGAGTTTAAATACAACTTTGATACCACATGTAAAGACTAAAAATTATCTCACTTATGTCATGTTATCAAAGAGTGAAAAAATCAGAAAAAGTCGAAAAGGAAAGACAAAATCTATTTCATTCAATAGATTAGTCAACTAAAATTACATTTAACTCATAAAGATTAAGATAAATATGAAACCCAAACTATCGAATGATAAATCAATAACCAAGTCTACAATTTCAAACATGTGAAGTCAGCCATCTTTTTGAATATGCAAAGTTTATCCATATAAAACAAGAGTATCAAATACAATAAAGGATGCAAATTAACTTCTTGTGCATTGCTACATCATGAAAGTTAAACATACATCATGTATATACATCAAGTACAAGACCATGAAGGTCAAAAAGAAACATGATACCAAAATGTCATCGAACAACTCTCCATTTGTATATCCCTATCTCCTAAGCCATCAAACGCTTGTCCATCTACAAATCTCAAGATGGGAGTGTGGCTCAGGGACTTTTTTGCCCAACTATGGAGTGGTTAACTCCCCTTGGGCTCATCCTGACATGAGAGCACACTGACCTTCCCCGAGAAGCCTAGCAACTCAGAACTGGTGGATAGGAAGGAACCTGGTGCAACTGTGAAACTAACTACTTTCCACATATGTCTAAGTAGAGCTAATAATAGATATGGTGAGAAGATAAAACATAACTAACACATTTAAGAAAACATGTGCAATTCTAACTTTGGCCAAAGAAAATAAATTCTAGATTTCTACTGTCATGTAAAAGAAAATCATTTTTACCCTTTCCTAGCTATTCCATATTCAACACCCTTCCCATTTAATCTCAAATACACTTAAAATTCTCAAAGAGAACATTCGGGTGAAAAACATCATTCTATTTGAATAAATAAATTGGCATATAATTTAACTAAAACAAAAATTACCCAATTTTTTTTTCTCGTCTTATTTTCCAGGATGCCAATAATAACAAAACATCTAAATGAGACTAATTAGTTTAATTGATTATTCTTATTCATCATTATGTTGCAAAGTAATATGTCAGTCAAAATTACAAAATACAGTCGGTTCACAATACTATAATAAAATAATTTGTTTAACATCCTTTGCTTTACATTCAAAAAGAGAAACCAAAAAAAATCTACCCATGATGAATTAGTTTCAACGCCTACATCTATATTGACCTAAGTCATGTTTTTCTAATTTTCCTGATTAGAGAAACATGTTTTCTAAAAAAAAACATATTTATTTACAATGATTTGGAAAATGGTAATGAAAGGAGTTTATGTCCATCTTTCTAAATTATAATTTATGTTCTATTTTGATTAGGAGAAAATAAATAAAAATAATGCTTCTGATACAAAAGTGAATCACTAAAAGAAGTCAAGTACTAGGAAATTGTTCAAAGTTTTATAACAATTTTCAAACCTACAGTAGAAGAACCTAAATTTAGTTGTCAAACTCATTTCCAACTGTTGTAGATTTTTACCATATAATCCTATTTCTTTCTACATTTGATTTCGAATATCATGTTCTCATTTAATTCTATATATGGTCTATATTTGGTTCAACATAGTAAAAATCAAGGATAAATTTTCTCTCTTTCCAGCTAATAAATGAAATGTTTACAAAGATTGGAAAATGATAAAAAGGAGTTTTCGGTTGTTTAGACTGAAAGAAAAGAAGTCCAAAAGAATACAATAACAATGCTTTTATGTTTGGCACTTTAAAAGATGTAAAGCCTCTGTTTGAGTGCAGCCTAAAAATAGGAATTGATACTGCATTTGTGATCAGAAATATTTAACCCAAAACCAAGCATAAGCTGTTACCATTTGGGCACCAATTTATTTCATGGGAATCAGCTAAAAAGGAAAGATGAAAGGAAATAATTTGTCTCATATGGCATGAACAAAAAAATCATCACAAACCCCTTTCTCAATTAGAAAGTTTAAGAAGAATTCTGTAAGAAAGATTTGTTATGGTGCTAAGCTTCGTATCCTACAGCCATACAAACAATGCAAGTAAAGTGTTTTTTTCTTTTTGTTGGAACAAATCAACCCAGTAGAGACCATTCACGTCAAGAACAAAAAAAAAGAAAATATAAAACTAAACAGTGCTATCACAAAATTTTCCAATTCAAGAGTAAGATTACATGAATTTGGCCTAGTTTATTACTGGCTTATGCTAAGAAATTTAAATTGTTTGGACTGCAACATCCTAATAAAATAAATAGAGAATCTCATACAAACAAACTTAGCTGAGCCGCCTTCTATTTTGATAAAGAAAATTAACAAAATAAAAATTAGACATTTCCAAAATACATAGACAACATTAAATTGCAGATCAAAACACCAATAGAAGAAAACTTGTAAAGTTATGACGTAGATTGATAAATTTATAACTCCTTCACATATCTCCCAACCTTGTTCTCACTTGTTCCTTTCTTCCCAAATTGGTGTCTTCTACGTTTTCTATTACCTCTTCTTATGCTTGTGTTTCCTTTCCAGATACTCATGTAGATGGTATTCATGCCACCAATCAGGGATGACAAACTAGAGTTCCATTAAAGTTTTATTTCCGTACCATTAAAGCCCACTCTCTGTTTTCAACTTTTTAACTGCCACATTAAGTTTTCCTTTGTTGCGGAGGTGCCTGGTGGCTATTCGGTTTCTTTCTTTTGCTTCTATTTAATCTATGATGTTCAGCATAGGATGTAATGAAAAACTAGTGATTATAATAAAGGATTTCCCTTGTGAAAGTGGATGTCAAATTGATGAGCCATTGTGATGCAGGAGCATCTTGCATCCTAAAATAAAATGGGGCATGATAAAAAAAAAAAAAATAGAGAAAAAAAAAGAGACAGAAAAAAAGAGAGAAAAAAAAAGGGAACAAAAAAAAGAGAGAAAAAAAAAAAGGAACAAAAAAAAAAAGAGAAAAAAAAAAAAAGGAAAAAAAGAAAAAAAAAAAAAGAAAAAGAAAAAGTTATTTCATTTACCAAGGTGCATAGGTGGAAAAGATAAATAAAAAATAAAAATAAATCATTTCATTTATCGAGGTGTGTAGGTGGCATTTTAGAAATTTGTAGAAAGTTCTTGCATTTAATATTTGTATCTAGGTAGTTATACTTTTATTTTTTTTATTGGCCCACAAAGGCAATGTAATTTTGTAATTGGCCCACATGGTGGTGCTTAATATTAATTGGGTGGGTATTTAATATTTGTATCAAGGTAGTTGCATTTATCTTTTATCCCACATTGGTTGTGTTGTAATATCTTGGGTGGTAAATGCCTATATAAAGAAAGCATAGGAGCATTGGCTGGACATTTTGGTCGTGACAAAACCCTTTCTTTGGTTAGTGAGAATTACTATTGGCCACAGTTGCAGCAAGATGTGAAGAAGTTTGTACAGAGTTGCAGAGTATGTCAGATGGCGAAAGGAGTGAAGCAGAATACAGGATTGTATCAGCCATTACCTGTACCAGAGAAGCCTTGGGAGGATATCAGTATGGACTTTGTTCTTGGTTTACCGAGGACACAGCGGGGACATGATTCAATTTTTGTGGTAGTTGATAGATTTTCAAAGATGGCACATTTCATTCCCTGCAAGAAGACTAATGATGTTGTTCATGTAGCAGAATTGTTTTTCAGAGAAGTAGTGAGACTTCATGGTTTGCCAAAGACCATAGTTTCAGATCGGGACACTAAGTTTGTTGGATATTTTTGGCGTACATTATGGAAGAAGTTGAAGACAGATTTGAAGTTCAATTCATCACATCATCCACAGACTGATGGACAGACAGAGGTGGTGAATAGGAGTTTGGGAAATTTGCTGAGATGTTTGGTTGGAGATAAGCCAACGGGATGGGATTTGATTTTACCACAGGCAGAATTTGCATACAATAATTCTATCAACAGGAGCACTGGCAAATCACCATTCCAGATTGTATATGGAAGTAGTCCAAGAAATGCATCTGAATTGAGGAAGATAGATAAAGGAGAAATAAGTAGTGCTGAAGCTGAGGATTTTGCAGAACATTTGAAGAACATCCATGAGGAGGTGAGGAAGCATATTACCAAGATGAACGCACAGTATAAGGCTAAGGCAGATGAGAAAAGGAGGTATAAGGAATTTCAAGTTGGTGATGAAGTCATGGTTCATTTGCGAAAGGAGCGGTTTCCAATTGGTACATATAACAAGCTGAAAATGAAGAAGTTTGGACCATGCGGGATATTGAAGAAACATGATTCAGGAAACGCATATGAGGTAGAATTGCCTACTGAGCTAAATATTTCACCAGTGTTTAACATTTCAGATCTGACAGAGTATCATGAAGGAGGTGTTGAAGATGAGATCACAACAGCACAGTGGAGTATTCCAGCAACTAGTTCAGACACTAAGGAGATCGAAGACATACTGGACAGTCGTATTGGCAGAAGCACAAGGAATAGGACATATGAAGAGTATTTGGTCAAATGGAAAGGACGACCTGTAGAAGATTCATCGTGGCTAACAAAGGAGGAGGTTAACCGTCTTGGTTTTCCTCTGCACACCTGAGTCGTGACAGGGTCACTTCTCAAATTACCCTGGGTGTCTGATGCAGGAGCATCCTGGGTGTAAGAGCAATCTTGCATCACCCAAAAAAATATTTCTATTTTTATATTCAATAAGGGCTATTTTAGTGCAGAGCTGCTATTTATGGAAAGTTACTATTTTTTGTAATTTTTGCATGTGCTCAGAATGATCTGATTTCTTTCTTGGAGGTTCATTTTGGTTATATAAGTCTGCCAGTAAAGTTTCATTGCCAGATCAAGTGTATATTGGAAGATATTGAAGATTTTCGGTATTGGCAGCAGGGTACAGAAACTTCGAACTCAGTTTTGAAGGCTTTAGAGGCCCCGGATGAGGTCGAATTTTGGGCTGAATGAAGCTTGCTTGATTTAGGCGTTGTAGAGCGCTTCGTGGCGTTTCCGAAATGGGGTTATAATAGCCGATAGGGTCAACTGGTGATGACTTATGGTCTTCAGAAGTTGGGCCACCTGAAATGGCGAAAAATAATTTTCTTCAAAATTTATGTTCGGGTTTCAAAGGTTATCTTGAGCTGACTATGATGTAATGAAATGTAAAATAAAAAAATAATTCTAAGTTTGGTCGGCCTTATTGGCTAAAATTCTGGAACCTTCCCAGGCGGTGGATAATTGCCTATATAAGGAAGGCTGTGTTATTGTCTTAGGCAGTTCAGAATAGTTCTGGGTAGTAGATCTGGGTATTGATTCGAGGCTTTGTCCTACAGAATATTGTAAGGGAATGCCCATGTGGCTTTGCATATTGTAATTCTGAAAGTTTGTAATTCCACATTTGTGGAGATAATAAGAAGCCAATTTTATGTTCTTGCATATTGTTGTTGTTTCTCTATTTCTGTTATGTGTTTGTGGTATTAAGGGGAGCACCCTTCATCACATTGTAAATATGGTGTTTTTGATTATATGTTTGTTATTTCAAATTCTGTTATGTCTTTCAATTTATTCTACAGCCTTAACTTTACAATTGGTATCAGAGCAGATTTGTCCAGCTGATTGGAAATTGGGGTTGAATTTCCAAAGACATGGAGCATTTAAAAGTGCAAAAATTTCAGACAAAAATTTCAGCCTGTGGAAGGTACAGATGGAATCATTGCTGATTACGCAAGATCTTGCGCTTCCTTTAGAGAGGGAAATGAAGAAGCCAGCTTCGATGAAAGATGAAGATTGGGAGACCTTGGACAAGAAGGCAAGGGCATCAATCTTCCTTTCACAATCGGACAATGTTCTGTTTAATGTCACAACTTCAATAACAATGAAGGAAGTATGAGATAAATTAGCCAGCACATATGCCATGGCTTCAGCTACAAACAAAGTTTTTATTATGAAAAAACTTTACAAGCTCAAAATGAAGGAAGGTACAACCATGGTGAATCATCTGAATGAATTCAACACCTTAATCAGCCAAGAAAATTTGGTTGGCATGACGCAAGATGATGAGAAAAAAGTTGTCCTACTTTTATCTTCTCTACCAAATAGCTAGGATGGTGTTGTTACAGTCATAAGCACTACGGCTTCAAGCTCTTAAAAGTTGGCTTTTGATGAAGTTTCAGCCACACTTCTCAATGAAGACATGAGCAAGAAGGGTCTCGATATTATGCACAAGCAGGAACAACTACCAGGTCTCAAATCCATTAATTTACCATTCTGCCATCATTGTCTTTTTGGCAAGCAAAAATAGGACATGAGAAGATGGATACCACATTAGCACTTGTCTATTTCGATGTTTTTGGACCAACTAAGGTAAGCTCTATTGGCGGAGATAATTATTTCGTTACCTTTCTTGATGATTGTACAAGGAAAGTATGGATATTTATGCTTCATAAGAAGTCTGATGTATTTAATAAATTAAAAAATTTCAAAGATTATGTTGAAAATAAGACTGGACACAAAATTAAGTGTCTAAAAATAGATAATGGAGGAGAGTTTTGCTCCTCAGAATTTGACTCCTTTTGTGTATATAATGGTATTCGTAAAAATTAAAATTGTTCCATTTACTCCTCAAGAGAATGGAGCAACTGGAAGATTGAATAGATCAATCCTTGAATGAGGATGTTGTATGCTCTTTAATGCCAGTTTGCGTAAAGAATTTTGGGTTGAGGCATGTAATACAACAATTTGTTTGATCAACCAGAGTCCATCTTAGTTGGATTTTGGTATCTCAGAAGAGGAATGGTTGGGAAAGAGGATCTCTTATTCACACATCTGAGTATTTGGATGTGAAGTCTATATTCATGTCCCAAAAGAAAAGAGGACAAAGATGGATTTCAAATCTCAGAAAGGCATCTTCATGGGTTATGGAGATCAATATGGATTTCGAATATGGGATTCGGTGGCCAAGAAGATTATACGAAGCAGAGATGTAGTCTTCAATGAGAAGTTTTTTCCAGCATTACAAACAAAGGAGAAATCAATAATAGAATATGTACCCTTTCAGTTTTTCAAAATAATCAGTAACAAAGGTTATCTGGAAATAACCTACAAAGCATAGGTGGAATGCAAAATTCAATCTCACGGCCTTCACCAACATCAATTTTATTCCCTGCCCCTGCTTCATCTCCCTCAACTTCTGACGATGATCATCACATCACTCCAATTAATTCAGATTAACCATGCTCTATTTTTGAATCCCTATCTTGAGGGATATACATTATCCCGTGTCACATGGAGCTGCAGACTTGGGTTATGGTAGAAAAATTGGAAAAGATGTTATGGAGATTGGCATTCATAACATGGAAAATGTTCAGGATGGCATGTTAAATAATCTACACAGCACATCAACTGATGTGGACAACGTGCTAAATGATTCGAGCCACAGAGTCACGACTAACAATGACTCTACCTTGATTCCATATGGTGGTGAGGTTGTGTTTGATGCTGGAGGTCATGCTACATTTGGAAATAACACTGGTGGTGATGCTGCATTTGATGGTGCTCCTTTGTCGTTAATTGCCCCTATTCTTTTCAAACAATATGCTCCTACGGACTCCACCATATCTGCAAATTCCTCATACTTTAGACATGGTTTAGCATCACATGATCGTTCATCTATTAGAAGAACCACAGATAGAGATGAGCAAGTCATACGCAGTCACAAAGAGATCATTTCAATAGGAAAGGTGTCACGCATCTTTCTCTTTCCAATAACAATTTTAGTGAACACGCACCTACTAGTCCTAATTTATCTTCATAACAAAGCATTGCTTCATCACATAATCACAAATTGAGGAGGTCTACAAGGCAGAGAAAACCCCCTTCTAAATTCTCTGATTATGAGATTTTGTTTGCAGAAGAAGCAAAGCCTATGTTTTTAGTTTTTGATCAAAGAGAGATGAAAACCTTTAAAGCTTCTATGAAGGTTGAAATCTCTAATACATGATAGGCTGCAATGTAGGAAGAAATGGATTCTTTAGTAAAGAACCAAACATGGGATTTGGTATCTCTTCCGCCTAACAAGAAAACTTTAAGAAACAAGTGGGTTTACAAATTGAAGGAAGAAGATGGAGGAAGACATCGATTTCATGCCAAACTAGTTGTCAAAGGGTATGTAAAGCAGCAAGGTATTGATTTTGATGAAATTTTTTCTCCAATGGTAAAGATGACTACCATCCGAGCAGTTTTGGGTGTAGTTGTAGCTTGGGACCTTGAGCTTGAACAATTGGATGTTAAGACAACCTTCTTACATGGAGATGATAAAGAATTATATATGCATCATCTTGAAGGAATTGTTAAAAAGGGACAGGAGCATCTCTATTGCAGATTGAAGCGAATCTTATATGGGCTTAAGAAAGCCCCAAGAAAATGGTATCTAAAATTTGATCAATTTATGCTTGGGCATAAGTTTGTTCACTCGGAGGCTGATCCTCGTGTGTATTATAAGCGGCTTCCTAATTGTGAGTTTGTTATACTTCTTCTTTATGTAGATGATATGTTAGTAACTAGCACTAGCATAAGGATTGTTCATGAACTAAAGGCACATTAGCCAGTAGATTTTCCATGAAGGATTTAGGGGCAGCCAAGAGAATACTTGGTATGACCATTTCAAAGGATAGGCTTAAGAGAAAACTATGGTTATCACAAAAACATTACATTAAAAAAATCTTGGATAGGTTTGGGATGTTAGACACTAAGTCAGAAAGCATCCCTTTGGATTCTCATTTCCATTTATTTGCTGATATGAGTCCTAAAACTAAAGAGGATCAAGAGTTTATGGATTACATTCCTTACAAATCTGTGATTGGGAGTATCATGCATGCTATGGTTTCCACTCACCCAAATATTGCTCATTCAATGGGAGTGGTAAGTCGATTCATGAGCAATTATGACAAACCACATTGGGAGGCTATTAAATATATTCTGAGATACCTTAAAGGTACTTTTGATTTTTGTTTATGCTTTGGAAAAGGTGAAATTCAGCTACAAGGTTTCGTAGATTTTGATTTAGGTGGAGATTCGTACAAGAAAAGGTCAACTACAGGATATGTTTTCACATTTGCTAGATCAGCTATTAGTTGGTGTTCTAGAATGCAACAATCAATTGCACTTTCTTCTACTGAGGTTGAATACATGGCTCTTTGTGAGGATGTTTGGGAGATGGTGTGGCTAAAACTCTTCTTTAAAGAGCTGGGGTTAAAGAAACCAAATTTTGTCTTCTTTTGTGACAGCAATAGTGCCATTTTTATGGCTAAACATAACACTTCTCAACAATGCTCTAATAATATAGAATTGCGGCATCACTCCATATGCCAAGTGGTTGAAGATGGAAAGTTATGTGTGCAAAAGATTGACACTATGCTGAATCTTGTTGATGCCTTGACTAAGGTAGTTCTGAGAGAGAAGTTTGAATTTTGTCGGACATCTTTAAACATTATGCCAACTTGAAAATAGGGGATGCATAGGTGAAGTCACCGTTAGCCTTCAAGTGGGAGTTTGTTGGAATATTGAAGACCAACAAACATGCTTGTTGGTTGTTCGGTTTCTTTCTTTTGCTTCTATTTAATCTATGTTGTTTAGCATAGGATGTAATGAAAAACTGGTGATTATAATAAAGGATTTCCCCTATTAAAGTGGATGTAGTCAAATTGACGAACCATAGTAAATCTGGTGTTTTTGATTTTATGTTTTTTATTTCAAATTTTGTTATGTCTTTCAATTTGTTCTCCATCTTTAACTTTACAACCTCGGAGTTGGAGAAGAATTCTAACAATTTCTTTCTTCCCTAATTTAACACTTCACCTTTGCATTGAATTCTTTGGTTGGATATTTTAAAATTTAACACTAATTTAAAACAAAGAGCATTTTAAATAATATTTCTTTTCAATATTTAATAAGAAAATAACATTTTAATATAAAACATAGAATTAAGTTTTCTAAATTACTTCCAAATCCTATTTATATCAAGAGAAGAATTTTTTTTAAATCTCATAATATAATCATGATTCATATTCACACATGCATTAATAGGAATCAAATTTACATATAAAACTTCTAATAAAAATATAAATAAGTGATGTGTGCAACTGGATTTATCCAACCAAGCACTGTCAAGGAGCTAGCCTCCTCTACCTTAACTACAGTCCCACCTTCATTCCTATATCACATACTCAAACAACTAGATCTTTCATTAGTAGGCTAGCCTCAAAAATCATAATCAATTGAAATTGCATCATATTTCTCTTTAGTTATTCATCAACTTCATCACAATTGCATATAAGAATATTAAACCAATCCATCACAAATTAACATAATCACAGCATGGTATTGGCATAAAATCATCAATAGACCAAAAGAAACAATAAAGTATGATTAACAAGTCTATCATAGAAATCATATAAACATTGGTCGAGGTGTCTCCAACCAAGTCAATAAAATTCCACACTATCAATACCTAGTCCTAAATAATAAGAGTCTATCAGGACAAGTCATGACATCCCTCCCTACTAGGAAGAGACATCGACTTGATGTCTTATGAAAGAACATCAAAATGTTCACATCACACACAAAACATAAGAAAAATTTAAATAATAGATAACAAGTCTATGCAAATAACTACAATAATTATCTATGCATGTCTTTTGCATCCTCCCAAGTAGCACTGTCGACACAAAATTGGTCGCATTGGACCTTATACTGCAACACATCTTTGTCATGTAATCTAATGGTAGGTTGATCAACAAGGTGAGTAGGCTCCACTATCTCCACCCACATATCCTAAACCTGCAATGCACACCAATCTAAGCTATGAGATGCATCTGGATGATAGGGTTTCAACAAAGAAACATAAAACACATTATGGATTTGGACTTGAGTAGGTGGTAAAGAAAGTTTGTAAGCAATGGGATTGATAACCTCCAACACATCAAAGGGCCCCCACATATCTTAGTGCAAGATTTGAAGAATTGCCAAAAGAAATAGAGCTCTTGTGTGGTCTCACATGAAAAAACACCTTGTCCCCTTTTTGGAAAGATCTGAAAGTGTGTTTCTTATTTGCATAAGTCTTTTGTCAGTTAGTTGTTTCCCAACTGATAGGAGTGTGGCACTTCTACTGATAAAGTACCCCAAATGGTTCCATACCCAAAGAAGCATGGTAAGATTTGTTGTACGCAAATTCTACCAAGGGATGATACTCTTCCCACTTGTACTATTGATCCAATCATTACATGTGGAGTAAATATTCTAACACCTGATTTACTCTCTCTATTTAGCCATCCATTTGAGGATGATAGGTTGTGCTTAAGTTCAATCGAGTACCCAAAAAAGCATTCAAGGTTGTCCAAAACCTTGATGTCATCAATAAATATCTCCTCAAATTTATCTAGACAATCCCTGAAAACATTGTTCATCAAATTCATAAATTCTGCTAGAGCATTTGTCAAACCAAAAGGTAAGACAACAAATTCTGTCCATACCTTGCCCTGAATGTAGTTTTAGATGTCTTCTTCCTTGATCTAGAGCTGATGATATCCAGATCTCAAATCAATCTTAGAGAACATAGCTGCTCCTGTCATTTGATCAAATAGTTCATCTATTCATGGGAGAGGGTATTTGTTCTTATTGGTTACCTTATTAAACATCTTGTAATCAATGCATAACTGTAAGGTACTATCCTTCTTAACAAAGATCACTGGGGCAGCCCATGGTGATACACTTGGACGTATAAAACCTTTATCCAAAAGTTCCTGCAACTACACTTTCAATTCATATATCTTTTTAGTATTCATTTTGTATGGAGCCTTGGATTGTGGCTTGATTCCAAGCATTAAATCAATTGAGAAATCAAATTCCCTCTTTGAAGGTAATTTAGGTAATTCCCCCGGAAGGATATCCTAGAATTCTTGTTGTGTAGGATAATCATCCAAACTAGGAGTGTAAAGATCCCTAACATATGCTACATACATCATGCACCCCTTCCTCTTTGCCTTTTTCAATTGCATCCCAAAAATCAGTCCAAGCTCAATGGGTATTTTCACACCCTAACTACTATAGGTTTCCCTACATCATCTAGGCATTCAACTAATTTATCTCTTTAGTTTACTATGGCCTTATGCTCAATTAACCAATTGATGCTTGAAATGACATCATAAGAACCCGGTGCGACTACATAAAGGTTTAGTTGCATTTGAAAACTTGGAAGTTCCAACTCACCGCAAGAAAAACCACTGCTCCATCCTATGCTCTACCTTATTACCATACTATACAATCCAAGGTTCAGCCATATATCTTTCTCTAATAGGTAATCTAGATACAACTCTAGGATCTAAAAATATTCAGCAGCTCTAGTATTTATCAAAATGGAAACATTACGACCAAAAATCTTACCAGCCATCTAAATAGGTCTATCATGGAAGTTTTCCTACCTCTGAGCCATAGCTGCATGAATCAGTGCTGAGTTTGTGGACCTTTCCCATCTTTGTACATTGTACGGTGAGGACATGAGCTAACAGAGTGGTGACCTCTGCAAGTAAAACAACCATCTTTGGGTCCCTATTTGCCCTCAGGCTAATTCCTCATGTTTTCATTCCTGTTATTCCTATTCATTTTGTTACTCTTATTCTAATTCTGAGTGATACTGTTGGAATTCCTTCCAAAATTCCCTCGACCTTTGCCTCTCTATTCCAAACCTACTAATGTACACTATCCTTCTATTTTTTATCCTTAAATTTCCTCTTGAAACCTTTGGAAGCATTAGTCCTCTGATTTGTTCTCACTACAGGCATCTACTGCAACTTTTGTTCCTATCATAGGGCCTTCCTAAAAGAAAAATCCATAGTTTCTGGTTCATGCATATCAACTTCCGAATCTACTTGAGGACGCAACCCTAGAATGAACTTGTCAGTTCTGAATCGCTCTTCCTATTGGTAATAAGGAACATACTTTACCAAGTGACATAATTTCTCCTGATACTCTGTAATAGACAAAACATCTAGAATCAAGTTCTAAAACTCAGCCACCTTACGGTCATAGTATAACTTTAATAACCACCTCTTGGGAGAAAGTTGCAAGAATGCCTCCCATGTAATCTCTCTAGGTTGCAACATCCACTCTTCCATCTTGTTATCCCACCATGTGGCAGCTTCACCAGTCAACTTGAAAGCACTGCACATAGCCTTGAATTCACCTAACATATTACAAACATGGAAATATTTCTCCATTGAAAGAATCCAAGCCTCAACATCATCACCAATCGTCTCACCATTAAAGGTAGGAGGAACAACCTTCTTGAGGTCTTTTCTCATAGCTTCTGAAATCTCACCCCTGTTATTGGCTACATCAGCAACCCTATGATCACTATCTTTCTTCAACTGTTCCTCATTCCTCCTATCCTCTTCCTATTTCCTTTGTGCCTCTAGCCTTTGATCCTCTTCCTAGTTTCTTTGAGCCTCCAATATTAGATCCTCTTCCCTCTTCCTTCATGCTTCCTCATTTTTTTGGTTCTCATTCTGCCTACCCCTCAAATCCTACTCAAGATGACTCATACGATCACCTTGCTGCTGCAAGAGGTTTCCCTGTTCAATCAATGAGGCTAAGATTTGATCTAGCCTCTGATTTGGATCATCATTATTTTTCTCATTGCTAGTTCAAGCCTTGTTACAATTTTAAGTTTGCATGGTGACAAACTAGATCCTACACGAAGCATAATTATGCAACTTAGCAAAAGCATAATTATGCAACTTAGCAAAAGTAGACCAAGGCCCTAGAGTTTAAACACAACTTTGATACCACATGTAAAGACTGAAAATTACCTCACTTATGCCATGTCATCAAAGAGCAAAAAAATCAAAAAAAGTTGAAAAGGAAAGGCAAAATCAATTTCATTCAATAGACTATTTAACTAAAATTACATTTAACTCATAAAGATTAACATAAAGATTTGACCCAAATTGTCGAATGATATTTCAATAACCAAGTCTACAATTTCAAACATGTGAAGTCAGCCATATTATCGAATATACAAAGTTTATCCATATAAAATGAGAGTATCAAATATAATAAAGGATGCCAATTAACTTGTTGTGCATCGCTACATCATGAAAGTAAAACATACATCATGTATTTACATCAAGTACAACACCATGAAGGTCAAAATGAAACATGATACCAAAATGTCATCGAACAAATGTCCATTTGCATATCACTATCTCATAAGCCACCGAACGCTTGTCCATTTGCAAATCTCGAGACAAGTGTGTGGCTGGGGCACTTTTTTTGCCAAACTACAGAGTGGTTAGCTCCCCCGGGGCTCATCCTGACATGAGAGCGCACTGACCCTGCCCGAGAAGCCCAACAACCTAGAACTAGTGGATAGGAAGGAATCTAGTGCAACTGTGAAACTAACCACTTTCCACATATGTCTAAGTAGAGCTAATCACAAATATGGCAGGCAGATGAAACATAACCGACACATTTAAGAAAACATGTGCAATCATAGCTTTGGCCAAAGCAAATAATTACCAAATTTCTATTGGTGTGTAAAAGAAACTCATTTTTACCCTTTCCTGGCTTTTCCATATTCAACGCCCTTCCCATTTAATCTCAAATACACTTAAAATTTTCAAAGAGAATGTTCAAGTGAAAAGCATTATTCTATTTGAATAAAGAAATTGGCATTATAACTTAACTAAAACAAAAATTATCCAATTTTTCTTTCTTGTCTTATTTTCCAGTGTACCAATAATAAAAAAAATATCTAAATGAAGCTAATTAATTTAATTGATTATGCTTATTCATCATTGTCTGGCGAAGTAATATGTCTGTCAAAATTACAACATACAGTCGGTTCACAATACTATACTAAAATAATTTGTTTAACATCCTTTGCTTTATATTAAAAAAGAGAAACCAAAAAAATCTATGCATGATCAATTAGTTTCAACACCTACATCTATATTGACTTAAGCCGCATTTTTCTAATTTTATTGATTAAAGAAACATGTTTTCTAGAAAAAACATATTTATTTACAATGATCTAAAATGGTCACAGAAGAAGTTTATGTCCACCTTTCTAAAATATAATTTTTGTTCTATTCCGATCAAGAGAAAATAAATAAAAATAATGCTTCTGATACAAAACTGAATCACTAAAAAAAGTGAAGTACTAGGAAATTGTTCAAAGTTTTAAAGGAATTTCCAAACCTACCGTAGAAGAACCTAAATTTAGTTGTCAAACTCATTTCCAACTGTTGTATATTTCTACCATATAATTCCATTTCTTTCTACATTTGATTTCAAATATCATGTTCTCATTTGATTTCATATATGGTCTATATTTGTTTTAGCATATGTCATTCTAGCTAATAAATGAAGTTTTTACAAAGATTGGAAAACGATAAAAGGGAGTTTTTTGATGTTTAGACTAAAAGAAAATAAGTCAAAAGAATCCAATAACAACATTTCTTGATTCAACACTTTAAAAGATGTAAAGCCTATGTTCGAATGTAGCCTAAAAATAGGAATTGATACTACATTTGTGATCAGAAATGTTTAACCCAAAATCAAGCATAAGCTGTTACCATTTGAGCATTCTAGAGCATACTTAAGGAGCAATCCAGGGTAGAATTGAGGAGTAATATAGTAGCAGACCTAGAGCGTATTATAGAAGACCTAGGAGCAATTTATTGCAGACCTAAGGAGCAATCTAGAGCAGACTTGAGGAGTAAGGTATAGAAGATATAGAAGCACAATTCATAGCAGATATGAAGAAAACTCAAAAGGTTGAATTATAGGCATCAACAAGGAGATTCTACAGCATAACTGGGTATTATCTATTCTTTATTTGATAATATTTTGTTAGGGCCTAAATCTTAGTTTTAAAAGATCATCTATAGTGTCGACTTGCATATGCAAGTCGACTATCTTATGGACATGTCTTTTCCCTCCTAATGCATACTTATAGGGGGAATGAAGTGTGCAAATTTAGCATCATAGAAAATATAACATGACTGATATATTCACACACTTGAATAGAAATATATAGCGGAGATATATATCAAATCATCATTGCAAGCCTAAATTCATATCACAGTAGCAGTTCGTTCTAAGTTTACAATCATATCAAGAGCGAATTATAGTAGTCCATACAATAGACATAAGGAGCGAACTGGAGCAGTCTTGAGGAGTATTCTAGAGCATACTTAAGGAGCAATCTAGGGTAGACTTGAGGAGTAATAAAGCAGCAAACTTGGAGCGTATTATAGCAGACCTAGGAGCAATTTATTGTAGACCTAAGGAGAAATCTAGAGTAGACTTGAGGGGTAATGTATAGCAGATATAGAGGCACAATTCATAGCAGATTTGAGTCAAACTCAAAAGGTTGAATTATAGGCATCAACAAGGAGATTCTACAACATAATCGAGTATTATGCATTCTTTATTTGTCAATATTTTGTTAGGGCCTAAATCTTAGTTTTGAAAGATCATCTCTAGTTTGAATTTTCCTTTCAAATTTTGAAAATATTAATAGAAGAAGGATACACCATTAGCACTTGTCTATTCTAATGTTTTTGGACCAACTAAGGTAAGCTCTATTGGTGGAGCTAATTATTTTGTTACCTCTCTTTATGATTGTACAAGGAAAGTATAGATATTTATGCCTCATAAGAAGTCTGATGTATTTGATAAATTTAAAATTTTCAAAGCTTCCATTGAAAATCAGATTGGACACAAAATTAAGTGTCTAAATACAAATAATGGAGGAGAGTTTTCCTCCTCAGAATCTGACTCCTTTTGTGCAAATAATGGTATTCACAAAAATTAAAATTGTTCCATTTACTCCTCAAGAGAATGGAGTAGCTGAAATATTGAATAGATCGATCCTTGAATAAGCATGTTGTATGGTCTCTAATGTTGGTTTGGGTAAATAATTTTGGGTTGAGACATGTAATACAATGGTTTATGTCATCAACCAGAGTCCTTCATCTCGATTGGATTTTGGTATCTCGGAAGAGGAATGGTTGGGAAAGAGGATCTCTTATTCACACATCCGAGTATTTGGATGTGAAGTCTATATTCATGTCCCAAAAGAAAAGAGGAAAAAGATGGATTTCAAATCTCAGAAAGGCATCTTCATGGGTTATGGAGATCAATATGGATTTCGAATATGGGATCCGGTGGCCAAGAAGATTATATGAAGCAGAGATGTAGTCTTCAATGAGAAGTTTTTTCCAGCATTACAAACAAATGAGAAATCAATAATAGAATATATGCCCCTTTCAGTTTTTCAAAATAATCAGTCACAAAGGTTATCTAGAAATAACCTACAAAGCACGGGTGGAATGCAAAATTCAATCTCACAGCCTTCATCGACATCAGTTTTATTCCCTGCCCCTTCTTCATCTCCCTCAACTTCTGACGATGATCGTCACATCACTCATATTAATTCAGATTCACCATGCTCTATTTTTGAATCCTTGTCAAGGGATATACATCATCTCATGTCACATGGAGATGCAGACTTGCGTTATGGCAACAAAATTGGAACAGATGGTATGGAGATTGGCATTCATGACATGGAAAATCCTCAGGAAAGCATGTTAACTAATCTGTACAGCACATCAACTAATGTGGACAGCGTGTTGAATGATTTGAGCCACAGAGTCACACCTAACAATGACTCTGCCTTGACTTCACATGGTGGTGAGGTTGCAATTGATGCTGGGGGTCATGCTGCATTTGGAAATAACAATGGTGGTGATGTTGCATTTGATGGTGCTCCTTTTTCATTAACTTCCCCTATTCTTTTCAAAAAATATGCTCCTACGGACTCCACCATATCTACAAGTTCCTCATACACTAGACATGGTTTAGCATCCCATGATCATTCATCTATTAGTAGAACTGCTGACAGAGATGAAGAAGTCATAGTTAATGCTATGCAATCACAAAGAGATGGGTTCAATAGGAAAGGTGTCATGCATCCATATCTCTCCAATAACAATTTTAGTGAACATACACCTACTGGTCCTAATTTATCTTCAAAACGGAGCATTGCTTTAGGACATAATCACGAATTGAGGAGGTCTACAAGGCAGAGAAAACCCCCTTCTAAAATCTCTAATTATGAGCTTTTGTTTGTAGAAGAAGAAGATCCTATGTTGTTAGTTTCTGATCAAAGAGAACAGACAACCTTCAAAGCTACTATGAAGGATGAAAACTATGATCAATGGCGGGCTGCAATGTGGGAAGAAATGGATTCTTTAGTAAAGAACCAAACATGGGATTTGGTATCTCTTCCTCCTAACAAGAAAGAATTAAGAAACAAGTGGGTTTACAAATTGAAGGAAGAAGACGGAGGAAGACATCGATTTCATGCCAAACTAAATGTCAAAGGGTATGCACAACATCAATGTATCGATTTTAGTCAAATTTTTTCCCCAGTGATAAAGATGACTACCATCCGAGCAGTTTTGGGTTTAGTTGTAGCTTGGGACCTTGAGCTTGAGCAATTGGATGTTAAGACAACCTTCTTACATGGAGATGTTGATGAAGAATTATATATGCATCAACCTGAAGGATTTGTTAAAAAAGGACAGAAGTGTCTCTATTGTAGATTGAAGTGGAGCTTATATGGGTTTAAGCAAACCCCAAGAAAATGGTATCTAAAATTTGATCAAATTATGCTTGAGCATAAGTTTGTTTGCTTAGAGGCCGATCCTTGTGTGTATTATAAGTAGTTGCCTAATGGTGAGTTTTATATTTCTTCTTTATGTAGATTATATGTTAGTAACTGGCACTAGCATAAGAATTGTATTTGAACTAAAGGCCCAATTAGCCAGTAGATTTGTCATGAAGGATTTGGGGGCAGCCAAGAGAATACTTGGTATGATCATTTCAAGGGATAGGCATAAGAGAAAACTATGGTTAACACAAAAACATTACATTGAAAAAATATTGGATAGCTTTGGGATGTTAGATGCTAAGTTGGTAAGCATCCCTTTGGCTTCTCATTTCCGTTTATCTATTGATATGAGTCCTAAAACTAAAGAGGATCGAGAGTTTATGGATTGCATTCCTTATAAATCTACGGTTGGGAGTATCATGTATGCTATGGTTTCCACTTGCGCGAATATCGCTCATGCAGTGGGAGTGGTAAGCCAATTCGTGAGCAATCTCGACAAACCACATTGGGAGGCTGTTAAATATATTCTGAGATACCTTAGTTGGTGTTCTAGATTGCAACATTCAGTTGCACTTTGTTTTGCTAAGGCTGAATACATGGCTCTTTGTGAGGGTGCCCAAGAGATGGTGTGGCTACAACTATTGTTTAAAGAGTTGGGGTTAAAGAAATCAGATTTTGTCTTATTTTGTGATAGGAATAGTGCCATTTTTATGGCTAAACATCACACTTCTCAGCAATGCTATAAGAATATAGACTTGTGGCATCACTATGTACACCAAGTGGTTGAAGGTGGCAAGTTACGTGTGCAAAAGATTGACACTACTCTGAATCTTGTTGATACCTTGACTAAGGTAGTTATGAGAGAGAAGTTTGAATTTTGTCGGACTTCTTTCAACATTTTGCCAACCTGAAAATAGGGTATACACAGGGGAAGTCACCGTTGGCCTTCAAGTGGGAGTTTGTTGGAATAATGAAGATCAACAGACATGCTTGTTGGTTGTTTGGTTTCTTTCTTTTGCTTCTATTTAATCTATGTTGTTTAGCATAGGATGTAATGAAAAACTAGTGATTATAATAAAAGATTTCCCCTGTGAAAGTGGATGTAGTCAAATTGATGAACCATTATAAATCTGGTGTTTTTGATTGTATCATGTTTGTTATTTTGAATTTTGTTATGTCTTTCAATTTATTCTGCAGCTTTAACTTTACAACCATGGAGTTGGATAAGAAGTCTAACAATTTGTTCCTTCACTAATTTAACACTTCACCTTTGCATTGAATTATTTGGTTGGATATTTTAAAATTTAACACTAATTTAAAACAAAGAGCATTTTAAATAATATTTCTTTCCAATATTTAGTAACAAAATAATATTTTAATATAAAACATCAAAAATTAATTTTTCTAAATTACTTCCAAATCCTATAAATATCAACAGAATTTAGTTTTTAAATCTCATAATATAATCACAATTCATATTCGCACACGCATTAATAGGAATCAAATTTACATATAAAACTTCTAATAAAAAAATAAATAACTGATGTGTGCAACTGAATTTATCCAACCAAGCATTGTCAAGGAGCTAGCCTCCTATACCTTAACCAAACTCTCGTCTTCATTCATGTATAACATACTCAAACCACTAGATTTTTCATCAGTACAATAGCCTCAAAAATCATAATCAATTGAAATTGCATCACATTTCTCTTTAATTATTCATCAACTTCATCACAATTGCATATAACAATATTGAACCAATCCATCATAAATTAACATAATCATAGCATGGTATTGACATAACATCATCAATAGACCAAAATAAACAATAAAGTATGATTAACATGTCTATCATAGAAACCATTTCGACATTGGTCGAGGTGTCTTCAACCAAGTCAATAAAAGTCCACTTTGTCACTACAAAGTCCTAAATAATAAGAGTCTATCAGGTCAAGTTGTGACATCCCTCCCCACTAGGAAGAGACACTGACCTGATGTGTTATGAAAGCACATCAAAATGTTCACACCACACACAAAATAAAAGAAAATTTTAAATAACAGATCAAAAATCTATGCAAATAACTACAAAAATGATCTATGCATGTCTTCTACATCCTCCCAAGTGGCATTGTCGACACAGAATTGGTCCTACTAGACCTTATAGTGTAACACATCTCTGTCATGTAATCTAATGGTAGGTTGATCAACCAGTTGATGCCCAAAATGACATCATAGGAGCCCAATGGGATTACATAAAGATTTACTTGCATTTGAAAACTTGTAAGTTCCAAGTCGCTACAATCTAAACACTGCTCCATCCTAGGCTCTACCTATTACCATATTCTACCATCCAAGGTTCAGCCATATATCATGCTCTAATAGGTAATATAGATACAACTCTAGGATCTAAAAATATTCAGTAGCTTCAGTATCTATCAAAATGGAAATATTATGACCAAAAAGCTTACCAGCCATCTAAATAGGTATATCCTGGAAGTTTTCCTACCTGTGATCCATAGTTGCATGAATCTAGTGCTAAGTATGTGGACCTTTCCCATCTTTGTGTGTTGTACGGTGAGGACATGAGCTAGCATAGTGGTCACCTCCACAAGTAAAACAACCATCTTTGGGTCCATGTTTGCCCTCAGGCTAATTCCTCATGTTTTCATTCCTGTTATTCCCATTCATGTTGTTACCCCTATTCTAATTATGAGTGATAGTGTTGGAATTCCTTCCAAAATTTTGTTGACCTTTGCCTCTCATGCTCCGAACCTGTTGATGTATGCTATCCTTCTATTTGTTATCTTGAAATTTCCTCTTGAAACCTTGGGAAGCATTAGTCCTCTAATTTTTTCTCAGTGCAAGCATTTGCTGCAACTTTTGTTCCTATCTCAGGGCCTTCCTGAAAGAAAAATCCCTAGTTTCAAGTTCATGCATATCAACTTCTGAACCTACTTCGAGACGCAACCCTAGAGTGAACTTGTGAGTTTTGAATCGCTCGTCATGTTGGTACTAAGGAACATACTTTACCAAGTGATACAATCTCTCTTGATACTCAGTAACAGACAAAACACCCTGAATCATGTTCTAAAACTCATCCACCTTACGGTCATAGTATAAATTTGGTAACCACCTCTTGGGAAAATATTGCAAGAATGCCATCCCATGTAAACTATCAAGGCTGCAATCTCCTCTCTTCCATCTCGTTATCCCACCATGTGGCAACTTCACTAGTCAACTAGAAAGCACCCCACATAGCCCTGAATTCACCTAACAGATTACGAACATGGAAATATTTCTCCATGGAAATAATCCAAGCCTCAACATCGTCACCAATGGTCTTACAATTAAAGGTAGGAGGAACGACCTTCTTGAGGCCTTTGCTCAGCTCTTCTGCAATCTCGCCCCTATTATTGGCTACATCAGCAACCCTATGATCAACATCTCTCTTCAATTGTTCCTCATTCCTCCTATCCTCTTCATGTTTCCTTTGTGCCTCTAGCCTTTGATCCTCTTCCTATTTCCTCTGAGCCTCTAATCTTAGATCTTCTTTCTCTGTGCTTCCTCATTTTATTGGTTATCATTTTGTCTGCCCCTCAAATTTTGCTCTAAATGATTCATACTCAATCACCTTGCAGCTGCAAGAGGTTTCCCTTTTCAATCAATCGTCCTAAGATCTAATCTAGCCTCTGATTTGGATCATCACTATTCTGCTCATTGCTAGTTCAAGCCATGTTACTATTTCAAGTTTTCATAGTGATAATCTAGATCCTACACCAAGCATAATTACACAACTTAGCAACAATAGACCAAGGCCCTAAAGTTTAAACAAAGCTTCGATACCACATGTAAAGACTAAAAATTATCTCACTTATGCCATGTCATCAAAGAGCGAAAAACTTAGAAAAAGTCGAAAAGGAAAGACAAAATCGATTTCATTCAATAGACTAGTCAAATAAAATTACATTTAACTCATAAAGATTAAGATACCCAAATTGTCGAATGATAAATCAATAACCAAGTCTACAATTTCAAACATGTGAAGTCGGCCATATTTTCGAATATACAAAGTTTATCCATATAAAATGAGAGTAACAAATACAATAAAGGATGCCAATTAACTTGTTGTGCATTGCTACATCATGAAAGTACAACATACATTATGTATATACATCAAGTACAAGACCATGAAGGTCAAAATGAAACATGATACCAAAATGTCATCGAACAACTGTCCATTTGCATATCCCTATCTCCTAAGCCATCAAACGCTTGTCCATTTGCAAATCTCGAGACGGGAGGTTGGCTCAGGCACTTGTTTGCCTAACTACAGAGTGGTTAGCTCCCCTAAGGCTCATCTTGACATGAGAGCGCACCAACCTTGCCCGAGAAGCCAAGCACCCCAGAATTGGTGAATAGGAAGGAATCTGGTGTTACTGTGAAACTAATTACTTTCGACATATGTCTAAGTAGAGCTAATCATAGATATGGTAGGAAGATGAAACATAACCGACACATTTAAGAAAACATGTGCAGTCATAGTTTTGGCCAAAGCAAATAAATACCATATTTCTACTAGCATGTAAAAGAAAATCATTTTTACCCTTTCTTGGCTATTCCATATTCAGCGCCCTTCCCATTTAATCTTAAATACGCTTAAAATTTTCAAAGAAAACATTCAGGTGAAAAACATTATTCTATTTGAAGAAAGAAATTGGCATTATAACTTCACTTAAACAAAAATTATCTAATATTTCTTTCTCATCTTATTTTCCAGGATGCCAATAATAATAGAATATCTAAATGAAACTAATTAATTTAATTGTTTATGCTTATTCATCATTGTCTGTGAAGTAATATGTCTATCAAAATTACAAACTACAATCCATTCACAATACTATACTAAAATAATTTGTTTAACATCCTTTGCTTTATATTCAAAAAAAGAAACTAAAAAAATCTACGCATGATGAATTTGTTTCAATGCCTATATTGACTTAAGCCACGTTTTCCTAATATTCCTGAATAAAGAAATATGTTTTCTAGGAAAAACATATTTATTTGCAATGATCTAGAAAATGGTCACAGAAGGAGTTTATGTCCATCTTTCTAAATTATAATTTATGTTTTATTCCGATCAGGGGAAAATAAATAAAATAATGCTTCTAATACAAAACTGAATCACTAAAAAAAGTGAAGTACCAGGAAATTGTTTTCTAGAAAAAACATATTTATTTGCAATGAACTGGAAAATGGTCACGAAAGAAGTTTATGTCCATCTTTCTAAATTATAATTTATGTTTTATTCCGATCAGGGGAAAATAAATTAAATAATACTTATGATACAAAACTGAATCACTAAAAAAAGTTAAGTACCAGGAAATTGTTCGAAGTTTTAAAGGAATTTCCAAACCTACAGTAACAGAAACTAAATTTAGTTGTCAAACTCATTTCCAACTGCTATATATTTCTACCATATAATTCCATTTCTTTCTACATTTGATTTCGAATATCGTGTTCTCATTTGATTTCGTACATGGTCTATATTTGTTTCAGCATAGTAGAAATCACAGATAAGTTTTCTCTGGTTCCAGCTAATAAATGAACTTTTTAAAAAGATTGGAAAACGATAAAAAGGAGTTTTCGACTGTTTAGACTAAAAGAAAATAAGTCAAAAGAATCCAATAACAGCGCTTCTCGATTCAGCGCTTGAAAAGATGTAAAGCCTCTGGTCGAATGTAGCCTAAAAATAGGAATTTATACTGCATTTGTGATCAGAAATGTTTAACCCAAAACCAAGCATAAGCTGTTACCATTTGGGCACCGATTTATTTCATGGAATCGGCGAAAAAGAAAAGATGAAAGGAAATAATCTGTCTCATATGGTGTCAACAAAAAAAACATCACAAGCCCCTTTCTAAATTAGAAAGTTTAAGAAGAAGTCTGTAAGAAGGGTTTGTTATGGTGCTAAGCTTCATATCCTACAGCCATACAAACAATGCAAATAAAGTTTGTTTTTTCTTTTTGCTGGAACAAATCAAACCAGTATAGACCATTCACGTCAAGAACAAAAAAAGAGAATATAAAACTAAACACTGCTAGCACAAACATTTCCAATTCAAGAGGAAAATCACATGAATTTGGCCTAGTTTATCACTGGCTTACACTAAGAAGTTTAAATCATTTGGACTGCAACTTCCTAATAAGATAAAAAGAGAATCTCATACAAACAAACTTAGCTGAGCCGCCTTCAATTTTGATAAAGAAAATTAACAAAATAAAAATCAAACATTTCAAGATACAGAGACAACATTAAATTGCAGATCAAAACACCAATAGAAGAAAACCTGGAAACTTATGACATAGATTGATAAATTTGTAACTCCTTCACAGATCTCCTCCCAACGTTGTTCTCACTTGTTCTTTTTTTCCGGAATCGGTGTGTTCTACGTTTTCTATTACCTCTTCTTATAATTCTGTTTCATCTCTAGATAATCATGTAGATGGCATTCATGCCACCAATCAGGGATGACAAACTAGAGTTCCATTAAAGTTTTGTTCCCATACCATTAAAGCCCACTCTCCGTTTTCAACTTTTTACCTGCCACATTAAGTTTACCTTGGAGTACAAGAAGAAATCTAACAATTTGTGTCTTCATGAATCTAACACTTCACCTTCGCATTGAATTCTTTGGTTGGATATTTTAAAATTTAACACTAATTTAAAACAAAGAGCATTTTAAATAATATTTCTTTTCAATATTTAATAACAAAATAACATTTTAATATAAAACATAGAATTATTTTTTCTAAATTATTTCAAAATCCTAATTATATCAACAAGAGAAGAACTTTTTTAAAATCTCATTCTATAATCATGATTCATATTCGCGCATGCATTAATAGGAATCAAATTTACATATAAAACTTCTAATTAAAAAAAAAAAAAAGTGGTGTGTGCAACCGGATTTATCCGACCAACCACTGTCGAGGAATTAGCCTCCTCTACCTTAACCACGCTCTCGCCTTCATTCCTGTATAACATACTCAAACCACTAGATCTTTCATCACTAGGTTAGCCTCAAAAATCATAATCAATTCAAATTGCATCATTTTTCCTTATAATTATTCATCAACTTCATCACAATTGCATAAAAGAATATTAAACCAATCCATCACAAATTAACATAATCATAGCATGGTATTGACATAACATCATCAATAGACCAAAAGCAACAATAAAGTACGATTAACATGTCTATCATAGCAACCATATAGACATTGGTTAAGGTGTCTCCAACCAAGTCAATAAAAGTCCACACTGTCGCTACCAAGTCCTAAATAATAGGAGTCTATGAGGACAAGTCATGACAGAAAATTGATGTCAAATTAACACATGTTCAGAATTTTCATGCAAGATAAATGCATGTCATTTAATCTCAGAACTCTACATTAACCTCCTCTATGCAATTTATATCTATAAACATGGGTTAATTATTAATTTGACTTTATGATTTAAATATAATTTTTGTCTTTGTAATTAATAATGTTACAGTTAATAGGGTAATAATGTATGACATAATTAAGCCAGTAAGTACTTAAATCTATTGAAAGATAGTCATAGGCAGTAACCCATGTTCATATTTTTTTCTTGCAATATTATGCCATTTTACCTTCTTCCTTGTATATGTCCTTGAATGGGTTAAGAGATTTAACAACCCTTGTCTAATGTAAAAGCCCAAATTAACCCCTCTTATGCAAACCAACATATTCAATTGTCTTTGTTTTGCTAGGGAAATATGTTCCCCAACTCGCAAAGCTCATACACAATAAAAATAAAACTTCCTCCAAGAGTTGTTAAATAAATCTTAAAGGTTTCATGGTAAGCAGGGTCATTACAAGTATAGTTCAAATTAAATTTTTTTTAACTTGTCATGACGTTAATATATACTATTCAATGCAGGTGGGCAACCTATTAACAAATGAAGCAAATGATTGGTGAGGTATCATGGACTATGCATGGAGCCATGCAATTGTATCCGATGAAACCTACCACATCATTCTCCAAAATTGCGATTTTGAATCGAATGATACATTTAACAACAAAATCTATAGAGATGCATTATTTGAAATGTATGTTCAATACAACCATATAGACATTTCTAGTCTCTACACTCCTACATGCTTTCACAAAAACAACACAAATATAGAGAAGAATGTAAAACTGATTAAGATTACATAAAATTCTAACGTTTAATCTCTTATTTTTTTTAATCTATTAATTGTAGCAATGTAGTGCAACACTGTATGATTCAATTGTTCTAAGTCTAAGATAATCAGATTTTTGAGATTTTTTGATAAATTTTGAGTTTTGAAATTTGCAGTGTCATTTTTTAGTTCTCTATGCAGATGATGAGGAGGATGGTTATTGGGTATGACCCTAGTCATAATAATTATTCCCAAGTTTACTACAACAAACATGATGTTCAAAAAGCTCTTCATGTCATCAATGGCTCAAAAAATAAAAAAATGGAGCATATTCAAGTAAGATACGTATTTGATTGTCACTGCTAATAGAAAATCTTACTTGCATATGCTTCTTTTTTTATTTTTTGAGCCACTGATGACATAAAGAACTTTCTAAACATCATGTCTATTGTAGTAAACTTGGGCATAATTATTACGATAAAGGTCACACCCAATAACCATCCTCCTCATCATCTGCATAGATAACTAAAAAATGACACCAGATTTTAGAACTCAAAAATTCTCAAAAATCCAATTATCTTTGACTACGAGAACAATTTAATCATAAAATATTGCACTATAGAGTTAAGAGATTACAAAAAAATAGAGATTAAACATTAGAAATGTTTGCAATCTTACTCAATTTTAACTTCTTCCTTGTATTTGTGTTATTTTTTTTAAAACATGTGAGAGTGTAGTGACTAGAAATCTCTATATGGTTGTATTGAACATACATTTCAAATAATGCATTTTCATGCAAGTTTTGTTCTTAAATGTATCCTTGGATTCAAAATCACAATTTTGAATAATGATTTGGTAGGTTTCATTGGATACGACTGCATGGCTCCATGCATAGTCCATGATACCTCGTCAATCATTTCCTTCACTTATTAATGGGTTGCCCTTTTGCATTGAATAATATATATTAATCTCATGACAAATTAAAAAAGTCAAATTTGAACTATACTCGTAATGGCCCCCTGCTTACCACGAAACCTTTAAGATTTATATAATGACTCTCGAAAGAAATTTTATTTTTATCATGTATGAGTTATGTGAGTTGGGGAACATATTTCCCTAGCAAAACAAGGATGATTGAATATGTTGATTCGCAAAAGAGATGGGTTAATTTGGGATTGTATATAGAAAAATAAATCAAGCCCCACACCTGCATAGCTTTCCCCTGTAATGTAGAAGTCATGAAGTCATGTGTTCTATATCCAGGGAAAATTTCAAACCATATCTTGAGGAACCTGTATGTCTCAGTTGTACCATCCAATTTTCAAATTAGTATCATAAAAAAAATTATATAATATTTAAGAAAGTATATCAAAAACTTTAGAGTTAGGAAAAACCCACTCCCACTAGAGACTCCACAAACAATAAGTTTGTGTATGTTCATTAAACAATAAAAGTGTGAGTGATCTTTCAGATGTACTGCAGCTGAAAATATTTACTACAAGAACATACCCTTAAAAATAACATTTCCATGAATATTCATTCAAGGAAAGTCATGTGCCATTATCATTAATAAGGAAAGGCCCAATCTCTTTTGTTGCTCCATAACCCACAGATGAACATCCGGACCTGTTGTATCAATATCATTTTACATTATTGCAATAAAGCCACGCAAAAAGTAGCTAATAAGCTAAAGGAAAAACATTAACAAGACGAGGTACCCCTTTTTATGGATTTGATCCTCAATATATGGAAAATCACAAGAAGCAATTGATTTCTCTTGACATCCAGCCAAATTAAATAACAAGAAGCAATGCCCTACTTATCAAAACTTCTATAAGTTGCAAGATTTATACTATACAAATTGGTATGCTAGTTAATAGGTTACTTTACAAATTAATTAAATTATTACCTCCATTGAGCCATAAAACGAGTGGTTTCTTAGTTGAATTTGTTGTTGATTCATACAACCAATAAAAGAGAGCTTTGTGCTCGGTAATTTTAATGTAAGATGCATAATGTGAAAAATTGACCGATGGTTGCCCCGGTAAATTACTCAATTTGACTTCTTTTTCTCTGCAACCATTCAAAAGCTAAACTTTCAAAAATTTAAGAAAAACTTATAATATGCTTTTTGTTAATGTAAATCTAGAAAAGGAAAAAAAATTAAGGTGCAGATTCAAGTGATATTACCACTGCTATTATCTCCTCTGCACTCATTCAAAAGGTAAACTTTTAAATACTTGAGAAAAAAAAATTAAGATGCATTTTGTAAATGTAAATCTAAATAAGAAAAAATAATTTACCTGTAGATCAAAGTGACAATATGTAATTAAGCTGGGTGCAGACATATATATTGATGAATCTATGAATTAAGAGAACAAATGAAAAAAGAATGGCTATGTTGAAGCATTCAGGAGAAAAACATAATTTTAAAATATCAGAAATTTTCAACACTCTTTGAAAAATTTAGGTAACAAAAGGCAAATAATTAAGGACAAGAAAGTCAAATTCAAATTAAAAAAATATAAAAATCTCTCTTTCTTAGGGGTTTCATAAATTTTTAATGAATAGATTAAAAGATATAATAAATATATGAACATAAGAAAATATTTGAAAATCTAATAAAAATTTGATAAAGATAAAAAGTCAAGAATTGATAGGGTCATTTCTTAGTATTTGAGATGTTTCTCACTATCAAGTGCTTGCATTTTGGCTGAGGATGCAAGGCATGCCTCCAACAGCTCTTTTCTTTGGCCCACTAATCTATTCTTTGGGCCCTATTAGTGGCTCATGAGTGCAACATGATTCATTATGTTAAGCATGATCTTCAACAATCAAAGTTCAAATAATCCAACGCTCTACTTGCCCACCCACCCAACAGCAAAGTGATTCCTGCAGTGATGGTCCAGTGGTCAGCCAAGCTTCTGAGCTTTCAGAGGCTCCTAGTCATCAGTGTGATTCTGCTAATCAGGTTATGTCAAGAACAACCATACAAAATGATTTTGATCAGAAAACTATGAAAAGGGTTGGAACAATGTAATGTTGCTTCTATAAGTATAGTAGTTCGTGAACTTGGAGCTTTATCAGTTGAAACTACAATGGGTACAACCTTACTTGAACATGATCTGTTCTGGAGATTGTACAACAAGGTCTGCGTATCAAACACGGATACTAGAATGGTTTCTTCTTCTCAAGGAATTAAAGACAGAAGAGAAGCAGGCTTTAGACAAGGGATGACTGCAATGATTCAAAGGCGATTGCTAAATCAAGGCTATAATCACCTCATTTATCAATCCTTACAATCTTCTTCAGGAGCAAATGATAGCAATCATGTGAATTCACAGTATGTAAATTCTAGATCATTGCAATTTGGTACAGTTACCAACCAGAAAACCATTGCATTGTGAATGGCTGAAATGCATAAAAGACTGGGTGCATCTGGAAAGCCGGTAGCACTAACTTCTAAATAAACGAGTCATGGGAGAAATGTTGAGAACTTGTTTCCTACTCATGGATTAGTAACACCTGCATCCAGTTATGGTAGTTTCTTAGCTCTGATAGAATTTGAATATACAGGACCTGCACCAAAGTCAGCAAATATATCTTTGCCTCTCACTAAGTTGAATGCCATGCTACAATATCAATATTAGTAATCCAAATTTAGGGACAAACCTAGCAGAGATTACAAATGATGGGGATTCCAGGCAACAATCTATTAGTGAAGGGGTCACGTAAAACTGTGCATAGAAGAAAACCTTCGGATAGAGAATCCTCTTGCATTCTGCAAACCAGGAGATTTTTTGGCCTCTTCAAGTGGTTGTGCTTAGTCAAATGAGGCAAGAGAAAATGAAGAAGAAAATTCACATAAGGAGGATGCTTGCATAAGACTTATTTTGCTTGAGCTAATTCAAAATTAATGACAGTAACGACGGAGTTTGCATGCTTGAAATTGAAGTGTCTTCTACTGGGCACGCCAAGTATTCTCCATGCATGCTGGAAATAGAACTGAAGCTGCATTGCACTTAGTGTGGAGGGTAAATGTACACATTATCAGGGGTTTTTAAGTTTTTCTCCTTGCACATGTTTCCAATCTCTTTCTCATATCCAAGGGATGTGATAAATTTTATTATAATCTGGGCCTTGCTTTATGACATATTTACAACATATTTTGTTCCTAGTTGTTCAACATGAATAATGGTTTTATATGTTGCGACTTGGACATATTGGCCTAAATAATATATATGTAAATTGAGCTCCAAGGCTGAGTTTTTATCTAGTTGGGATCTGACATTTCTTCCTCTAGATTTAGATTAGGCTGGCTCTTAGTCATTCTTTTTTAAGCTAGCCCGAAGCTCTGTTTCAAATTATGCAACAGTCACTTTGTCATTCTGGCCTAGTGTACGTTATGTCTTGGTGAAGGTTCTTGTTTTAGTGGCCCCTATTTTCGGGCTCCTCTACATATGATCATTTGGAGCTGGTATTTTTCCCAGACTTTTTTGATCTATTCTTATGTATAAGGCTGTTATCTCTTGGTCTCCTATAATTTGCTTTGTGTCTCTTTACTTTAAATTAATACATTATTACTTGAACACACCAGGTAGAAGCTAGGTGCTTGGAAGGGAGCTCTTCTTAATAGCACCAAAAGGTTCCAACTACTTAAAACTTCACTCCAAAGTACTAGAATGTACCTTCTTTTCTTTTCATTTTTGTCATACCTAAGAACATGGCGACAAATTCTAAACAAATTCAGAGGATGTTCTTATGGTTCGACATGGAAAGAATGAATGTTATCTATTTAATTGATTGTGATGTAATTTACAAGCATAAGGTCAATGGTGGGCTGTTGTTCAAGAGGTAGGCCTAACAAACAAGGCTATCCTCCTAAAAATGGGTTGGAACCTCATTAATCTGAATTCTGCTAGACCAACATTATGAAGAATAAATCTGAATGGTAGAGAGGGCATCATGCCCAAATCCTAGAGGATCTACTATTTGGAATAATCTGATTAAACGTAGAGAAAAAATTGCTCAAGGTCTGATATGGCTCATAGATAAACGTGAGAAAGTCAGATTTTGCCAAGACATATGGACCTCAAATATTCTCTTGAAAGACATCCTATCCACTCTACACTTAAACCTAATTTTGAAAGATGATTGGGCCCCTTTATTACGGACTTCTGAGACCTCTTGGTGGCTCCCCTAAGATGGAAAATTTTGCAGCATTGGGTGGACCCTTAGTTTCACCCTATTTGTGAGGATTTCATGGCCTTCCTTAATAACTATAAATGCTTAAGAACCCCTCATAAGGATGTCCTTATCTGGCCGGATTCTAACTACAGTGGTTATTTTCTAAAATAGAATAGATACATTTCTGCTCCACATAAATATTCAAGAGCTACATTTAAATTAAGCATTTCATACAAGAATCCTATTGACACAGTTTTGAATAATAAGATTCAACTTTTTATGCTATCATACAGACATTGTTATGAAAGGTAAAAATGATGCTCTTGGTCCAAATAGGATTCCAACGATATTATGAATATACTAAAGAAAAACTTGTTTATTAATTTCTTGACCAATTGCTTATGTCATCATTAATATTAATGACCCCTAAAAAATAGATTGATTCATTGTCACTATTTCAACATAACTCTAATCATCTAATCTCACTTGGATGAGGTAATGAAGGATGGTTTAATTTTTTTAATAATGTGATTTTAAATAATGCCGCTAATCACTTATTTGAAAAGGATTTTCCCACCTAAGGAAAATCAAGAAGCAAGGGGTTATTTTGTAATTAAGTCACATACTGAACAACTCATGATTTTGCAAAAATATGCATAGGAATGTATTTGAAAAAAATATCTATAAAAAGACATGGCCATGGAATAATTATGTCATTGTTGACAATTCATAAGGGTTTATGCTTTTGAGCTCATACAAGAAACAAGATTGAGTGGAGGTAAGTTTAAGGAAATGATGCAAATAATTTGGCAGAAGGGAAATTTGATCGTCAAGAAAACTTGGGGATCAATGGGTGGGCTGGCTATTTTTCAGAATAAAAGCCACATTCATGGCTCAGTGGTGGAAGCAAAATAGTAGGCATATGTAAGGATGTTAGGAATGGTTTTCATGTGTTAATACCAAGTTCCTATGGCCATAACTTTGAATCTAAGTATTAGATGGCATGGGACTACTTGTGGTCTTTTAGACAAATTCACAACATACGGAATTGAGTTGTTGGTTGACTTTAATGCCACTCTGGCACCTTGAGACAAATAGAGAGGGAAAGTGTTTGGCTATGGTTGATCTAGAATCACAATAGATGATATGGCTGGTCAATTTATTTTAGAAATTGTTGCAATAGCATTGCATTGATGGACATTAGGCCAAGATCTAGACGATTCACCTAGAATAACAAAAGGTTGGGAGCAAAGAATATTTAATGTAGATTTGACTACTTCTTAGCTAACTCTTAATTGCTCTTGGATTTGGGGAATTTCAGCTCATAAGTCCTGCATTATTGGGGTTTCGATCATTGGCCCTTTTCTCTCATTAAGAGCAACCGTATAAAACCATGGGGTATTCCTTTCAAGATGGATTTGTTCTAGTATGAGGACCCTAATTTTTGTTGTGAAATGTAGGATCAAATAGAGATAAATATTATTTCACTATAGCAGAGATAGGATGTGTTGGAGGACAATTGCCACTGTGATTGATTGTCTTTTCAACAACACCCGATTCATATATATATTGTGTCAATGATCACGAACATGTAGAGACATGTCCATACGTGGCAGTTGCCACATAGGGACATGACCCTACATGTCGTAACTAATTACAAAGCAGTGCGTACTATCAATGTTCATTATGTTGTTTGGTAACCGTCACTAGTTAGTGACCGATCGGTGTTTAGTTTAACGCAACAACCACGATATGGTATGCACGATAAGTATCGTGCACTGTAATAACATTACAATTAACATGATAATTATCATGACTATAATGTTATTACAGTAGCACAATATTTATCATGCTACTTATCGTGTATGATCTTTAGCACTTACTATATTATTAATGACACTCGGTGATGTGCTCTGATTCAACATAGTGACATGACAATAATAATATGTATATATATGTATATAAATCTGTATATATATATTCATTGCTCTATCATGACTATGACTTAAATACAAACCAAAGCTATATTTCAACACTCCCTCTTAGCAAGAGAGGATTTAAGTAATACCCTTTGAATCATAGTCTATCATGACTTCCGACACAACTTGGGACAAAAAATTAATGTAGTCTTGTCATGGCAATAGACGTAGGTATCTCAATATCATGATATTCGGCTCAGTCCCGGACAACACTTAAGGATTCAATCATGATATAATATCGTTATCACACATCAAGTAATAACATCACATATGTGAGATTCAAGATATCCGACACAATCCGGGACAACAACTTAATGTAGTCAATCTTGACACTTGGTCAACTATTGTCAAGATCGTCACCTTGAAATAGTAACCTTAACCAATTAACTCGAAGATCCTCATCTTCCTTTAAATGAAATATTGCAATATAGTTTTATTTATTTATTCATGAATAAAATGCAAGTAGTAGGAATTAATCCTAGCAATCTCAATTATAGCTTAGTCATACCAAGTTTGCTCCTGAAGTACTCTATCTTCAATCTTGCAAGGGGCTTGGTAAAGATGTCAGCATTTTGTTCTTTAGTGCTGATATACACTAGTTTTATGATGTTCCTGTCTACCATGTCTCTTATGGAACAATAGGGAATCTCTATATGCTGGATCGATTGTGGAAGATTGGATTTGCTAAGAGCTTGATGCAGCTTTGATTATAACAATGAATTAAGGTAGGATTCAGAGATTTTCCAAATAATCAAAATAGTAACTTTCTTAACCATACTCCTTCACGAGCTCCAATGGAAGCTGCCATGTACTCTGCTTCGGTGGAGCTTTGAGAAACTGTTGATTGTTTCTTGTTGAACCACGATATCATGGGGGATCCAAGACTGAAACATCCTATAGTACTTTTACGATCAGTGGAGCTTCTAGCCCAATCAAAATCAGAATTTCCTTGTAGTTGAATCTCAACATTTTCATACTTTAAGCCAAGTCCAATAGTGCCTCGCAAATATCTTAGAATGTGTTTAGCATCCATTAAATGTAACTTCTTAGGTTCACACATGAAGTGGCTTAATAAATTAGTAGCATAGCAAATATCAGGACGAGTGTTTACCAAGAACATGAGAGAACCAATAATTTGTATGTAAAGTGAGGGATCTGTAGGTTCTAAAATTTTTTGCCTCAATTTTGAGTTTGTGTAGATTGGTTTCCATCGGAGTAGCTAATGGTTTACACTCCATCATTGCAAATCTAGTCAAGATATCTAAGGTGTACTTCTCTTGATATAGAGAAATGTAGTTTTTCTTTTGCCATACTTCCAAGCCTGAAAAGTAGTGTAGAAGGCCTAAGTCCTTCATTTCAAATTCAGCTGCTAGATCTTGTTTACATTTTGCAACAAGATGATCTTCACCTGTTATCAAGAGATCATCATCATAAAGAACCAATATTATCATATTACCATTTGATATTTTGAAGTAGATGTTAGGATCTACTTCATTCTTGGAATATCTAAGTTTAGAGAGATAGCAATCTATCCTTGCATACCAAGCTCTAGGAGCTTGCTTTAGGTCATAGAGAACTTTCTTTAGTTTGCATACATAGCGTGTCTTAGTATGTGTGGTGAACCCTTTTGGTTGTTCTATATATACTTCCTCCTCAATTGAACCATTCAGAAAAGCTATTTTCACATCCATCTAATGTATCTTCCATCCTTTTGATGCTACAATTGCAATGATGGTTCTTATCGACATGTACTAGGCTACTGGAGCAAATGTCTCTTCATAATCAATTCCAGCTTTCTAAAAGAAACTCCTGGCCACAAAACGAGCTTTGTGTTTTTCAATACTGCCATTAGGTGCATATTTAATTTTGAATAAACACTTTGAGGAGACAACTGATTTGTCTTTTGGTCTAGGCACTATGTCCCAAACATCATTTTTTAGTATAGATTGATATTCTTCAATCATAGAATTTTTCCAAGCCTGATTTGATAAAGCTTCTTTAGCATTGGTTGGTTCAAAATTTGTAAGCTCGATCAAAAGTGATGCATAACATTTTAGAGTTCTTGTTCTTTTATTCTCTTTGGATATTTCATTAGGTTCCATGTTATTCTCTTCAATCATCTTTCTTGCCCATAGAGGCCTTTTCTTGTTATTGAGTATTTCAATATTATCATCATTAGAGGCTGGGGGTTCAAGGTCTTCTATGATATTCTCCCTCTCAATTTCAGTTGTGTGATCTTCTTCTAATTCAGTGATATTATCATCCTCGGGGTCTTTGAGTGTAATGTTTTCTTCAAATTTTACATCTCTACTTATCTCAACAGATCTCTATCCTAGAATGTAGATTCGATATACTTTAGTGTTTTCACTATAGCCAACAAGTATGCCTCTTTTACCAAATGGTTCTAATTTTGTCCTCTTTTCCTTAGGAACATGGATATATACTGGACAACCAAATATTCTAAGATGGCTTAAGTTTGGTTTGTTCCCTGTAAAAACTTCTTTTGGAGTTATATTTTCTAGGATAGAATGTGGGCATCTATTTTGGATATATACTGTTGTATTCGAGGCTTCTACCCAGAATGAAGTGTGCAAGCTTTGATCATGCATCATGACTTTTGCTGCTTCAATTATGGTCCTATTCTTCCTTTATGTCACTCCATTTTGTTGAGGATTATATGGTACAGTATACTCCCTCTTAATCCCAATAGAATTGCAAAATTCTTTAAAGTTGTCAAATATGTATTCTCCCCCTTTATCAGATCTTAACACTTTAATTTTTTTCTCTGATTGGTTTTCTACTAATGTTTTGAATTCTGTGAACTTAGATAGTACTTCATTTGATTCTTTTAACTTTAGAAAATATATCCAAGTTTTTCGAGAATAGTCATAAACAAAGATTAAGTAGTATAAAGATCCTGTTAGGGATGGTGTTGACATAGGGCCGCATAAGTCGGTGTGAATCAACTCTAGGATAACATTTGATTTGCGTTCACTTGAAGGAAAAGATCCTTTTACATTCTTCCCTAGAGCACAACCTTTGCAAATACCAGAATGTTCAGGTTTTAGATTAGGTAGTCCTGAAGTAATTTTCTTTATGATGGGAAGGGCATTATATCTTAGGTGTCCTAACCTCTTGTTCCATAATTCATTATTGTTTGAAACTTCATGATTTAGTGCAACTTTCTGATCACTACATAGATTGTATAGGCTACCATCTCTTGATCCCACTGTTATAGCATTTTTTATATTAGAGTTCTTAGGCCAGAGAATAAGTTTATCTTCATTGAAGGTAACATGATATCCTTGATCAGCTAGGCCTGAGATGGAGATTAAGTTCCTTTTGATTCCAGGTACAAACAAAACATCTTTTAACTGTAGAGATTGTCCACTTCTTAGTTTGATAGAATAGGTCCCAATTCCTTTCACAGGGTATGGGGAGTTATCACCAATAGTGACTTCTTTTGTTGAGTACTCTTCAAGAGTTTCAAATTTATTTATGAATCCGGTTATGTGCCTAGATGCTCCACTATCAATTATCCAAGTGCTATTATTTGCATTTAGTTCACTTGATAAGGCTAAGAATAATAGTGAGTTTTCTTCTTTGACTTCAGCTAAGGTAGCATGGTTCTTTTTCCTTTCTAGACAATTTCTGTGGGTGTGCCCATACTTATCACATTTGTAACACTGAATTTTAGATAGATCCATTTTATTGTAATTTTTATTTCCTCTCTTTTGTTTAAAAAAATGTTTTCTTCTTGTTGGATATATTTGTATGAAGTGCTTGGATTTCTCCCTCTTTACTTGGACCTATTCCCCTAGAGATTAGCCTTGATTCTTCTCATGTACAATCATTTTTGAGTTGGTCAAACTTAGGTATAGGGGGTCGTCCGCATATACATTGAATGAAAGATTCCCAAGAGATGGGTAATCCTCTCAAAGAAATTAGAGATAGTTCAAGATCATCTATATTATTACCAATGGTAAAAAGTTGATCTCTTAACTCTATAATTCTTAAGAAATAAGATGTAACAATTTCTCCCTTATTCATTTTTATACTCATAAGTTGTTTCAAGGTTAGCATTTTGCTTGCATTGTTTATTTCATATGTGTTCTGAATGGTTTTGAATATCTCATATGTAGTAGTTAATCTGGCTATGCTAGGAAGAATAGAGTCTTTGACAGAATCAATGATTAATTTCCTAGCTTTGTTATTACGTCTTTTCCAAGTTATCTTCTCTACCTCATTTTCAAGCATTTTCTTGTCTTCCTCTACATAAGAATCTAATTCTATTTCTTGTAAACGTGAAATGATTCTAATTTTCCGTGACATGAAGTTGGAAGCCCCTTCAAGTTTGTCCTCCATCCTGATTCCATTCACCATTTTATATATTGCTGGTAGTGAACAGCTGTAAGTATGTTGATTTTCAAAAGAGTGATTCTTCTATTAAATTCGTAGGTATGCAACTATAAATACCCTTCTATATCACAGATATGTAATATTGATGATTATTCTTTTGCTACCACTACCTTGAAGATTCTTAAATCAATAATTATGTTCTGAGATTAATAAAATGTTTTATATATTTATCTTCTATTGTTCTGGCTCTGATACCATATTGTAAAATGTAGGATCAAATAGAGATAAATATTATTTTGCTGTAGCAGAGATAGGATGTGTTGGAGGACGATTGCCACTGTGATTGATTGTCTTTTCAACAACACCCAATTCATATATATATATATATATATATATATATATATATATATATATATATATATATATATATATATATATATATATATATATATATATATATATATATATATATATATATATATATATATATATATATATATATATATATATATATATATATATATTGTCTCAATGATCATGAACATGTAGAGACATGTCCATACGTGGCAGTTGCCACGTAGGGACATGACCTTACATGTCGTAACTAATTACAAAGTAGTGCGTACTATCAATGTTCATTATGTTGTTTGGTAACCATCACTAGTTAGTGACCGATCGGTGTTTAGTTTAACGCAGCAACCACGATATATGGTATGCACGATAAGTATTGTGCACTGTAATAACATTATAGTTAGCACAATAATTATCGTGACTGTAATGTTATTACAGTAGCACGATATTTATCATGCTACTTATCGTGTATATATATATATAGACTTATATATATATATATATATATATATAGACTTATATATATATATAGAGAGAGACTTATATATATATATAAGTCTATATATATATATATATATATATATATATTCATTGTTCTATCATAACTATGACTTAAATACGAACCGAAGCTATATTTGAACAATTTTGATGGGGTTGCAAGAGATTTGTAGCATATAGAAAGACGCTGGAAGAAAAGAGAAATACTAGAGAGTGGAATAAGGAGGCCATGCGAAATCTTATTGTTAACAAGAGAAAACTTGAGTCTGATCATAGAGATATGAAGGAAATAATTTCCATTTCTGGGTACTCCCTAGACTACAAGGAAAAGGAATCGAATCTCTTAAGAAATCTAAACCACCTATTAAGAACGAAAGGGATATTTTAGCAGCAGATGTCTAGAATGAGATGGATCAAAGAAGGTGACAAAAATAGTATTCTTTTTCATCTGTCAACAAAAATAAGGAGGCAACACAACAAGATGTTGAAATATAATAATCTTGAGAATGTTCTCTTTGAGGATATTGAAACCATTAGAGGTGAAGACTTGACATACTATAATGATCTTTTGGGAATCCAAGTGGACCCTGATCTCCATGCTCAGGAGGAGCTGTTCAATTCCATCCCTCATCTCATCACAGAGGCTTAAAAATCTTTCCTCTTAGCCCCTTTTACTTCAGGGGAGATCAAAACAACTATTTTTTCTCTTGGAACTAGGAAGACACTATGGGCCAATGATTTTCAATCAAATATTTTTGGAGATATTGTGACCTAGTTAGCCAATATGTATGGCAGGCTAGAGAGGAATGTAGGGTTTGCAAATCTTTCTAAAGTACTGGAGTTTAACCTTCTTTTCATTGATCCCTAAGGTTAAGGACCCAATGTCCTTTGATCAATATAATTAAGGTTTGAGTTATTATATAATTACATTTGCACATTGGACAAGAAAGAATTCCTACCTGGAAATAGTGTTTGCACTTGTAGACTCTACATACAAATGCACAAGCAGTCTCTCATCCAACTCTCCTCTACCCGAAATTTTCCAGCTGCAATTTGTAATAGAAACTCTCTTTATTTGGCCACTCAAGAACTTTCAAAAACAATCATTGAGCTTGAAATAATCTAATTGCAGAATAGAAATTGCTTCTAGCTCATTTTTCTTCCCTTTCTATTGAGCCACATTCTCTTGGGTTGGCTTCAATTTCTTCTACAACTCTATCTCAACATCTCTTGCATGCAATTGCAAATACTGCACTTTATGAGAAATCTTTTTAATAAATTTTGTTTCAGCTTTCAGAGCTTGAATTGTACTCTGGCTCTCCTTCGTCTTTTTTTATTACTCTAAAATGTCTACCACGTATAGAATAATCTTTGAAGTCAGAAACAAGGATACACGAGCCTTGTTGGACCCCACATAAGGTGATATGAAGCAATCACAATTGTCATTGAATCAAATCTCTTTTGACTATTAGGGTAGACACCTTATTCTGGTCAGTTTAATTGATGAATAACATGGTCCCTCAGGTTACCTATTCTCTTTTGTACAGATAAAGTAAACCTATGGAGATTTTCTTCATATAATTTTATAGATTGTAAATGAGCTAAGAACTACATCACAAGATCTATTTACCCTTTGTCCATCATATTTAGAAGCTTTATCTTTCTTATAGTTTTCCTTCTAAGTAAATACAGTAAACGCTATTTACTTTTTATTAAATTGAACTAAAATGGACATTACAGATTTGTTGTGAATGCTATTTGCCTTCTAATTTTGGCGTGGTCTTCTTTGTCTTGAACTTTTTCTTGGCTACAAAATCAATGTGATGTCCCCTTTGAGTTTCCATGATGGTACACATCAATTTTAGGATAACAATATAGGAAAAGCCCAGATTTTTCAATTTTGCTCGGTACCTTAAGAATTAGAACAGTAACAGATAATAATCCTCTTTATATAAACATTCTAAATAACACGATCGGTTTATGAACTCCAAAAGAAACAAGTGATTTCAGTTTATTGACAGGGGGATTAAAAAACCGCCTGATGTAAGAACATTCAAGTCTTGATCTCCTATTAAGTTAGTCGCTGACTGTAGACAATGTACCAGTACTTGAATAATGAAATCCTCAGTATTCGCATTGGACTCATACAACTGCGAATACTATTATGGACTGGGAAATATGAGTTGCGGCTCCTTTGTGATTCTGTCCAGGCTGGTAGTGACAATATGCCTCTCAATTCTATTAACCATAATTTAAAGATCTCTCTTCTTGGTGCTCTGAAAATATCCAGGGCACAGCTATGTTCAGATTGTTTAATATATTGAACAAGTACTCTTTTGGTACCATATTCATTCAGAAGAAGCTTCTAAAATAGCAAATATTGGAAATCCATAATCAAATTGAGAGAGGATTAGACCCTTCAAGTAGCCTCAGATGAGAAATCTTTGCTGGCGGATCTTCACAACATTATCTCTAAAGAGGAATTCGTTTGGAAACAAAGATCGAGAGACCAATGGATAAAAGGGGAGACCGTAATACCAAATTCTTCCACTAGTCAGCCCTAAGATATTAAAAAAGAAATTCTATGAGAGAATTAATTTGATCTGATGCCTCTATTCTCAACTTAGATGAAAATATTAAAGAGGTAGTTGTCAATTATTATTCTTCTATTTTGAACCCAGCTCCCATTTCGGATCCTAATGCTTGTCTAATTTCAGATTCTTTATTACTCAGTGTGCCTAATATCCTCTCTATTGAAGGTATGAAAGGTATGAGTGCTTCGATTACTATGGATGATGTCAAGAAAGTGCCCTTTTCTCCTCAAGCGGTCTTTTGAAAGAGATGAACAATACCTTTATTGTTCTAATTCCTAAAATATGTGGAACCAACAGAATGTTAGAGTTTCGCCCCATTAGTCTTTGCAATACAGTTTACAAAATTCTATCCAAACTTCTGGTGAATTGAATAAAGTTGCTCCTTGACAAGCTCATCCCCCCCACCAAAAAGGTTTTGTCCCAAGTAGGCAGATCACTGATGTTGCATTAATGGTTCATGAAGCGCTACATTCTTTAGTCAATGGTAAACAAGTATGCTTTTCAAGCTTGACATATCAAAGGCTTATAATATGGTTTCATGGCCATTTCTCTCTACTGCTTTGAGAAAATAAGGATTTGGAGGTAGGATCCTCAATATGATTGAGGCTTGTGTTCACTCCCCCAAGTATTTTGTGTTGGTTAAAGGTTCTCTAAAAGGCTTTTCCTCTATTTCTAGAGGACTTGGACAAGATCTTCTCTCCCTCTACCTCTTTATATTATTGGCAGACATTTTAGTCGGACACTTATCCCATAAGATTTCTCAAGGAACCCTCACAGGCTTTAGACCCTCTTCTTCACCAACAGTGGTTTCTCATCAACAATTTGTTGATGACACAATTCTTCTGAGGGTAGCTACTATTTCTGAAGCAAAAGAATGGAAATCCCTCTTGATGAATTATGCTTTGGTTTTGTGTCAAAAAAATCAATCTTTAGAAAAGTGCTATTTTCTTCATGAGTACCCCCCAAAATCTCCAAATCCACATTGCTCCCATTCTTAGTTGTCATGTTGACATCCTACCTTCTACCTATCTTGGCATGTCTTTAACAATGGATAAAGTGAATAACTCTGTTTAGGTTGGATTGTTGGAAAGAATCCAAATCAAATTGGCTACTTAGAAAGGTGCTCTCCTTAGTAATGCAAACAAACTTCAGATGCTAACGACTTCCATTCAAAGCACCTCTATTTATGTTATGACCCTCTTCCATATGTCGGAAATGTGGATTAAAAAGATTCATGTCATCAAAAGAAGGTGCCTTTGGTATGTGATGGAAGTTAAAACCAGATTATCTCTAGTGGATTGGGAGAAGGTTTTCTTTCCGAAGGAGAATGGCGGCCTTAATGTCAAAAATTCAAGTCTCTTGAATCTGGCCCTTTGTCTAAAATCAAATGGAAGCTCATCAATAATTCTTTAGATTGGTCCAACATATTGAATTCTAAATATCTTCAGAATATGGGTGGCTTAAAGTTTCTTGAGAATCCTTTGCCCCACGGTTCTAATATTTGGAACAATCTTCTTAAAACCATCCCAACTCTAAGACAAGGTTATGTTAGGAAAATTGGGAATGGACAAAAAGTCCTCTTTTGGAAAGACCCATGGATTTGTAATTCTCCTTTGGAATTCCACTCTATATTCTCAGCTATTGAAAGTGAGCTTTCCTTAAGGCTTGCTTCTCAAGCGTGCAACTATTGGGATCTCTCCTCTAATCCCTTAACTTGGAGAATCGACCCTTTATGGTTTGAGGGTCTTCTCAAAATTGTGGCAGTTCAACTTCTTCAACTCCTTAAGTCCTTGATATTTTACAGATTGGACAATCAAGACAAACTTATTTGGAGACACTCTATTGATGGAGTTTATTCTATTAAAATGGATTATGAGCTCTTTCTCCTTAATGGCCCCAAGAATTCAATTGGTCAAATGTGGGGAACTCTAAAGTCGTTCCTAAAGTTAGGTTCTTCTAGTGGACTATTTGTCATCAGAAAATCCTCTAGTTGGTCAACAAATGTGCTCTATGTCAAAAAAAACTTGGAATCAGTTGCTCACCTCATGTTTATGTGTAAGTATTCTTGGAAGTTAAGGCAAAAAGTCATGTCTCTTTTCCCTAGACAGTGGGTTTGGTCTCTAGACCCTCAAATGAACTCTTCTAGTTGGACTCCTCCCACCAATCATCCTTTCACTAGGGAGTGGTGGTGACATTCTCTTCTTTATGCCGAGCTAGGCCTTATAGAAAGAACACAACAATCACATTTATAGAGGAAAGTATTCTAACTAGGAGTCTACCTATTTTGCTACTACTAATAATATTAAGGAAAATATGAATAACATTTTCATAATTTTGAAGTCTGATTATACCTAGTTGCAGACTTAGTCTTCAAACTAAGTCCTCAAACTTAGTGTTTAGACTTAGTCCTTAGAAAAATTTTAACTTCATGGCTTCAAAGTTTGGGATTCTTTTTGTAATTTTAGGGCATTCGAGGATCAATTTATTCATTATTGCATTGTCCTCAGACATTGTTCTTAGTAATTCAATTCCAAGTTCCATTTGCAGCCAATAGCTATAAAATTTTGAAGTCTTGGAATCAAGTTTAAGGGTAAAATTAAAGGTTACAAAACCCTGAAATGAGACCCTTTATTTAATCCATTACAAGATGCTAACTTCAAGCTTGGTGCCAAGAATCATGTCCGGATCAAAGGCAGGGATAATTGCAAGGAAGTGAACAAAAGAAGGTGGAAGACAAGTTCAAGCTCAAGGCCAAGGATAGAAATGAAGGAATAACCTAAAGCGGTCAAGTTCAAAGGAGGACAACACTTTAGATAATGCAGGGAAGTGGATGAGTAAAGAAGGATTCAAAAATGCAATTACAAGGCAAAAGGAACTTGATACATTCAAGAAGGAGATGTAGTGAATTCAAGATCAAACCTTCATCAAGTAGGGACATGGATAAGTCCAGATTTAAAAAATGAGTTCATGGACAAGTTCAAGTTCAAATTCAAAGACAATATTGTGTCCACATCCAAGGCAACTTTCCATTTGATTAAATGCTTGAAGAATAAGGATTCTCTTATAAGGAGATCAATGTGTCCCTATTCATATCAATTTTCCACAAGGATAAAACATGATTCAATTCAAGGACAAGTTGTTAGGGACTCCAATTTGTCCCTATGAGGGATCAAGGATAAAAATTTTGAGCCAAGGAGGTAATGGACAAACGTATCAAGGATGTCCAAAACAATGGGAGAGGAAGACTTCACCACACAAGGATGATAAGATTATGCAAGGAGGAAAGGTCTGTTTGAAATTTGGCTAAGAGGTGAATATGGAAATACATTGAGGTTATCATTTATGGCAACATGTTAGTCATATTAAGTCAACAGATCATGAAGATCAAGTTTTGGATTGAAGACTTAGAAAATTGTCTAAGTGTCACAGAGTTTAACTGGTAGGACAGGCACTTTTTTGATTGGTGAACTTCATAGAGACATTATTGGCACGTGCAAAGTTAGCGTAAGGTAGAATGGGCATTTTACTATAAGCTTGTAAGTGTGCAAGTCATTTGAATCAATACAGACAAAGATATTATGGATTTACCAATTGCAGTACTGAACAGTCAGAACAGGACAGAGTTAAGGAATTGGATATTGTAAGTTAAGGAATTATTTTGTTTACCAAAATAATTACTTAACCAATTAGGGACGACATCCCAGATGTTAACCCTAAGTGAGAAAAGTTTAATTTTGTATTTTGGGACACATGTAATATCTCTAAGCAGAAACATTATATAAGTGGATCATTTTGTGGGTACCATCCCCACCGGGGTTTTTCGTTGGCCAGGATTTCGCTAGATAACAAATAATGGTGTTATGAGTTACATTGTTTTATGGTTGTGTTTACTTTTTAGCTTAATTACATATGCATGTTTAAATATTGTTTAAAGTATCCATAGTTGGGCAAAAGTTTGTAAAATACTGATTCACCCCCCCCCCCCCTAAGTATTTCCTATTTCTTACAATTGGTCTCAAAGCACAGTTACTCAGAGAAGGCCTAACAGCTTGAGTAAGATCTCTATGGATATGGATCTGTTACAGAAGAACTTGGATGAAGCCCTTGGGGAACTTGATGTAATCACTGAAGAAAAAGAAGATCTGAAGATCAAACTTAGAGAAGCACAAGATTATATTTAGAAGCTAAAAGACAAAATTGAATCTACCAAATCCAAGAAAGAATCAAATGATCAGATCAAGGATAGTGATGAAGTTACTAAGCTTAAGAAAGAGAATGAGATCTTGAAGCATGAGCTTGAGATTACAAATCTTAAAATGAGCCTCATGGAAGATGAAAAGAAAAGTCAATTAGATTTGAGACCTCAGAATGCAGATCTAAAATCCAAACTTACCAAGGTAACATATGAACTTGAGATTACAAATTTACAATATTCAGAACTTGTAAAATACAATATCATTGTGAAAAGAGAGCTTACACAAACAAAGCAGTATCTTGAGAGGCTATACTCTAGCACTAAAAAACTTGATGAGCAGATCATGGCACTAAGACCCAAAGGTGATATGAGTGGTACTGGATATAATGAAGGTGAATCATCTAAAGGATTTGAGGCTACAAAGGAACCAGATCTAGCAAATCAACAATCTGAATCACATCAAGAAGATCTAGTCAATGATGTACCAAATCTAGTTGAGCAACCCAAAGAAGAGAAGAATCAATTCAAAGGAAGATGCTTTGTATGCAATGAAATTGCTCATAGGAAGAAGGACTGTACATGTAAGTATATTAACCCTATCTCTAGATATTGCTATAATTGTTATGCTTATGGTCATAAAGCTATTGAATGTAGGAAACCTAGATATAATAATAATGATAGAATGTATAGAAGTACTAACCCTACATCAAATAGACCTATTGGAGCAACTAATGTCATAAGGAATGGAGTTATGTGTTATAAGTGCAACAACTTTGGACATATTGCTAGAGATTGAAGATTACAAGTTAATCAATCAGGATCAAAATATGGACACAATGTGATACAATGTCAGATTTGCAACAATTTGGGACATACAACAAGATTTTGCAGAATGAACAATATGAGGACACCAAATAGAAAACCAAAGAACATGAACTATAGAAGGAATGCAAACAATGTGAAAGAACATGTAGAAATCTTCAAATAAATATTTGCCAAGGCAAAGATACCTGAAGGTTCACAAATTTGGACAGAAAAGAAGACAAGTGACACATCTGAGAATAAGTTGCAGTCAATAATAGTTTTGGACCAACCCTTATCAATCTGAGCAATATATTTTACGAAAATAAAAGTGAATTAGCATCAAAAAGTCATTCCAAACCCCTGTATGATCAAACTGAGACTTGCGCAATTAATATAAGCTAGACATGAACGAAAGGAACCTATATCTAAGAGCACTCACAATTCAGAGTTTATATTTGAAAGCGCAAACAAAAAGTTCTCTAGTTAATGGAAACAACATTTTGAAGCCTACATACTTGTGCAATTAATGCAGAAGCAAAATGAAAAGGATTTAATGGTTGAAATCAACTAAGTGATCACCATTTGATCATGCAAAGAGTTAAGGAGCCCTTGAAAGCAAAAATTTGAAGTTTTTGTAAGCAATTTGGAAGCGGATTTTAGCTAGCCCTAGTTTCGCAATTTCAAAGGTATTTATCACTTGCGCAGTTGTATTTCCAAGAAAAGTAAAGAATTTAATTTGAAAGAATGGCTACACCAACTATTTGTGACATTAGTGAGAGGCCTAGGTATAAGTTTAAAAACCACCCTTATATTTCTCGAGGATGATCCGTTTGGAGCAATTTCACAAGTTCCAAGTAGGGTTTTGCACGTAGAAGACATCCATGCATATACACACTACAAATTCAAGTCAATAGGAGATAATGAGATTCATAAGGACATGAGGCTTGTATACAACAATGATCTTACTTTCAAACAAGGGTTTGAGCACTTAGAAAACCTAAAAATTACCAAGTATATGTTCTTTGAGGAATTTGATCAACATGAAGGGACAAGGATAATTCTCAGCAGAATTCATGATAACATATTTTGTGTAGGAGACATTCTTGTGATGATTGATAATTAAATGATTCACAAATTGACTGGATTTAGCAATGAGGGAAGCAACCCTATGAATGAAAAGAATATAAAGAAGCTAGTTGAAACAAACACTGGGTCAGTATCTAATGGAAGGATTATGAAACTAGATAGATTCAAGCAATTTGATGTGAGATTAATAACATAATTGGTTACAAAATGAATTACAACTCAAGTAAACTCTGTACTTGCTAGATTTATCCATGCAGCTTACATGATGACTGTAGGAAATAAGAAAGTAAACATGTGTGAAATTCTTAGACAACAATTGGTAGACAACATAGACAAAAGCAAGAAAAGCAAGAATACAACATTTACATTTAGATTTGAGTCTTTGATAACATATCTATTCTTTCAAGTGATAAGAAGATTTCCTCGTATGCCCAATTATGAATGGGATACAAACAAAAGCACAATAGAACTGATTACTTTCTAATATAGAAAGCAACCTGCAAAAAGGATTACAGCAGACATCTCAAGGATGATGAAGAATTTTTAATCAGAAATGAAACAAAGGTATAGAATTCCACCTACCATTGTCGAAAAATACAAAGATGAATTATGTTTTATGGTTGAAATAGACATGACATGTATGGAGGCAGTAGAACCAAAAGTTAAATTCATTGACCCTTTAGGATACGAGATGAGTGAAGAGTTGATTGAAGGTTTTACGAAAATAATTCTAGAATCAGAAAGCGATAAGGAGTGTCCTAGATGGGGCACCTATGAAGAGAAACTAAGAGAAGTACAAGGACAGCTATATAGTAAAGAAATAAAGAAGAGAGTGGACAAGAAGATTGATGAAGTACTAAAAGAATCAGGGATGAGTAGAGAAGAATTTAAAGAGGCAATGAGTGCAGCAAGAGAAATGCGAAGTAGTGGACAAACATAAGTTTTAAGTGTAAAACCACTTGTAATAGAAGAATGACCTTCTATAGGAGTTACAATTGTAGAACAATAAGCAAGATCATCCATAGTACCATATGCAGCAGTAGCACCTACTAGTCAAGAAGAAGAGGTGAGTGTAATGGAAGTGCACACACCTACATCACAAAGGAGATCTACTAGGAGTACCACAGCAGCAACTCAAGTTGATAGAAAGAAAGAAAAAGCAGAGACTCCCAAGCAGAAAAGAGTAAAGGAATCAGCTACAGGACCTGGTAAAAGACAAAAGACACTAGTAACAAACATCGAAACAAAGAAGCAACAAGAAAAAGAAATTGGATCAGAAGAAGAAACAAAGAAAGACAAACCAATTGATACAAGTACAGGAAGAAAGAAATGGAAGCCCAAAATTGAGAATATGAACAATTTAATTATTAATGAAGGCAATTTGACAAAGCTAGACAAATTTTATCAATTGTATAATAACTTTGAGAAATTACAGTTAGAAAATGCAGTTGTGAGATACATGATTTTGTTCAATCAGAAATTTATTAATATTCATGGACAAATACCTGATGATTTATATGGGAGACTAATAAACAAATATAAGAGAATGAAAGAAGAAGACAAATCAATTAGAGAGAGAACAGTAAGAAAGCTTTGTGAAATTCAAAATGAAGATCATTTTGGAAAGATTATGAAAGGTCTAGAGCCACTATTGAGAAAGAAGAAAAGAGTAATCTTGATCATGGGAAGCAATTATGAACAAATTAATAAGGAAATAGAGGAAGCAGTAACAAAGGTCATGACAGAATTTGAAGACACATTGACTGAAGGAGAGAAGACTTCAGAAGACAAAATAATCTTTGATATAACTAAGCCTAGCAGCGAGGAAGGAAGTAAGGTATTAGGGGGAGAAGCTCCTATAATTGCCACGGTAGAGGCTACACCAAAAAAAGAAAAGGTTGAGGAGAAAATCAGTGAGCCACATATCACTATTGATGTTGATACAATGAACATTGATAGTACTCATATCATTGTTGATGTAACGGAGGATCCATTCAAGGATCAAGATGAAGGAATCAACATTATTGACAATTTGGCCACAAAAAACATAGTTGATTATACCAACTCTGATGAAGAAGAGAATATAGAAATGGAAGAAGGAGAAGAAAAGAAAGATGGGCAAGAGGATCTAGCCACATTGGCTAAAACTCTCAAAAATATTGATGCAAAGTTACAAACTCATTGGAAAATGATTGTACAAGAGACATCTCACTTCGCACGGCAACTCAAGCACACTAAGGTTGAAGAAGAACCTTTAGACAGTCCTACAACAGAACCACAAATCATAAGAGAAGATAAAGGAAAAGAGAAAGAAGGAAAAAAAATAGTAACAAGAGAGAAAACAAAGGATCAAGTGAATAATCAGGTTCTTCAACTTGTCACACCTACAAAGGCACAAATCACAAAAATTCCTAGCACAAGCACGCTGAAGACACCCTTGGAATCACTTCTAGCTAGCATGATGTGCAGCTCAAGAAACACAGAAGTAACAAATATTAAGCAATTAGGATTGATTTCTACATATTCCATCAATACAATAATTGAGAAGAGCAAAGCAGCAAAAAGTACACAAGATACTCTTGACAAGATAACAAGTAAACTTCAAAGTTTAATTCCAGTTCAGATCAGTGAAAGTAATATTCAAAAGAAGGCAGATAAAGTGTTAGAAGAATTTGATAGTCATTTCAAAACATTAGTAGAGGTTTCTACAAGCAGAGCATGATGCAAATCTTTCTAGCAATGTATGCAAGAATATTAGGAAAGATTTAACAAACTTGGATACTGAAATCAAGGAGTTGAGAAAACGTGTTCATGAAGGGAAGGCACTATATGAAAAATGTGTGTTAGCACATGAACACATGCACACATTCAATTCAGAAATCAAGAATAAGGAAGATGAATTGAAGAATGTGGTTAATGAGCTAAAAAATGTAAATTCTCAAGTTATTGACTTGGAGCAAAAGATCAGGAAAATTCATGATGAGAGGATAATTTTGGAGAGCAATAGAGAGAAGTTATTGCAGAGGTGCTCTTTGTTAAGAGAAGATCTATCTTTGAAAATTGACACAATTCAGAGACTGCTTGAAAACTGTTTGAAGGAAAAAAACATCATATGAACAGTTCAGCTATCCAGACTTTCAAGAAACTGAGCTAGCATTCTATGGACTGTGCACACTGCTTACAGTATCAGACTCAATAAAACTAAAATATGCATGGAACAAAGGTGTGATGTCCCCCTTCTAGCTAGAGACATCATTCTAGCTATTGATTAGCCTATCATTGGACCCTCGTAGGCTAGAAGAGACGGATAGAGGGTCAATTTGTGCACAGAGGAGATATGCTTATCTGATGGTTCAACTTTTGCAGAGCTCAGCACCCTTGATTTGGTATGGAGAGGTTTCAGACTCTATTTGTTTGAGTTTTAATATTTTTAGAAACTTTTAGAGTCATAGAGATGGACCCCTACTATTTTTAGAGATATTATTTGATCACATGGGAAATTATTATGCCAACTCCAGTTCCAGACGGTTAAGTCAGATTCTCATTTTTTAGGGAGTTATTCAGTTTTCATTGATTATATATTAATTAAATGGCAAAGGATTTAATATTAAGTTGTAAATTGACTTTATATTAAATCACTTAAGTGATGGGTCTTAATTAATATCATGAAGGGGGCCAAATTAATGTATTAATTTATTGCCATGTTTTCCTAAGTCTAAATCATTAAATTTATTTAATGATTACATTTTTAATGCCTCGGAGAAAGAAAACACAATTTTTCAAGGAATTGTGATTTAGGGTTGGAAAGCCTATTTATGCTTGCTGGGGAAAGAAGAAAGGCATCCGTTGTTATTTTGCAAAGTGATCATTGTGATTTCGAGCTCTGAGAAGGGTTTTAGCTTTGTCATTGAAGGATGTAGTTCTTCTGTGTGTATCCATTTGAGCTGGTGAAATATCCAGTGAATTTGGAATTTCAAAGAGTTTTATCCAGAGACTATTTGTGCTTCAGCAGCAAAAAAAAGAAGATAATATTTAATTGCAGTTTTATGGAGGAATAAGTCGCAACCATTATCCTCTTTCAGATTTACAGCCACAACATTGTAGGGTTGAGATAAATAGGTTCCTACAATAGCTGGTGTATTCTCCCAGGTTTTTTATACATTTTGTAGTTGCCTTTGTTAATCATTTTCCAATAAAGGATTGTTTTGATTTCCTTTTGTATTTCATTTGGAAAAATAAATAGAAGTTGCAGTAGTTAATTGAATAGTTTTAGAATTTCAGACTATTGCATATTTGGTTTTTATTTCTAAAACCCTTAAAAATAAAAATAAAAATCATAAACTTTCAAACAACAAATTGAGATAAATATCTACAACAGTTAAAGACCGATTTGGGGTTCTTACAGTGGTATCAGAGCTAAATCCTGCCATTCTGAGGGTTTAGTTATTACATGCAGCCAGAGGAGATTGGTCCATACAGGTATTATACACGTAGGAGAGCCTTACATGAAGGTGAACAGGTCTTAGAACCACAGTTGGTCACCATGGGTGACAAGCATGATGGCAGCCCACCCGAGATAAATAGGAACAATGAAGATCCAGAAACCAGGGAGTTTTATAGAGCCATGGCTATAGGGCAGCAATAGGTAGCTCAAGCATTGCAAGCTCTTACCACTATAATGGAGCACATGAACCCTCCAACAAGACAAGATCGGGAACAAGAGGATAACAGGAGTGTTATAGGTTCTCCATGGGCATAGAGAACACACCCTATGACAACAGATAGACCCACATGTCCTACCTTTGTTAGGGAGGAACCAGTGTAGGATCCAATAGAGGAAGCTGAGGATGAGATGTTTGCAAACATCCTTATGGCTACAAATGATGAGTGGGAACTATTGGCTCCACATGTGCGAGAAAGGATGACCTTTGAAAGGTTTTTGAATCAAAGGAGAAAACACTATCATGCAGTCAAATAGGACAGGAGACCCAGGGGGGAAGAATAATGAACTAAAACATGCTACAGGCAAGCTTTCCTTGTCCACTTTTGATGTAGTGGTAGATTGACAATGCAAGCTTGGATCCACAAGCTTGATACCTTCTTTGCATTGAGGCCTATGATAGAGATTGAGGCAATTAAATAGGCCACCTTACATTTGGAGGGAGTAGCACACGATTGGTGGTATCATGGGTTGATCACTCTTCAGCACAACTAGGTGACTTCTTACCAGGACTTTATGGATAGATTAGTTGAGAGGTTTGATAGGAAAGATCCAAAGGTCTACTTTAGAGACCAGGAACAACTCAAATAGATAGGGAGCTTAGAGGATTTTATTAATGAGTTTCAACAGTCCTTAGTTATGGTGTCAGACATATCAGAGAGGAGGTTGATAGTATTATTTACTGAAGGCTTATCCGAACCAGTCAGAGGTTGGGTAAAGGCTTTTGATCCTTCCACATTGAATGATGCTATGAAGAAAGCTAGGAGCATGGAGCATGCAGCCCCAATAAATAAATTTCAGCCCAAGGCAGCTTCCTCCAGCAAGGACAATAAGCCATTCTTTAAGAAACTAGAGAGGACTAAATTTAAATTCAAAAATAGAGATAAATCTTTTGCACCACTTGATAGGAAAACACTTAATGATTTGCGGAAGAATAAATTGTGTTTCTATTGCAAAGGACCTTATGACATGAACCATGATTGTCCTTTAAGACCCAAGGGAAAAGAAAATAGAGTTATGTGGGCTTATTATCAGGATTCCGATTCTGAAAATTCAGACCAGCAATCTGAAAATGAGGAATCAATTGAAGAAAAGGAAAGCACGGGTGATGAAAAGCTGAACCAAATAGCTACAGGTAATGAAAATATTGAGGGCAGACTTAAGGAGGCCCGACTCACCAATGTGCAGTAGGAGGGATCATTCAAGATGAGGGGAGTGTTGGCAAGGCAGCGAGCTATCACCTTGCTCGATACGGGTGCCACTCATAATTTTATTGATTCCAGGTTGGTTGAGAGATGTGGGATTCAGACATAGTAGTTTGAGGGTCTGAGAGTGAGGGTAGTTGATGGTACGTCCTCAAATGTGATAGGAAGATTACAGGTCTACCCCTGAGGATTAATAACTTTGACTTCAAAGCTGATTTTTATGTTGTAAACATGGGTGACACAGATCTAGTACTTGGTATGACTTGGTTACATGACATTGGAGTGTTCACTCTTGATTTGAGAGACATGGAGATGAAGTTCCAATCGGATGGAAAGACACATATACTTAAGGCCATCTGTGATAATGAGTTTAGGATGATGTCTTGCAGACACAGGGGGAGCTTGCTGAGACATGACTTGGTTGAGTGGGCAACCCATTGCACTTTGATGCCATCACAGGGGCAGCAACATTCCGAGTATCATCCAGACATAGAAGCACTGAGAACCAAGCATAGTAAGGTGTTCATTGACATTCCACCAGGGGGTCCTCCTAATAGAGGTATTGAACACATCATTAAGTTAGAGGAGGGTGCCAAACCCATTATGATTACACCCTATAGACATCCAAAGATATTGAAGGATGAGATTGAGAAAACCATCAAGGAACTACTTGCTATAAGGTACGTTAGACCAAGTAAGTCTCCTTTTGCTTCTTCTGTGGTTTTGGTGAAGAAGAAGGATGGTACTCTTAGGATGTGCATAGATTACAGGGTCCTGAACAAGAAGACTATCAAAAATAGGTACCCCATACCATAGATTGATGAGTTATTAGATGAGTTACATGTAGCATGCTTCTCCAAAATTGATTTGAGATCAGGCTATCATCATATCCGAGTCAGAGAGAAGGATATAGAGATGACATTTTGGTGTCATTGTGGCCATTTTGAGCATGTAGTTATGTCATTTGGGCTAACTAATGCTCCTACCACTTTTTAGTCCATGATGAATAGGGTCTTTCACCCTCAATTGAGGAAATTTGTGTTAGTCTTGTTTGATAACATCCTGGTGTATAGTAGGACATGGGATGAGCATGTGCAACACTTAAACATTGTGTTCGGCATTTTGAGGAGGGAATCCTTGTATGCAAAGGAGTCTAAATGTGATTTGGGATTATCAGAGTTATTATATATGGGTCACATTATCAGTGCACAGGGAGTATGCATGGATCCTAAAAAGATTCATGCTATTGTCAAGTGGCCTACTCTAGTAAACCTGACATAGTTGAGAGGATTTTTGAGGTTGTGTGGGTTCTACAGGAGGTTTGTTAGTGGATACTCGGGCATGTAGAACCCTTGATGAATTTAATGAGAAAGGGGGCTTTCTTGTGGACTCCTAAGGCACAGGAGTGTTTTGATAAATTCAAGGAGTTGATGACTTCTTGTCCAGTGCTAGCATTACCAAATTTTAGTAAGTCATTTGAGTTTCATTGTGATGCATCTAGTGAGGGCGTTGGAGCAGTGCTTATGCAAGACAAGAACCCAATTATGTATAAGAGTAGGAAGCCCAAGGGGCCTGAGAGGAGCTTCAACATTTATGATAAGGAAATGTTGGCCATAATGCATGCTTTGGCCAAATTCAGGGAGTATTTAGTGGGCAGAAAATTCAGCATAAAAACAAACCACAATAGCCTGAAACATTTCTTGGGGCAGCAAGATCTTAATGACATGTAGAAAAAATGGGTGATCTTAAAAGGAGTGGTGCCGAGAAACTGAAGCCACGATACTATGAACCTTTCAGGGTGATCAGGAGAGTTGGAGAGGTGGCGTATGAGTTGGATTTGCCAACAAAGAGTAAAGTCCATAATGTTTCTCATGTGTCATGTCTCAAAAAGGTGTTACGACACTAGATTGTTCCTTCTACAATGCTTCCACCCTTGGATGATGAGGGGAAGTTGGTTTTAGTGCCCGAAGCTATTTTGGAGTTTAGGGAGAGAAACTTGAGGAGGTGCACTATCAAGGAGTACTTGGTGAAATGGAAGGACTAGCCAATTCAGGATGCCCCTTGGGAGAGCGAAGAGATTTTACAGCATCCAGAGTTGAGATTGCTTGAGGACAAGCAATTTCAGGAAGGGCGGTCTGTGATGTCCCCCTTCTAGCTAGAGACATCATTCTAGCTATTGATTAGCCTATCATTGGACCCTCATAGGCTAGAAGAGATGGATAATCAGTCAATTTGTGCACAAAGGAGATATGCTTATCTGATGGTTCAACTTTTGCAGAGCTCAGCACCCTTGATTTGGTATGGAGAGGTTTTAGACTCCGTTTGTTTGAGTTTTGCTATTTTTAACAACTTTTAGAGTCATCGAGATGGACCCCTGCTATTTTTAAAGATATTATTTGATCACATGGGAAATTATTATGCCAACTCCAATTCCAGATGGTTAAGCCAAATTCTCATTTTTTATGGAGTTATTCAGTTTTTAGTGATTATATATTAATTAAATGGCAAAGGATTTAATATTAAGTTGTAAATTGACTTTATATTAAATCACTTAAGTGATGGGTCTTAATATCATGAAGGGGGAGATAATATTTATAAACATTTTTTAATACAATATCAAGAAGACATTGATGGTGAAAGCCATAACTATTATAATATTGTATCTATATCAAAATACAATTTTTTGGTTTCTACCGGGATGAAAAAAGATTCAAAAAGCTCTGCTACCAGCGAAAATGCAAAAATCTCACTCAAAAAGGAAGATTGCCTTTCAACGGAGGCAAATAAATTTAGGTTTTATTCATGCTAATCTACGGACATCTAAGGACACAGATAAGACTTTCTATGACAATCAAAGGGTAGATAAGCGCAGGGTGATTGCAGGGGAAGGAAATATTCAAAGTGAAAATGCAGAATTTATGGGGTATTGCTTCAACTGTTGGACCTACGGCCACAAAAAGAAGGAAAGCCAGAAAATGGAACAGCCGCATCCCTCTTATGATCACCTAGCAGAGTTTATCACCAAATAGAAGGAAAAAGCTAAAAATGAAGGTATAGAAATGTTCGTGTGCTCCAAACGGACAGTAACCAAGCCTTCCCTCCTTGATTCTACCTAGATCAAGTGCGGTAAGGAAATGACCACACCTCCTAATAGGATTATGGAGGAGTCTAGGGTAGAATCAAAGAGGAGTGTGGCTATGATTCTGAATCTTTGCATCGAGGCTCGACCAAACAACAGAATCCCTCCTAGGGATAGGGATATTAGATAGAAAGTATTCTTAGTCCATCTTTTGGACTGGCAAATGAAGGTGTTTTCAAAAACTAAGTATGCAAGGCAAGCCCTGAGCCACGGGGTCACTGAGGGAGGAAAAGTAGAACAACTACAATATAATACTGTTAACCCCCTTTATTCAGAAAGAGAAGGCTAGGCCATACCTATACAAACACATCCTGAAAGGCCAATTGAACAATTTTCCTCTAGGCATATGATAAAGGGCAAGGAAAAGGAGCTTCCTGAGAACTTGACAAAGCAAAATTCTGAATGGAAGGTGGTTAGCGGTAGAAAAAAGGTATTAAGATAGTCTAAGCCTCTTAGCCCTTTCAAAATTTCTATGAATAATTCCTTTGAAATGCTCAAGGGGGTTGATAACAAAGATAAATCTTATACCCCCCCCCATAAAAGGGCTAGGGTTTTAGGGGAACAGGGCTGTAGGGATGGATATTTGAAGAAGGGTGAAGCCCAAACATCAGCTAGAGATACCTACCCCTATTCCAATAAAACCCTCTCTTTTTATGAAGGATCTAAGAAATAAAGTATTTGTGACAAATCTGCTGCTTGCTATGATCTGAACAACAATAATAAATATAGCCCTCCCCACAGGAGAAGGGCGGAGAGGCCCACATTTGGTAAAGCTTCAAAGAATTTGAATAATTATGACTTGATAGTAGAAAATCTTCATCGTGACACCAACAATGCATCTTATACACCTCCTCATAGGTGCTTCAGCAAAGAAATAATAGGTAAAGCACATTGTGATATGATATATGATATAATTACATTAGATAACAATGAGATTTTGCAGCAGCAAAAGCTTTTAGCTGAAATAGGTATGATATGTTGCTGGAAAGGAACTGGTGTATCAACAAAGGAAGTGATAAGAGGACTAGCGACACAACTCCTGAGAGAGGTAAGTATAACAATTCTCAGAGATAATTTTTTATACATTAACTATCATAATAAATCCTTGAAAGAAAGCATTATGAATAAGAAGGCTTTGAAGTTTAGAAATATACCTTTTTCTTTATTTGACTAGATGCCTATATTCAATCCATTACGTTTAAAAGATTTTGTTATAGAAAAATCTATCACCCTTAAAAAATTTCCTTTGGAATTATCTAGCAGAGAAACACTTCACTTAATAGGCAATAAAATAGGTAGTTTTAAAAGAGTTACTGAGGTAACACCTCTACAGGCTGATAAAACAATCATTGTAGAGATGAATCATCATCAAAAATATATAGCCCCCATTAAATTATGTTTTAATTATAACTCTGTAATTATTAACCCAATAATAGTAGAAAACTTTATTGAAGTTAACAAAAATACATCAAATGCTCATAAAAACACAAATTTTGCATCCCAACCTAATAAAGATATTGAGATCTATCTCTGTAACAATAGAGGAGGATTTGTATGCCCCAAGGGAGCAAGGTTTAGCCAATACTTCCTCTTACCCTACGAAGGTGAATGAAACAACAAAGGATCAAGATGCCAAAAAGGAACAGACAGTTAATACCCCTAATAACCTTGTAGAAACTCAACAAATAGATGAGACTTGGTCACCATTAAAGAGCTATGCAATAGACTCGATTAGACAAGAATCTAATGGTGAGCTTAGTAGGGACAAAAAATTAACACAAACAGAGTCAAGAAAGAATGATAACAAAGCCTATCAACAAGAGGAAAGAGACAAGACGAATTTCCAAACAGAATTTCTTTTGGAACCTAAATGTGCTGAAGTGGTAGAATTAGTAGATCAGGTAAATAAAATAGAAGAAGAGGTAATTCAAATCATCAATCACCTGGGAGGGTCATTACTTGAGGAACTAATAGATATGTTCTTGGACAAAATATGCGATTTTGAGGAATTAAAATTCCAAAAGGAAATTATAATTAAACAAATCCAAGAGTGTATGGTAGAAGAAAATAAGGCTCAGGAAAATAGGCCTAAACAACCTCTCCCTCATACACCCTCAAATAAGGAAGTTTCAGAAAAAACCCTTGCAAAAAATTTAGGAAAACATTCAGGCACACGAAAAGAAGCTATAGACAAGCTGAGTGCAAAGGAGGTTGATATAACTGATAAAGAAAATTTAAATATAAAAGAATCGAAAGGAGGGGAACAAGGTGTTTCAATCCCTTTGGAATTAGAAGAGTTAAATCTGGACATAACAGGAACAATTGAAGAACTAATAGAGATGTATGGCAAAGAACTCATTGATAGCGTTGTTCCCTCAGATCTCCCCATAGACGTACAAAAAGACCTAGATGACTGGGCCTCTCCAAAGATAGGGCATGGTAGAGAAGAAACTTTGGTTAAAGATGCAATTGAAGGCCTATTTGGGATAACTAATGAGAATAGAGAACTCGGATTAACTTTGAATAGAGGTAGTCTTAGCTCTCCTAATATTAATAAACTTAAAAAGAAAAGAGGTAGGAAATCAACGGTTGAGCTGAGAACTTTGGATGGTAATGTAGGTAACCAAATTAAAATGGCAGATATCCTGAATATAGGGAAGGGGAAGATACTTCCCAAAGAGCAATGAAAGTCACTACTTGGAATGTTAGGGGTCTAAATGCCCCTAATAAACAGTGCTTAATTAAAAGATACCTAAGAAACTTTGATTCAGAAATAAGCTTGTTACAGAAAACAAAGCTTAATAAAGAGGAAAGTACTACGTTCAGTAGAAAAATAGGTATTTGGAAATCAGAATATGTGCCATCAGTAGGTCTCTCAGGTGGATTGGTAGTACTATGGGACCCCCGTAAAATAATAGCTCTACCCACACACACTAACGATAACTGGATGACATTAACAATTAAAAGCCTGAAATCCGATTTAAAATTTAACTTGATCAATGTATATGGACCTATCTCTAATGAGGAAAAGAGAAGAGTCTAGTCAGAAATTCAAAGTCTTCTAGCTGATAATCTAGAACAACCTTTCATTATTGGAGGGGATTTCAATTCTATCTTAAATCTCGAAGAAAAATTTGGAGGCTCGCAATATATATCTCAAGCTCACAAGGATTTTAGCAAGTGGGCTATGGATAATCATCTAATAAGCTTAAATACAAGTAATGGAGTTTATACATGGAATAATAGAAGAGATGGTTTCAGCTACATAGTTGAAAAACTAGATAGATTTTTTACTAGAATGAACCCCGAAAACTTTAATTATACAGTCAATACTGAAATATTACTAGAAGCAGGATCAGATCATTTCCCGGTCAAACTTATCATAACAGAAAATTCTAAACTGACAAGGAGCCTGTTTAAGTTTGAATTTATGTGGTTCTAGAACCCGGAATTCATAAACCTATTAGAAGAGTGGTGTGGACAAATTCCGATCAAAGGGTCGAAAATGTTCTGCTTAACAACAAAATTAAAAGTGATCAAATATAAAGCTTTAGAATGGAATAAAAATCACTTTAATAACATATTTAAAGAAAAAGCTTAGGTAGAACAAGAAATAGTTGATCTTAATAATATGGTAATAGAACAAGGAATGAATGACCTTAGCTACCACAAGGAAAAGGAGTTGATGGCCAAGTACAATGACATCCTCCTCAAAGAGGAGATCTTCTGGAAGCAAAAGTCTAGGGAGTCATGGCTTACAGAGGGGGATAGCAATACTAAATTCTTCCATAATACAACCAATTATAAAAGGAGCATTAACAGAATAGCCAGAATTAAGACGGGTGAGGGATTGACTACGGAGGACCCCGGGAAGATTTTAGAGGTTCTTACAAATTTTTATTATTCCCTCCTCAATTCTCTAGAAGCTTCAGACCTCAGTGCCCAAAAGGAAATGCTTAAAGCCATTCCGAAATTGATTACAGAAGTGGACAATAAAATACTAAATAACAAGATATCGTTAAAAGAGGTCAAAGTAGCAGTATTTCAACTTCATCCAGATAAAGCCCCAGGTCCAAATGGCTTTCAAGCAAGGTTTTTTCCAAAAGTATTGGCATTTTGTTGGAGAAGAGGTATGGCAAGCAGTGGAAGCCACTAGAAACTCAAGATCTCTTTTAAGTGAAATCAACAACACCTTCTTCACCTTAATTCCGAAGATAAATGAAAGTATGGAACCAGGGGACTTCAGACCTATCTCTCTATGTAATACCATTTATAAGATCCTTTCAAAGTGTTTAGCAAATAGACTCAAAGCCCTCCTCCCAATGATTATCTCGGAAGAACAGATAGGTTTTGTAACTAACAGATCGATTCTGGATGGTATCATTATAGCACAAGAAATAGTTCATACTGCTCAGATTACAAAAGAACCAAGTATGCTAATGAAAATAGATATCCAAAAAGCATACAATAAAGTAGACTGGAGATTCCTGTGCAAATGTATGGAAGCGTTCAGTTTCTCTAAACAATGGATCAACCTTATATTTAATTGCATCTCTACTCCCAGAATTTCCATTCTTATCAATGGCTCACCAGAAGGTTTTTTCAGCATATCTAGGGGAATTAGGCAAGGAGATCCGTTGTCTCCTTTTCTCTACGTCATTATGGCGGAAGCACTAGGAAGAGAAATTACGAAGCAACAAGTAGAAGGAAAAATCATGGGACTAAAGGCCTCAAAGAACGTCCCAAATATTACCCATCAGCAGTTCACAGATGATACGATTCTACCTAGCTCTGCCAACAGACAGGAAGCAAGAGCCTACAAAAGCATTTTGAACACTTACGCCAAAGCCTCTAGTCAACATGTTAATCCAAAAAAATCAAAAATCTTCTTCATTAATACTTGCCCGAATATCGAAAAGGATATTTGTAGTATAATGGGATACAAAATTGGCAAGTTTCCGTGTAAATACTTAGGAATTGACCTGGACACTGGCCTCTTATCTTCCAAACTATGGCAACAAGTCATATCTAAAGTAAAAAATAAGAAAAGTTCATGGAAAGGGAAGTGGTTAACTAAAGCAAGTAGGGCAACCATGATCAAATCTGTACTCTCAGCCATACCCACGTATCACTTGTCAGTCCTCCCCCTTCCGATCTACGTAAAAAAGGAATTAGATTAAATATTCTGAGAATTCTATTGGCAAGGTCCCTCCGAAGACAAAAATATTGCCCTTATCAAATGGGATAATCTATGCAAACCGATATCAAAAGGAGGTCTAGGCATCAAAAACCTACTTTGGCAAAACCAAGCTCTTGGGGCCAAACTGGTTTGGAGAATGTATAAAGAATCAAGCAGTAAGTGGGCATCTATATTATTACATAAATACATCCCCGAAGGGGACCCCATTAATATCTTCAGGACACAAACACATGTTAAAGGATCACGGATATGGAATTGTATCAAGGACTATAGAGGGATAATTGGCAAAAATCTATCTTGGAACATAGGAATGGGAGATCAAACTTTATTCTGGGACAATTCGTGGGTGGGCCTTACTCCCCTAAACAAACTAGGCTTTACCGAGGAATTTATGGAAGAGTTCAAAAGAGTCTTAGGTGTATATATCAAGGGCTACTTACAAAAGGATGAAGATGATAATTGGAGTGCCCTCAATAGAATTGATGAAGTATGGCAGGAGAAGTAGAATCTCCTAGCTGTGTTAAATAAGAGAGCATTAACACTTAAAAATAGATCAGATATTCTAATATGGACGGGATCAAATAATGGTAAATACTCAGTCAAGGAGGGTTACAATTCTATTAGTAGGGACCAAAACATGGATAACATAGACATACCACTAAACCTTTGTTGGAATAAACCATGCCTCCCTAAAGCTGGTATGTTTCTATGGGCAGCTCTACAAAACAGGATTCTTATAGCAGATAGGTTTTAATAAATTAGGATTCGAGGGACCATCTAGATGTCCCTTATGCGAAAACCATTCTGAGGATGTTAACCATATTCTCCTAAATTGTCCTTTTTCCCAAGAATGCTGGAACTCGCTTTACCAGAGTTTAGGATGGAAATCTGCTTCCCATTGTGATCTAATTGGCAATCTCAAAGCATGGCCCGCCCTTTATAAAGACAATCTTTTCAAGGACATATGGACAGTTGCACCTTCAATAGTAGTATGGGAATTATGGAAAGAAAGAAATAGAAGGATTTTTATGGATTAGAAATTAACTTGGATCTCAATCACAAACAAGACAGAAGCTTCTATAGTAGAAATTATTAATAGCAAACTCAAGGACACGCAGCATTGTGAAGACTCTTTTAGGAGCTGGGACAACAAAATCAAATGCAAATGGCCAAAATTAGATATCCCTCCCCTCTTTGGCAGAGGGGGATCCAAAACCAAAGCTGACAGATCTTCCTATATATGGCTACCCCCGAAAGCTAGATGGTACAAACTCAACTTTGATGGAGCTTCACAAGGTAATCCTAGGGTAGTAGGTATTGGAGGGATCATACACAATTGGAAGTTATAAGTTGTCGCTAAATTCTCGAGACCCATTAACCCAACAACAAACAATATGGCAGAATGTACAGCGGCACTAGAGGGGATTAAATTATGCAGGGACCTCAATATTAATAATTTAATTATTGAAGGAGACTCCAAGATTATTATCAATGCCATCCACACTAGGAAAACTCCTAATTGGATCTTGAATGCAAAAATTGAAGAGATTAATTCAATTATGGAAAGTATTTCAAATTATGAGATTAGACACACCTATAGAGAAGGCAACACAGAGGCTGACAAGTTAGCCAATTTAGGGACCAGCAGAGTGGTAACTATGGAAAAATACTCTTGTTAAGGTTTGGAGAGGTGTTTGAAGGTAGATCAAGGAAAAAGATTGAGAAGGAAGATAGGATCGTAGACCTTCCTATTAGATATAGATACCTCTTAGATCTGTTAGTTTTGGATTTAACCTAGGTGATCACACCTCCTTAAACCAACTATAAGATTGACAGAGCTGAGGTAAGGCTTCCATTAGTCAAATCTATTTGGAAATTAGTAGACAAAGATATAAGACGTAAGTTTAGAAAGAAAAGACAACTAGGGGTACAAATCTACCTTGTATAGAGATTGAGCGTTTCAATGAAATGATAAAGAACACGAGACTTTAAAACCATTAATTGTGCGGGGAAATTTTAGATGTAAGTTAAAGGAAAAAAGGAAAGGAATCTTCTTACATGTAAGGGGTCTAAATAAAGGAGGATTTCTCTTGCTAATAAAGGAGCAAATGAAGAAACTCTCTCAATAATCTTATAAATAGAAAACTTAAGCAGTGAGAGAGCTACATTTGATCAGTGTATCAATGGTAGGTAGTATTATATTTTATTGTTAAATCTTAGTAAATTAAGCTAACTAATCATAGTGTTGACAAGGTATATGGGTAATCTTCTAAAAGATAGACTTCCTAGAGAACCCTTTCTAGTGGTCATTATTAAGCTCCAAGGACTTCGCTTTACCCCCGATTACTTAATTTTAACGGCTTGGACCTTATACTTAAAAAGGAAATCATTTACTAATGACCATTAAGTCTCTATGCAGAATTTGATTTAAGATACTTCTCTTTTATGGATAGTCTAATCCTTAAGTGATATAGTCACCGATATACCTTTATATTTAACTAATAGTACCAATATAAACATCTCTGAATCGGTAATGCAAGTTAAACTCAATATACTTTGGAATCCTTACTAGTATCAGTCTTCCCTTGATTAGCCATTTATACTATGGCCTTTTAAGCCTTTAGATGACATGGTCCCGATTAGCTATTTAGCCCCAGTAGCTTAACACGTTAACAGGGAGTTTAGAAAAACATAGGCTCCTCCCTTGGTGGTAATGATGCATCTCTTAAATCATAACTCTCTATCATGGATAACCAACCAATTTGCCAAGCACTAACTTCTTCTAAGCCTAGAACACACTCTACTTTAGCTTAATCTAGATTCATAGATAATCATGAAATTATTAAAACTTATTAAGCCTCTGGGCATAATGATACTCTAAAGATTTAGCATCAGATATAAAATACACTCAAGCGCTCTCTCAAAAGCTCTTACAAAGTACCATGTGATCATTTCTATAAATGGAAGGAAGTTTTTACAGAACATCATGTTATCATTTCTATTAAATATTAAAGATCAAATAGAAATATCTAATAGCCCCTTTAGATGAGGCCTGTAACAACAATCATCGCAAGCTTTCCACAATAGCAAAGGATGGTAACCCAACATGATTATAGTTCTAGTAACTTCCTTAGGATCCCAACATATCCACGATAGTTTTAGGCTTTGCCCTTGTTACTCTTCTCAAAGCACAAACTCATCCTTATTTCAGTGTACCTTAATCATGGAGTCCAGATTGCTCACCTTCTACACTAAAGGGAACAGAGCCATGGCCTTCAAAGGACATATCCTCCCTGAAAGATGGAACCAGATCCTTAAACCACTGCCAGATTCAACTAGAAGAGCAATTGAGAATGTGATGGGTGATCAACACTTTGATAATGAATACACCTACCAAACAAATGGGGAAGTCATTGGACAATTCATAGCAATCTCTATCTTCACAGGAAAAACCAAGGCTGATATAATCCAAGTAGCAAGGCTGCTGTTCAATGCAGACCACCTCGGCGGGTTCGAAAAAATGGTTAACTGTATAGACAATGAGCTGACTATACCATATCCTGAGGTAATAATGAACACCGAGATTTCAAAGCTAAACCAGATTCCGCAGTCTCTGCAGATTCCCATGATCACATTCAAAGACGAATCAAGATTTGATACCCATTGGCCAAAGATGAATAGGAATTTGGAATACATTTACAAAGAGGCATTGACTGAGGAGATAGACATAAACTGGATCCTACATTTTTGGAGGAATGAGGGCTTCAAAATCCCTGAAGAATTGGATCAAGTAGAGCCCAACAACATACATATAATAGCTCCAGAGGTTACAAGGTGCACGAGGCAGTCTAAGAAGGGCGATGAGGAGGTGGAAAGCTTGGTTGTGATGGTTAAAGAGGGGAGTTCATGGAGCTATGGAACCATACAGAAGAATGAAGATAACTAAGCAATTATAACAAAGGTTTCTTTCCAAATAGTATAAGCTAATTACAGACTCAGTAGTATGTATAGCTAAACAGTTTATGTGTATTAGTTTCCTTTCTGGCTATGTATGCAAAATCATGACAATGTTTTAGACAAGGATGTCTACATTCTCAACTTAAAGAAGTATTACATGGACTAATAGTAAAACTGCTACAGACTTATGTTAACCTTTGCAAGGATGTATAGATTTTAAATCTTGTCATATATGAATAGATATGCATATTACCTACCTAGATTCCTTTGCACGATTGATAAGATGCTTGCAATAACAAATGTTTCAATATGGTCTTTCTATCTTAAATGGTAGGATCAGGGTTTCTTGACACATCCCCCGCAACCAAGCTCTCCCTCCCAGAAATGAGTTTTAGCTTGATTTAGAGTAACATTTGATTCAAAATTCATTTTTTACCTTTCTCTAGAATAGCCAGCAGCTAATAGATAAACCGTGGAGGTTTGGCATAGGCAAGAAATCTGGTTATTATGGTATTTAGGATTAAGTCTCTATCGCCCCCCAGAGATATGAATCACTGAAGTTGCAGGATGACTGCTGCAATCAGGTATCTACCTAATACTGTCTATAAAGCCTTCGGCCCTGAATAGAAACATTAGATTTCTAGCAAAGAGATAGGTCACTTAAAGGTTGCAAATTTATCCCTGACACCTCTTACTTTAGATTACCTTGGCTCTTCACATTAGCTCAGTCTACTACCAGTCTTCATGACTCATATGGTACTAGTCTCCATAAGCCTTGTCTCCTAGCTAAAATCAAGTTAACTCCAAGCTTATAACTATTTGTAGGCTATTCAAGTGCTTTTAGTTTCTTTCCCTTGGTTGGTTTTTCATTTCAAACTCTCTTAGACAATCCTGGCCTTTAGCAAATAAATTATCGTAACAATAAAATCTCAGTTCAGAATTAAATTATCTCAATAATTAAGTACAAAGAATTAAGCTGACGACCCTTCGTTTTAAACTTCCAATATTAAAAATACAGATCGATTCTTCTTCATTCTGAATTTACCATATAATAAGCTTGGTCTAGAATTGATCTAGCTAAAGGGGCCTTTAAATTTAAATCCAGCATGACAACACCCATTAAACTCAAAGGTCCAAAGGGGCAAATTGCTTTTGATACACCAATTTTAGGATACAGGGTTAAAAATTACTCTTTTGACTCACAGTCTAGTTATCAGGGCAATTTTGAGAGTCCTAGGTAGAGAATGCATCAATAATCTAGATAAACATAGGGTTAAATCTGATAGCCCCACTCTCCTCATAGCATCGGCCATCTTTGCGGGCACTGTCAAAATCCCATTGGGAACCCTATGCAGAATTGCAAATAATAGAGCTGACATAAGATCTGGAAGATCCTACATAAGGGCACTCTCAGATATTTTCCTGCATTCAATCACATTTATATTCATACTTTTACGCAAAAAGTTAGGCAAATACTCAGAATCTGCAACAGACTTGTGGCTTGAAGAAAGTAACACCATACTACTAAAAACTTCTCAATGAATCAAGAAGATGCCCTATTTATCCCTGTTAAATAAGGAATTGGATGGCTCATTACCTTTGTAGATGTGAATTCAATAGCAAAAGATAGAGACAAATGTCTACTTCCTTTACAATTTGATGACTCATATTTGCAGATATTTTTAATGATATATATAAATATATATACACTGGTGCCCGCGTCTAAGCTTCCTCCTATGTGTATTTCAATTCGGCTCATATACAATAAGTAACAGTGTTGAAGAGTATGGTTTATTTGAGGAACTGGACGATCCCTTCAATCCTGCTACCTTTATATATAAGCATATATAATATAGAAATACTGATGACAGTATTTATATATTTATAAACATATCTATGTAACCATGATTTGGAATTGATATATAAGGATAAGCTTCAGATAAGGATATGTACACATGGTTATATATATGTATTCTATAATCATATACAACCATATCTATAAGCAAACTAATATTTGGCATTAACTATCTGTGGAGCTTGAAAGATTAGAGTAGCAATTTATTTAATCAATTGTATCAAATTGTAGAGGCCGATAATGAATCACTGCATAACTCTTCATGCTGATAGCCAGCCAGGCATGACATGGCATGAGGCAAAGCATTAGTATAGTGTAGAGAAGATTGCTTAGTCCTGCTGCAAATTCTTTTTAGATGATTATGACTAATGAATGTTAACATTAGATAGGAAATAACATTCTTAATCGGTAAGGATTAGTAATCATGAAGGTAAATTTGTCTCTTTTATTATTCTGACAGAAATGTGTTCATCTAAAGGTTTGTAACAAAGATGCAGTATATTCTTTTTTTGATGCCGGTTAACTTTTGTTTTTGGAGGGTTTTTGTTTTGATTCTACAGGCAGGACTATCATTCGGATGCTCAATACCCATTCTCGACAAAGTAAGAGGATCAGATATTGTATTTTAATTGTATTAATGACTCTATCCTTGTCTAATCACCAATCAATGTATATTAACTAGATCATGATTTCAAAAAGAAATACAATCTTGAATTTTTTCAGAACGTGGGTATGTCCACAAAAATATGTACAAATCTCGATAGCTATCAAGTCGTGGGTATGCCTACGGAAAATATGTATTTCAACAAATCGTGACAATTGTTGAGTCATGGGTATGCCCGCGTAAATATTGTATAAGGACAGGACCTATGGTCCCAGGCAAGGCTGGAGGTTTTCTCAACCCCGCTCTTTCCTACCAGCGCTCGCAGTGAGCGGGGTCACATTGTAAAATAACTAATAATATTAATAAAAAACTTTCTAGAGCTTCAGCCTTTTACCGATAAAAATATATATATATATATATATATATATATATATATATATATATATATATATATATATATATATATATATATATATATATATATATATATATATATATATATATATATATATATATATATATATATATATATATATATATATATATATATATATATATATATATATATATATATATATATATATATATATATATATATATATATATATCATGAAGGGGGCCAAATTAATGTATTAATTTATTGGCATGTTTTCCTAAGTCTAAATCATTAAATTTATTTAATGATTATATTTTTAATGCCTTAGAGAAAGAAATCACAGTTTTTCAAGGAATTGTGATTTAGGGTTGGAAAGCCTATTTATGCTTGTTGGGGAAAGAAGAAAGGCATCCATTGTTATTTTGCAAACTAATCATTGTGATTTTGAGCTCTGAGAAGGGTTTCATCTTTGTCATTGAAGAACGTAATTATTTTGCGTGTATCCATTTGAGCTGGTGAAATATCCAGTGAATTTGGAATTTCAGAGAGTTTCATCTAGAGACTCTATTTGTGCTTCAGCAGTATTAGTTTCAGCAATAGGAAAAAGAAGATAGTATTTAATTATAGTTTTATGGAGGAATAAGTCGCAGCCATTATCCTCTTTCAGATTTACAACCACAACATTGTAGAGTTGAAATAAATAAGTTCCTACAATAGTTGGTGTATTCTCCCAGGTTTTTTATACATTTTTTAGTTGCCTTTGTTAATCATTTTCCAATAAAGGATTGTCTTGATTTCCTTTTGTATTTCATTTGGAAAAATAAAGAGAAGTTGCATCAGTTAATTGAATAGTTTCAGAATTTCAGATTATTGCATATTTGCTTTTTATTTCCAAAACCCTTGAAAATAAAATAAAAATCATAAACTTTCAAACAACAAATTGAGATAAATGTCTGTAGCAGTTAAGGACCGATTTGGGGTTCTTACAAAAGGGTTAATCAACTTGAAGAACAGTTTTTGAGATTGCATTGCACTATTACCTAGTTCATCAGCATGAAGGTGTTAATCCTAACCAGTTACTGAGAGGGGGGGGGGGTGAATCAGTAAATACAATTTCTATTCCAATTAAACCTTATATATATATTCTTGCATAATTAACAGAATATAATCAATCACTCATAAACAGAAATAGAAATACACAGGTCAACATAGCATATATATGTGGAAACCCTCAGTTAGAAGGAGAAAACTACAGTGGGACAGAAGCCACACCTTTACTACTGCAGTAATAAAGGTGCCCTGTTAAGAGCTTACAAAGCACTTGTAAGAGTGCTACCCAGTAAACGGATTTGGTAGAAGATCTATTAGGATCTTGACTCTGTTAGGAGTCACCTTGTAAAAGGACTTTCAACACCAATTAAGATGTTACTCGGTTAAGGGATTTATACAATGAACCTGTTATGGTTCACCCTAATAGAGGGATTTGAATATGCTTAATAGTAAAAGCAGTGATCTGTAATGACACTTTTTGTCTTATTAGATCATACCTATTACCCTTTCCGCTCTGCTTGGCTATTGAACTTTTATGCCTTTCACTTCTTGTGACTGTAGCTTCTCTCAGAAGATATCTCTCTCCTAATCTGAATATTCAACAACACTTCTTGTGTATACCATGAAATGTATTTATAAGACATTATTCTTATTAAAAATACTTCTCATAGTTCCGCCAAGCTATAAACTCACCCATAAATCATGCATGAAAAAAGCTTGCAAAATGATCTTGAGTTTACCTTGAAACATTTGCGTAGAAATAAAGCTAACTCTAGTTAAAAAGCTAATTTTAGTTTCAACTGTGAATGCTCTGTATAATCCGGTTTTAATTGAGACACCTCCGCATAATTCGGTTCAAATTATCATGCAGTCAATCAGTACCAAACTTATACTCTGTTGGTCATACATCCCCTGTATGTCTTATAAGACCAGTTGTTGACACTCTATTTGGTCTACCAATACATAATGAGTATGATTAGTCTACAGGTTCACTAGTGGGATTAATGTTTGCTTTTAACTTAACCAATGACAACTTAAATATGTCAACAATCTTCCCATTTGGGATTTGTGGCAAAACATCACCTTACATTCCTTTTCATGTAGACTTCCCCTGTACTATATATTAATTTTTTCTTCTTTCTTCCTTTGTATCTGAATCTGCATACCAGTATCCTAATCTCTTTCCTAATCTCTTCTTCCCATACTGACCCTCTTCAAAGTCCTGACCTTCTTCCCCTTTTTGCCTCCATAGGACAAAGGGTAGTCACAGAATGTCCTGATTTAAATCTATAACTTTGTGAAGATATCCTTATATATTTTCTTCGCTAATTGAAGAAATGGATTCCATAGACTGGTGACATGCTCCAGATTTTTATGTCCTCCTTGCAATGATACAATTATGTTTTCCATGTCTTCTACAGTTTTGTAATTTGGTTCCTTGATCAAGTTTTTGACCTCAATTGCTGTCATTTGCATGAGATCAAATGTAGGGGCAAGAAATAATTGGAATCCAAAGAGATCTTGGATTCTCTTAGTTTTCTCTTCTGAAGATTTTTGGATACTTAGAGCAAGACTAGTCATCTCTCTGTTGTATTCTATTGCAGATGTGTTCTTTACATCAAACTTTGATGAAAGAACTCTAATTTCTTCTAAAGTTTTGGATATCTTCTCAATGATATCCAAAACAAACACTTCGAAGTTTGAGGTCCTTGTCATTAAACTTCCTACATCCTATAACTGTTCTTAGAGGACTCTTGTATTTGTAGATACTGTTACCTTTAACTCTTCAACCTGTTTATATAGAATTTATACTCGCTTCTTCTCATAATGATCAATGGCTATTGTCTCCGAATCGGTGACATCTTCTCCAATTGCTTGTACTAATATTTCCAATTGATCAATAATAGGTTCATCTTCATCAATGTCTGCATCCGGTACAAAGTTGTACAAGATGTTATTTACACTAGAGAGGACCATGTCCTATTTCCTTTTAGTGAGCTCTTTAAGTTGTCAAGTTGACATCTTGCTTTTGTCAACCACAGGTTCGCTAACTTTGCTTTTCTTAGCTTCCAATTCGGTTGTAAAAGTTAGTTTCCTCTTAGATGAGGATGAGCTTGGAACATCTACCAGTTCCTTATGTATCTTCTCTTGTTCTGGTTAATCTTCCGCTGGCTTGTCCTATTCAGTGTTGATAGGTATATCTACATGTGGCACCTCTTGTGGTGCTTCTTCTCGGTGTACTTCCTCTTTCGGTAGTACCACTTCCTTCAGATGGACTTCCTATGCAAGATGAGCTTTCTCTTTCAATGGAGCTTCTATGTGTTTCTCCTTAGCTGCCTGTTGCTTATCCAAAGCGATCTCTTCCCCATTTGTCTCTTTTTCAGTAGTCATCTTGATCGATGACTCTCTTAGTACTTGTTCTTCTAGTAGAACTTGTTTTCTCAAATTCAGTTGTTCACTGGTTGTGAATGTCTCTATTGGAACTTGTTGCTCACCAGTTTGTTCATGAGCAGTGAATTGAATCGGTGGTTCCAGTACTGTCCAAGGTTCATCTTGTGCAGCTGTTGTCTTCAGAGTACTAAAGTCATTATTTCCAGAACTCAAGTGTCCCTTGATACTAACTTTTCATATCCATTAATTATCTTAGAGACTATGTTCTTTGTGTCCAAATTCATTGCCACATCTTTTGTTAGAAGTTTAGTTGTTTTTTCATTGAGACTAGGGTTTACCTGTGACAATGTCTCCTTAACAATTCTATTGTTGGAGGCTAGACCGGTTCTCTATTTAATCATAATTCTCTTATTGAGTTCAGGAGGAAATTGAGACCTATAGTCTCTGGGACTTCTATTGAACTTGAAATCCAAGAAGGTTTCCAACAGAGCAACTTCTATCTTTTTCTTATCTTCCTCTCCTAACACACTAAACCATTTGCCTACGTTGGCTACTTCGCCAAACTCCATGACTTCATCTACAATATTATCTACAGTCAGTGTTTGAGTCTTACCTTTTATTGGGGATGCCAATAAGGTTGGTGGAGTTAGATCACCACTTTTATCATCAGTGATATTGACGATGACCGGTTCAGTTGATACCTTTTCTTTGCCTGAAGCCTCAGCTCCCAGTATCCCCTTTCCTTTACCAGTATCTTTGATCGATGGCTCTATGGTTTGTTGGCATTCTTCTTATGCCTGGTGTTGTCATTGAAGAAGTTTTGTCCAAATAATGACACCTTCTCCATGCACCTTGTCCACATCTCCAACAAGTACTTGACTTATCCTTTTCCGTATCAGGAAACTTTCCTTGTGCAGGTCTTCTTATTGTGTGGCTTCTTCCAAAGTAAGATGATTTTGTACTTCAAGTAGAGCCCTAATTCTTAGCTCTCTTTCTTTTTCAATCAAAGCTTTCCATCTAGCTTCTAGAATCTCTTAGAGATCATTAGGTATGGTCTTATGAAGTTCAGTAGGAGAAAGGTTGAACTTATGAATACAGTGAGCTATAGCTTCTTTTATTTTTATCCTATCTTCTTCGTTAGCAAATTCATACCTCCTTCCAACTGATCTCATTCCATCTGTCTCTTTTAATCCTTTCACAAATTCATCAATTGTAGGTTTCCTTCCTCTCGATGCATCCACTTTCACCGATTTTGCAGTTTTTCTCTTTCCGAGAAGAGGAGTTGTGTCTTCAGTCTCTGTTCCTTCTTGTTGTTCCCCTTGCTTAATGGACACTGGTTGTGCTCTTCTCCTTTGAACTTTGGGTTCTTCTGTTACTGGTTTCTTCTTTGGTGTGGGAGACCTCTTTACATAAACCTTTTTAGGTTCTTTTAATGAAGATTTCTTCTTCAAATTTTCTAGTATTTCCTCATAGGTCCCAAACCGGTATGAAGAGAGATCTAAATCACTCTCTTGTAAGGCAGATGCATATGCCTTCACTGTCTTAGTGGAGATTTTGTAATCGAGCTCTGGTGCATACCCAGTTCTTGGCTCCACAGCCTGAATAATGCAGTGATCAGTGGTGACAAGAAAACACACCTCATCTTTGTCTGAATCAACAATAGTCAAGGGAATTCTTTCCTTGGCGTGCATCCTCAACTGGAATGCCTCAAAGTAATCGGTCATTACTTTACCAAACTGATTTCCCAGTTTGTTGGCCATATCACTTATTTGAATCATTACTGGTCTATTAGTTTCCCATGTTACTCTGCCTATTCCCGGAAAGGAATTTTGATAATAAAAGAATAGACATACCAGAAGGGTTCTATATTTCAGGAACTTTTTCACAATACTGAGCTTCTTTAAATTTTCAAAAATTTGCCCTCGAAGCATGGCACAAATATCATACTACGTGTTGTCATGCATGATCCAATGTGCCACATGAATGGCTCCTCCCGGCACACTGTTGAGATTGCTTGATTGATAAATTTTATACCCTATCACTGTAGAGGCAAACTGAACTCCCTCGTCCTCTATATCATTGATAGTCATCAACCGACTGTCGGACTTCAACTTTGTTAATTTTGCAACAACATTCGCAATGGTTCTAAGGGTAAGAGCTTCCCCTTTGTCGCTATATCCAGTAACCCTATGCAAATCCTCCTTGGTGATTGGTGTGCATGCACCTTTTACTAGCCAAAAACCTGGTTCGTGCACCCGAATTAGAACCAGTCTTATCCAATCCGGTCAAAACACAATTGGATAAAAGACTCCATTGATTAACCCTGAAGTCACTAGCTTCACATATTTATCCTAAAGCTTTCCATCTTGGCATAGCGAGAGGTACTCACTCTGGATGAAGGTTTCACCCAACTCTTCTTGCTTAGCGTGAATGAACGCAGTAACATCTTCGGTCATCAAAACTCCATCAGGCACTGATGATAGCGCACCTAACATGTCATTTTCCCAATTCTGCACTGGCATGATGTCGTAAATGGGTCGGTCGAATTGGTTTCCTTGGATCAACTTGATGACAGAAGATGATCATGTCATCACTTTTGACCAGTTTACATAAAGAATCACTTGATCGGTCTTTCAAAGATAACTTATCAATGACCGTAAATTGAAGCATGAGAAGATTACTCAGACATAAGAAATCAAAAATCACAATTCGCAAAGTAAAGTGAAATGAGTAATCATCCTTCCCTTATATAGATTTAGGGTGTAATAGTAATTACCAAATGGTGTCTTTTGTTAACGGCTATAGTATTAATTACCTTACCTAATCTTTCCTTCGACAACTAATTTTTAAGTATTTACCTATTGATCAAACCTCAGTTGAGATGACAACACTTACCTGTCTAGTTCATATGATAGACCAGTAACTTCTTCTGGTTTTACTTACTGACTATGTGAGTTTATTGCTCACCAGTCCTAATGGGAATAGTAGGCATACTACTGGTTCCCTCTAAGCCTTTTTAGGCTCAATTTGCTAAAGAGATATCACCATCAGCAAATGATGATCTGCCGTCTATCTTCTCCTCAGCAAAGTTTTTTGATTCCTTCTTGAACCAAATCTTCTTGACTTCTTTCTCAGTCTCATTTCCCTTGTTGACCTTTTGATTGGGAGACGAGATCTTATTCACCAGTTTGACCTACAATCTTTGGCCAAATGTCCAACTTTGTTGCAGGTGTAACAAACTATCCTAGTTGCCTTCCATGGATTTACCCTTCTATTCTTAGGTGAATGACACCAAGAGTCATTATTGTTATGTATACCACAATTAGCACAATTGATTGTGCTCATGTTCACATTCCTCTTAGGGAATATTGGTCTCGGTGGGGATTTGAATGTCAGAGTTTTAGATCTGCATTCATCAGTCTTGTGTCCAAATTTGTTGCATGCATAATAGTAACCTTTGAAGCTTCCCCTGCTTCCAATGGTCAAACTATTGCGACAAGACCTACACTTAGAAGTCTTGTGGTCATACTTGTAATAGTTTCTACAATAACTGTTAGTAGTAATTGGTTTTACCGGTGCATTTCTGCAATCATTTGTTTTGTGACCCGGTTTACCACAGTGATTGCAAAAAGTTTCGAAGGACTTTTTACCCTTTTGTTCTAGTGGTTTCTTCTTTTCCTTCTTGCCTTTCTTGATTCCAGATGACTCACCAATTTCCTTGTTGCTTTGACCGATGAACCCAAGTCCTGTGGGATCCTTGTGCTTTCTTTGAGCTCTTAATTGCTCATCAAGCTTTTTTGAGCTCTCATTGTATCTTCTAAGTGTCTCATTTCTCTCTTCAACTCCTTTTATCTGTTGCTTTAGTTGATACAATTCAATTGTCAACCTTTTGCATGCGTCATTTTTATCATGCCAATTATTTTATATATTTGCATTTTCTTGTGTAACTATTTACATGTCTTCTTGAAGTTGTAGAATGACCAGATCACTTTCTCTTACTGCATCTTCTACCAAATTTCTTTCTCTCTCAGTGGCTGCCAATGATTTCACTGCAGTGCTCCTTTCATCTTCGAGTTTCCTCTTTTTCTCAATTATTTATGTCATTCTTAGGGCATTGTCTTTCTGCTCCTTTTTCAGGTTGGAGATCTAATTAGTTAGAATCAAATTCTTCTCCATGAGATCGAAGTCCATCTCATCTGCTTCATCTGATCCACTTTGTCCAAAGAGCTCTTCAATAGTTTCATTGCTCTCACTGAGTTGTAGAGCTAGCTCCTTTCTTTTTGTAAGGGACCTTCTCAGCCTATTCTCAAGAGAGGCAATGATGTCATTGGCTTCCTTAAGTTGCTTTTGATACCTATAACTCTGCATGATCTTTCCTCAAACGGTTAAGCCTTAAATCTTTGAGAACCTAAAGCTCTGATACAAATTGTTAATCCTAACCGGTTACTGAGAGGGGGGGTGAATCAGTAAATACAATTTCTATTCCAATTAAACCTTATATATATTCCTATTAAATTAACAGAATATAATCAATCACTCATGAATAGAAATAGAAATACACAAGTCAAAATAGCATATATATGTGGAAACCCTCGGTTAGAAGGAGAAAACCACGGTGGGACAGAACCCATAACTTTACTACTGCAGTAATAAAAGTGTCATGTTAAGAGCTTACAAAGCACTTGTAAGAGTGCTACCTGGTAAAGGGATTTGGTAGAAGATCTGTTAAGATCTTGACTCCGTTAGGAGTCACTTTGTAAAAATACTTTCAACACCAATTAAGATGTTACCTAGTTAAGGGATTTATACAAAGAACCTATTAGGGTTCACCCTAATAGAGGGGTTTGAATATGCTTAACAATAAAAGCAATGATCTGTAACGACACTTTTTGTCTGATTATATCATACATGTTACCCTTTCTACTCTTCTTGGTTGTTGAACTTTTCTACCTTTCACTTCTAGTGACCATAGCTTCTCTTAGAAGATCTCTCTCCTGCTCTGAATATTCAACCAAAAACACTTCTTGTGTATACAATGACCTATATTTAGAAGACATTATTCTTATTAAAAATACTTCTCAAAGTTCCACCAAGCTGTAAACTCACCCATAAATCATGCATGCAAAAATCTTGCAAAATGATTTAGAGTTTACCTTGAAACATCCCTATAGAAATAAAGCTAACTCCAGTTAAAAGGATAACTTCAGTTTCAACTGTGAATGCTCTGTATCATCTAGTTTTAACTAAGATAGCTCTGCATAATCCAGTTAAAATTATCATGCAGTCGACCGGTATCAAACTTATACCTAGTTGGTCATACATCCCTTGTATGTCTTATAAGACCGGTTGTTGATACATTGTTTGGTCTACCGGTACATAATAAGGAGTATGATTAGTCTTCCAATTCACCAGTGAGATTGATGTTTTCTTTTAACTTAACCAATGACAACTTAAATATGTCAACAGAAGGAATAAAGGTAGACTCAAAATTTTGACTTGTACATAACTTTTTTGACTCACCTTTGTCATTGATGTCAAAGGGGCAGTAATAGCATGTGAAAATTGTAAAAAGGAAAAGTACTAGATATGTTATATAATGTAAAAGGAGTCATAAGGTATAATCTAAGGGGGAGTATAGTGTAAAAGATAGAAATATATATAAATGATCCACATTTTGAAATTCTATATGGCCATGTGATGTATGCCACAATTTTGAAGTTTTTGACTTACCCAATTTTCCCACATGTTGCCATCAATGCCAAAGGGGTAGATTGTTGGCAATTTGGCTAAGAGATGAATATGGAAATAAATTGAGGTTGTCATTTATAGAAACATGTTAGTCATATTAAGTCATTAGATCATGAAGATCAAGTTTTGGATTGAAGACTTAGAAAATTGTCTAAGTGTTATAGAGTTTAACTGGTAGGACAGACACTATTTTCATTGGTGAACTTCACAAAGACATTATTGGCACGTGTGAAATTAGTGCAAGGTAGAAAGGAAATTTTAATACATGCCTGTAAGTGCGTGAGTCATTTGAATTAGTACAAAAAAAGATATTATGGATTTACTAGTTGCAGTATTGAACAGTCAGAACATGATAGAGTTAAGGAATCAGATATTTTAAGTTAAGGAATTATTATTTTTACCAAAATAATTAATTAACCAATTAGGGATGAAATCCTAGATGTTAACCCTAAGTGAGAAAATTTTAATTTTGTATTTTGGGACACGTGTGAAAGCATGAAGGTCGACAGAACAGATAAATATGGTATAAAGGATAACTTTTGGAATGCAAAGTTGTGTGTGGTTATTATGATAACTATGCTATTTTTTTGTGATGTGAACTTGATGTTGATAGTAGTAAAAAGGTAGAGTATGCGAAGATTTTACAGTGAGCTTCAAAAGACAAATTAGATATAGAAGATGTTAGCATTGTCAAAGGTTTTTGTATCTATACTTTTGTGTACAGAGTAATGTTTTTTGTTTGGGTAGTGGGCTCATCTTGCATAATTGTATAACAACTCATAACAAGGTTGAGGATTCTAATGAGACCTAGTCCTCTAACAAGGATGGATTCACTATGAACTTGTAGTAAGACTCCTAACATGGTGTAAGATCTCTAACCAAACACATTATATTAGTGGATAATTTTGTGGGTACTATCCCTATCGAGGTTTCCCTAGTTAAAAAATAATGGTGATATGAGTTACAATTCTTTATGGTTGTGTTCACTTTTTAGCTTAATCACATATGCATGTTTAAATATTGTTATAAGTATCCATAGTTGGGTAAAAGTTTGTGAAATAATGATTCACCCCCCCTCTTAGTATTTCCTATTTCTAACAAGGTCTACAAATAAGGAAGATTGTCCTCATTAAACATCTCAGGATGTGAAAAATTACAATTCTATGATCAACATGGAGAAACTAATTGCTCCAAGGTAGTCAAGATATCAGGACTAAGTTTAGGGAGGATTTCAATGGGAAGGATCCCCATGAGGATGAATATGAATAGGAATCCTAAGCAATGAAAGGGATTGGCTCAAAGAGATCAAGTTCAAAGGAAGTTTAACCACTGCAAAAGAATGAGAACAAGATTCACAAGCAAGGAAAATGAATAAGTTCCACAAATCAAGAGGATCAAGTTCAAAGATGAAGAAGACAAGGAATTCCAAACAATGAAGGTCCAAGTGCAAAGAAATAGCTATCACAAGGTCTACACATGTAGGAGAAAGAAACCCAAGAACAATGAAGAACTCCTAACGATAAGGAAGTGGAATCAAAATAAAGATTGCAAGAGAAAGAGGCATACATATTCTTGAGGACAAGTTATCGAATGAATAAGCTTCTTCCTATTGGTTCTCCTTCTTTTGAATTTTCTCATAGGTCCACAAGGTGGTGCCTCATTGTTATTGGCCATGCATTTAATGTTTATAGAAATCTAAATTATAGTTTTCTATGACTTAATTTAGGCCATTAATTTCAAATAAATCCTAATCATTCATTGTATTTGGGGCTCTTATATAAACCCCACTCCTCTTATTTGTAAAAAGGATTGTTGAAATTGTTGTCATAATGCTTTCAAAGTAATTGCTAATTCATTGTTGGTCTTCTTGGTGGATTACTTATGTTTCTTTGGAGTATTACATGGTTTCTACATTTCCTCACTTAGAGTAGGATTTTATTGCATGTTGAGTAGAAGTAGAAGTAGATAAATGGAAGATATTGTTGAATGGTAATTAATGATGGAGCTAGCATTCATTCCTTTTGGTACTTGTTTATTGTAAGTAATAGTGTAAGGTTAGTTTGAGCCTAAATTGCAAGTGTTTAACTTCTATTGAAAATGTTCATTTAGATTGTGCCTTCATTGTACTTTTGAATGAGTATTGACAATGTGAAAAACATTCTCGCATCCTTAGATGATAGCACCCTCCTATGCCTAAATAGCATGATGAAGCAAGGACTAGCTAGAGGCTCACCCAATCATTAACATCATCTTACATTCTTAGAGTTAGATAGAATTTCTAAACCCCTTCCATTGCAGTTTGTTTGGTTGGAAGTAAGTTGAAGTAATTGATATCCACTGAATGAATAGCGCAAGTCCCTTTGTGATCACCAACATATCACATCATTATATCTGAGTGAAATTCCACAATAAGAAGGAACTTGGGGTTGTCTCATTTGATCACACAATCCATATACATAATTTAGCATATGAGCCTTCTTATTCAAAAGAAAGTTGGAGATTTGGTGTTTCATCCTGGAATATTAAGCATTTGATACTGCATGTTTTAGTGGCATAAGACTCACATCAACACAACCCTCATTTCCATAAAGGTGACCTAGAGGGCATTTAGAATGTTTCCCTTCCCTACTCCCACAACTCTACCTTTGAAGATGAGCTGTTGGAATACCCTTATATTATGGAAAAAGTTCATAAACTATGCATCCTTTATAATTGCTAGAATGCCATAATTAAATGGCTTATTGCTTAGCTCCACACAAAAATGATGAAGATTAAAAGGTTAGAAGCAATAGTGGAGGTAGAGGCTAAAGCTAAGGATTTTGGTGTCAGAACATTGTGGACAACAATGTGTGGGAAGTAGCTGATGAATTGGCAATGAAATTGGATAACTGGGACACTATTCAAGATCAGGTTTGTGAACTAAAGGCCTTGATTCCTTCTAATAAATAAAAATAGGAAATGCTTAGGGCTTTGGCCAATGTCAAAACCAACCAAAATTAGGTGAACAAAAAGCTTGCAGAATTGGTCTATTTTAACAAATAGATGATGGACAAAACAACTACCTCCTTCAACACTCTCTAGGAGGAACTAAAATATACGAAGGAAAAAAGGAGAAAAAGAGAAGAGGGAGATTTCTTTTCCGCTGGCCAAATAGGGCCCTTCAACTTTGACATCAATTCTATGGACCCCCAGAAAGCGTTCTCTCCTTGAAACCCTTAAGGAACTTAATCAGGAATGGAAGAAGGTTAATTTCCCATCCATCTAGTTTTCTATGTTGCCCATTTGTCATCTTGATTTCTGGCAATTTCTAGTGTTTTGTTTTATGGTTTTGTTGGTTGAATTCACTTCTTGTGAATTCCTTTCATACTGCCTATGAGCTTGATGTTTTGGGTTTGGGTCCTTCCCCATTTCCCGATTGACTTAATCAAAACAATATGCTTAAAGGGAAAGAGAAATAAGAACAATGAACAAGGTAGCTAATTTTCTAACAAGGGGATATCATATGATTGGAATTTTTTGGTTACTAATATTGTATTTTTGAAATGGTTAAATTTAAAACTTGACCTTTATTGATCTTTTCTTTCGAGTGGTAGATTTCTTCTAAAACTAGTATATGTGTAGCATTACTAATTTTGATAATTTGATTTTAAGATTAAATTTTAAATCATCATAACTATGAGCTATAGTAAGACCCCGCCTCATTAAGGACTAATGCGGCCTTAAAATCCAATATATCTAGACTATTCAAGTTTAAATAAGTAGTCATGGGATCATTTCATTTGGTTAAATTCTTGTGGGAGCTCTCTCTTCCTTGAAGTGCTTTGAAGAGAGTCCAATTTATTTGAGGATAATATATTAATTTTTTATAAAATAAATGCACATTAGAATTGTTTGATATGATTATAATTACAAGATGGAATTAGGATGTCAAACTAATGGTTTATAAGATTGTGCAATTTAGTTTATAATTTGAATAAATTATTATTGTGAACAAATTATGTCATTGGTTGCATTTTGTAGGAAAGAGGGGTTAAGATTTGGAAAACCCTTGGATTAGGTTAAAACTCATATGCATATTTGGTGGTTCTTTAAAAGGTATTGTTTGATGAAATTTATGGATCTTTGTGCAAATATAGGTCTCTAGGGTCAACACCTTGGGGTTGGGGACCTTTATGATATGCGATATTAACCTTTGGGCTTGATGGCACCCTTTTAGAAGCCCACTCATTAGAAAGTGATGAGTTTGGAAGATTGGTGGGGTTAGATGGGTTAAGGGTACCAACTCCACACCCATACATCATTTATTGGAATAGAGTAGTTGAAGGAAGGGTGACAAGTGTCACCTTCCCCAACCAAGAATTCAAGTTGAAGCTTCATATATATTGTTGCAAATAGAAGGATGGTGTGTTACGCACTTCTCCATTTTGGAGAACTCTTATAGGAACTTGAGATAAGGAGATGAGATTTGAGAAATGGAAGGAGCTATTGCATATAGAGATGGAACTCAATGTTGGATAGATTTGGAGAGATAAGCCATTTATACTCCCTCTATCCTTCTTGTTTACATGTTGTAAGATTCTGATAGTTTAGCAAGGTTAATCTCTAATTTGTTAGGAACAAAATCTAATATGCAATGTTGAGTGAGTGGTATGTGTAGATTTATGTGAATATTGTAATGGTCGTGTGAGATTTTGGATATTATGTTATTGTTAGAAATTAAAGTCCATGAAGATAATTGAGAGGGGGGGTGGGTGAATTAGTTATCAGATAAATACAACTTTTATCACCTTTAACAGATTTTAACCATGTAAGCAATGTAATCAACAACCATAGAAAGATATCCTCTTTCAACAAGTATTGCACAAAATGCAATTCACTTTCACAATCTTATATTCTAATTACACATTACAATAAGGAAAACATTCCTTTCTTTATACCACACTTAAGTAATTACAAATGAGTTGACATAGAAATTACAAAATAAAATCTTCCACACGTTACATAAAAAATCCATAATTACACAAAATTATCGGCTTCCAATTAAGATAACTCTTCACTCGTGTGACCTTTGACCTTGCTATCATGTCCACATCATAATCATCATGTCTTCAACATCTATACAACTTCACATGCTCAGATTCAATCCTCATTAGGAGATATCATCTGATTTCCACAAACCGCTACTCAGGAACACTACCTGAATACTGCTTCCACTGATTTACACATAAATGTCATGAATAAATGAATTTATGTATGCACTCTTAACCACAATCTCTTAAGAAATCATAGAGTAAATCCTCAACTCTGCATAGCTTGATCTTCAATTTCCCATGTGCGCTAACTCAAACACTGTTTGCTTCTCTGCTAAACTTTAGTAGATCATTGTGTTGACATTAATGACAATCACAGTCATGAATGCAACAATAAATGCTACAAAATGGTTGTGAATACTCCCCCATAGGATATATTTAGCATTCATTCCTAACAATCTCCCCCATTGATATTGATGGCAACATAGATGAAAAACATCCAAGTTACATGAATACCAACATTGCAACACTACTGCTCTGAAAATACTTTCAAGTCCTCTTCATCAATCAAATCTTGTTTCATTTTCCTATTCAATTCTTTTAGTTTTCTATTTTATATTTCTTGTAATCTTCTCCCTTAGATTCTCTTCAATAGATGGTTTTTCATGTATCCTTCTCCTCCATTGACATCAATGACAAATGCTACATCACTATGTCAACAATAACTTCAATGTCAAAAGAAACTTTTCAAAAAATACATTCACTAGAGTCCTCATGATGCAGCTCAAAAGAACATACTCCCCCATAGAGGAAGTACCATCATCCAATCTAGAAGAAAGATAAGGCTCATATGCCACTGGACTGATGTAACAATTTGCATCACTTCTCAAAAGTAGGCTGGGGCATAACCCCAATCATACCTCTCAGATACTCAAATGTATCCTTAGGAAAAGGTTTTGTAAATATATCTACAATCTACTCTTTTGTACTTATATACTCAAGTCTAACTTCTTTCTCTGCAACTTTCTCTCTCACTATATGATACTTTATTTCTATATGCTTTGTCTTAGAATGTAGTATAGGATTCTTAGACATACTAATTGTGCTAGTGTTATCACAATGTATAACAACAAGCTCAAGAAATTTTATTCCAATATCCTTCAACATTTTTTTCATCCAAATTATCTAATTACAATTGTCTGCTGCTGCTACATACTCTACTTCTAATATGCTTTGTGAAATGCAATTTTGCTTCTTGCTTAGCCAAGAAACCAATCTTCCTCCAAGGAAAAATGCTCCACCACTTGTGCTCTTTTTGTCATCAACACTACCTCCCCAATCCGCATCTGTATATGCACATAAGGTAAAGTCATCAAATTTTTCATACCATAATCCATATTCAATTGTGCCTCTTAAGTATCTTAGTATCCTTTTTACCTGTTGTATAATGTGATTCTCTAGGTTCAGCTTGAAATCTTGTAACAATTCCAAATACATGTGATATATATGGTCTTGTATGAGTTAAATATTGCAAACCTCTAATCATAGATATGTACTTTTTCTATTTAACTACAAGAGTCTCATCTATGCTAGATAACTTATGTTTGGTTACCATAGGTGTTACAATATTTTTATAGTTCTCCATTCCAAATCTCCTCAATAAGTCATTAAAGTACTTTGTTTAACATAACAAGATACCATCATTGTTCTATGTTATCTGCAGTCCTAAAAAGTATTTCATCTCACCAATCATACTCATTTCAAATTTAGTCTTCATTTCATTTGCAAATTTATCACTAGCTTCATCTTCTCGTCCAAAGATAATATCATCAACAAAAATAAGCACAACCAACAAACCATTTTCAATTTCTTTTATGTACAAGTTGTTATATATTGTGCCTTTAGTAAATCCTAATTTTATCAAATACTTATCCAATCTTGCATACCAAGTTCTAGGTGCTTGTTTAAGTCCATATAAGGCTTTCTTCAGTTTCATACCATATCTCCTTCTTTAGTTAAAGGAAAACCTTTAGGCTGCTTAATGTAAACTTCTTCTTCCAACTCTCCGTTCAAAAATGCTAACTTCACATCCATCTAATACACTTTGAATTTCTTATAGGCTGCATAAGCCAAAAACATTCTTACTACTTCCATTCTTGCTATTGGTGCAAAAGTTTCTTCATAGTCAATTCCTTCTTGTTGTGAGTATCCTTTACATACCAATCTTGCTTTATTCCTTATAACTTATCCTTGTTCATTCATATTTTTTTTGAATACCAATTTAGTTCCTATAACATTCTTATCTTTAGGCCTTGACCAATTCCCAAGTCTTGTTCTTTTCAATTTGATCTAGTTCTTCCTTCATAGCTTTAATCCAATGTTCATCTTCACAGGCTTCACTAGTAGATTTAGGTTCAATTTGAGAAATTAAGCACAACTGTTCTTGTACCTTATTTCATGTCAAAACTCCTCTATCCATACTTCCAATAATCTTCTCAATAGGATGATTTCTTGATAGATTCCTGTTAGGTGTTATTGTCTCAGTTCTTGCTTCAACTATAGGTTCCTCAATGATTTCTTCAATGTAGCTTTCATTTAGCAAATCACTGTCAGTTTCATAGAATAATTCAATATTCTCTGGATTAGTTCTAGGATGAGTTCCTTCATTTGATTCATAATCAAGCATTCTTTCCTAAATTTTGAACTTTTCATCAACTTTAACATTTGCGATCTCAACAATAGTCTTAGCTCTTCTATTATAACATCTATAAGCTTTGCTCTTCAATGAATAACCAAGAAATATACCTTCATCACTTCTAGGATTAAAATTTCCAATGTCATCATCTCTCTTAATATAACATTTGCTTCCAAAAATTCTAAAATACTTAACTAATTGATGCAGGGGTAGGGTAGATACAAGCAGAGTCAAGCAGAATTGACTCCACTTGAATCCAAAAACAAGCCCTACTAAGAGTTACACAATGGAAGAAATATAATTCCACATGAAATTAATGAAATCATAAAGGATATGAGACAATCATCTGGTAGCAACAATAGAAAATTTATATTATTTCTTTCAACATGCCTGATTGTGAGGCCTTCTGGGTTTCAGCCTTATACAATGAGAATTATGAAATCAGAATTACAACTTGCATCCTATCTTTTTCTCCAATGTTTTATCTTGATAATCCTTCCTAGATATACCTCTTGATGCCCTACAACATCAACCAAGACCCCTTATATAGCTAGCTAAGCCACAAGTTGGCTAGTCAGGCATTTAATTACATTATAGGTCCAGTCTAGAAGATTTAAACCAAAACTAATGAAAGAGTGATCACCACTTGATGCACCTTTGGATTTAGGTCCTCACATGACCCAAGAACATTCTTTTAACTACACAAGGCCCCATCTCATTATACAGAACCACGCAAGAAGAAACACTCCATGTTTCACATGAAACTGGCAAAAAATAGGTCCCTAAGAAAAATGGGCATAACACTTTACTCATAATGAATTAGGACTTTCTCTCTTGAAAAATGATATTAATTTAGGTCCTCTTAAAGTACTTAAGATAACAAAGGCTGATTCCTTAAGGATCAACGTCGCCACTACGCACAATCAACACCAAAATTGCAGGAAAATACGGCTCTTACGGTAAGGAAAACAACTGTAACTTTGAAATAGTCCTTCCAATATTTATGTGCTCATAGGAGAAGGTTCCCAAATAGGTCCTCAAGATCATGTAAGCTTTGTACAACATGAAACCACCAAATGCAAAGATTATAATGCAAACAACAGAAAATAGGTACAGAAATCAGGAAATGTTTTTGGTTGATGGAAGATTGCTCAATGACCCAAGATGCTCCTACATTAGACACGTGGGGTAAATACAGAGATGATGTCCACATCAGGCACTGCTCTTATTCTAACCTGAATCATAAAGATCCAACTCAGCTTGTTTAATCCATGAACTGTCTTCAATTGGCTTGTCTGTCCATTGAACTAGATATTCCATGTAGTCTTTTCCCCTTGTACTTTTGCTCACTCTTTTATTCAAGATCTTCTCAATGTTGTCTCTGTTCTTCTTATGATAGTCCAAATCATCTTCAATCTCATCATTTGATTCAAAGTAGTGAAATATATCAGCAATATTGAATATAGGTGATATATCCATGTCCTCTGGTAATTCCACTTCATAAGCATTTCCACTGTCAAACTTCTTCATAATCTTACAAGGTCCAAACTTCTTCATTTTTAGCTTGTTGTAGGTACCAAATGGAAATCTATTCTTTTTCAAATGAATCATAACCTCATCTCCAACTTCAAAATATTTATGTCTCATTCTCTTGTATGCTCTCTATTTATATTTCAGATTACTGTCCTCCAAATTCTTTTTAACTTCATCATGTAAAGTTCTCATGTATACTGCAAAATCCTCAACTTCAACACTTCTTCTTGTCTCAGTAGGTAAATCTCTTAGCTCTGTGGTTCCCTTAGGATGAAATCTAGTAACAATCGCAAATGGTGTCCTCTTAGTGATTCTATTCACCGAATTATTATATGAAAATTTTGCTTGTGCCAAAATCAAATCTCAATTAGTAGGTTTCTCTCCAGCTAAACATCTCAACAAGTTTTCCAAACTTCTGTTCACAACTCTAGTCTATCCATTTGTCAAAGGGTGAAATGTAGAACTAAACTTCAATTTTGTATTCATCTTTTTCCAAAGTGCTCTCCAAAAGTAAATAGTAAACTTAGTATCTCTATCTAAAACAATAGATTTAGGCAAACCATGCAATCTTACCACTTCCTTGAAGAATAATTCAGCTACATGTAATGCATCGAATGTCTTCTTACAAGGTATGAAATGAGCCATCTTAGAAAATCTGTCAACCACTACCAAAATAGAATCATTACCTCTCTGAGTTCTAGGCAATCTAAGAACAAAGTCCATACTCACATCTTCCCAAAGTCTATCAGGTACAGGCAAAGGTGTATACAATCTCAAATTCTGACTAGTTCCTTTTGCTACTTGACAAATTTTGCAACCTCTAACCATTCTCTATACATCTCTATAAATATGTGGCCAAAAGTACCTTTCTCAAATCAAATTCATAGTCTTATCAATCCCAAAATGTCCAGCAAGTCCACCACTATGTTTCTCCTTCATTATGTTCTCTCTCATAGATCCTCTAGGTATGCACAACTAAACTCCTTTAAACAACATGTCTTCTTGAATGAAATAATCAGTCCACTTATCACTCACTATGTGTTCTTTACAAGCTTTCCAAGGCTCTGAAAAATCAATGTTAGTTTCATACAAACACTTTAAATCATCAAAACCAAGTACCTTAACTCTCATCTCTGTCAGCAAATTTCTTCTTTGTCTCAAGGCATCAACAACCTTATTTGACTGTTCGCTTTAATGTTTCAATGAAAGGAAAAATTCTACAAGAACTCAACCCACTTCATATGTCTCTAATTCAACTTATTATGACTTCCCAAATACTATAAAGCTTTATGGTCAATATACAACACAAAATATTTAGGCATCAAATAATGTCTACATTTCTTTAAAGCTTGAACAATAGCATAGAATTCCTGGTCATAAACTGAATATTTTCTCTTAGCATCATTCAAATTTTCACTAAAGAAAGCTACTGGTCTTCCTTCTTGACTCAAAATAGCTCCAATTGCACTTCCACTAGCATCGCATTCAATTTGAAAAACTTTACTAAAATCAAGCAAAGCAAGTGTAGGCAACTTTGCAATTCTTTGTTTCAATATTTCAAAACTCTTTTGTGCTCCATGTGTCCATTTAAAATCCCTTTTATCTCCTCTCATAGTTTTAGTCATAGCATTACAAATAGAATTGAAATTTTTGATTAACTTCCTATAAAAATTTGCCAATCCATGAAATGATCATACCTCTCCAACATTATCTGGTGTATGCCAATCAAGTATAGCTCTCACTTTCTCGGGATTCATCTTCAATCCATCAGCTGAAATTACAAAACCAAGGTACACAATCTCTTCTTTCATAAATGAACATTTCTTCAAATTAATCAACAACTTTTCTTCCTTCAATCTTTGCAATACTTGTCTGATATGTTCAAGATGTTCTTCATTACTCTTATTGAATATCAAAATGTCATCAAGATATACAATCACAAACTTACCCAAGAATCTTTTCAAAACTTCATTCATCAGCCTCATGAAAGTACTAGGTACATTAGTCAAACCAAAAGGCATAACCAACCATTCATACAAACCTTCATTAGTCTTAAAAGTAGTTTTCCATTCATCCCCTTCTCTGATCCTAATCTGATGATGTCCACTTTTCAAATCAATCTTTGTGAAATACTTTGCTTCACTCAAACTATCCATTATGTCATCCATCCTAGGCAAAGGAAATTTGTACTTTACTATTATCTTGTCTATAGCTCTAGAATCAGTGTACATTAGCCATTCTCCATTCTTTTTAGGTGCTAATACAACAAGTACTGCACAAGGACTCAAAATTTCCCTAATCAAACCTCTCTCAAGCAATTCTTGCACTTGTCTATTCAATTCAGTCTTTTCATCAGGTGCCAACCTATGTGGTGCTTTATTAGGCAAACTAGCTCCAAGTATCAAATCCATACAATGACTTATACTTCTCATAGGTGGTAAACCATCAGGTACATTATAAAAAATGATTTCATGAAATTCAGTCAAAAAAGGTTTAACCTTAGGTGCATGTTCTAACTCATCTTGTTTCTCAGTTTTCCTTGGAATTAAAGAAAAACAAATATTTTGTTCTTTCATTTCTCTTGTAAACTTTTTACCGTCAACCAAGCATACTCTGACTATAGTACAGTGACCTTCATCAAACTTCTCTACTAAAGGCAATAATACTTGTTTCTTTTGATCCATCCAAATAGTATATTGACTTAATCTACCATCATGCAAAGCTTTCCTATCATACTGCCAAGGTTTACCCAAAAGAATATGACAACAATCCATAGGCATAATATCACACAAGACTTCATCATGATAATTCCCAATTTTGAATTTAACAAGGCATTGTTCACTTAGAAGTAGTTTATGCTCCTTTTGGATCCAAGCAATATGGTAAGGCTTAGGATGTTTCAATCTCTACAATTGCAACTTGTTAACCAACTCTTCAGATGCCAAATTATCAGAACTTCCACTATCAATGATTACCTTGCAACATTTGTCAGCGATCTTACATCTGGTTCTAAACAAACTTTTCCTCAAAATAGGTTCCTCATCAGCTGCTTCATTCCACAAGATCCTTCTTAGTGTCAAGTTCTCACCATGTTCGGGTTCATTAGACATTTCCTCAACTTCTTCACAAGCCAAATTATTTCTGCCATTACCTCCAGTATTCTTTCTAGAGTTAGTACATTCAAAAGCTCTATGTCCTTCTTCACCACATTTGTAACAAGTACCTTTAAACTAAGATTTCTCTTCTATTTTCCCATTATTGTTATTCCTAGAGTAACCAGTATAGCTACCTCTAGAGTAGTTACCTCTTTTAGTAGGATCATCTTTCCATCCTTTATCTTGTGTTGCATTGTCAGATCTGCTACTTTCTCCATAAGATCTGCCTCTACTTCTTTGAAATCTGCCACCTCTTCCTCTTTGTCTTTGTTCATGTCTCTTTGTCAATCTCTCTTCTACCTTCAAAGAAAATTGATATGCTTCTTCCACACTTTCTATCTTCACATAACTGATCTCATCTTGAATTGATGTCCTCAGGCCATTCATATATCTAGCCACTTTCTCAACTTCATCATCCACATGTCCAGATCTGATATCTAATTTGTAAAATTCCTCAGTATATTCTTTCAAACACATGTCCTTTTGTCTCAAATTTTGCATTTTTCTCATTAGACTAACTTGGTAGTCAGCTGGAAGAAATTTCTTCTTCATCTTTCCAAGCATCTTCATCCATGTCTTGATCTTTTATTTTCCTCTCTTCTGTCTCTCAGTTTGCAAATGATCCCACCAAAGAGATGCATGACCTTTCAACTTTGTGATTGCTATCTTAACCTTCTTATTATCAGGAGTACCTTCATACTCAAAGTATTTATCAATCTTAGACATCCAATCCAAAAGTGCATCGGTCTCAAGTCTTCCATCATAGCAAGCAACTTCAACTACAAGTCTAGAGTTAGCCTTAGACAAAACTCTCAAAAGTCTTTCCTCATCTTGTTCAACTTCAGGGTTAGAATTAGGTACTACTTCTTCATCACTAACATCTTCAAGATGTGCTCCTCTTCTCTGGGCTGTCTCTACAACTTCAAGCCTAGTTGCAATCCACCTCAACATATCTATGATAACATTATCATTTCCTCTACCATGAGCCATCTTGATAATTAGGTTCTAGCAAGATCATAACCTTCTGCAAGTTATAGGTTATATCTCAGATCTACCACCCTACAACCAATCCAATAAGTTTCCCCATGATCCAATCCACAAGAAAGAACTTGGCTCTAATACCACTTGACATAGGGGTAGGGTAGATACAAGCAGAGTCCAGAAGAATTGACTCCACTTGAATCCACAAACAAGCCCTACTCAGAGTTACACAATAGAATAAATATAATGTCACATGAAAGTAATGAAATCACAAAGGATATGAGATAATCAACTGGCAGCAACAACAGAGAATTTATATTATTTCTTTCAACATGCCTGGCTGTGAGGCCTTCTGGTTTTCGGCCTTATACAATGAGAATTATGAAATCATAATTATAGCTTGCATCATATCTTTTTCTCCAATGTTGTATCTTGATAATCCTTCCTATATCTACCTCTTTATGCCCTACAACATCAACCAAGACCCCTTATATAGCCAACTAAGCCACAAGTCAGCCAGTCAGACATTTAGTTACATTATAGGTCTAGTCTGGAAGATTTAAACCAAAAATAATGAAAGAGTGATCACCACTTGATGGCCTTTGGATTTAGGTCATCACATGACCCAAAAAAATTCCTTTAACTATGAAATGCCCCATCTCATCTCACAGAACTGCGCAAGAAGAAACACTCCATGTTTCATGTGAAACTAGCAGAAAACATGTCCTCGAGTAAAATGGGCATAACTTTTTACTCATAATGAATTAGGAATTTCTCTCTTGGGACATGATATTAATTTAGGTCCTCTTAAATTCCTTAAGAGTGCAAAGGCTGATTCCTTAAGGATCAACATCGCCACTACGTGCAATCAACACCAAAATTGTAGGAAAATACAGCTCCAATGGCAAGGAAAATAGCTGTAATTTTGAAACAGTCCTTCTAATCTTTATGTGCTCATAGGATAAGGTTCCCAAATAGGTACTCAACATCATGTAATATTTTCACAACATGAAACCACCAAATGCAAAGATTATAATGCAAATAATAGAAAATAGGTACATAAATCAGGAAATGTTTTTGGTTGATGCAAGATTCCTCAAAGACCCAAGATGCTCCTGCATCATTGATGGTGTATGTCCAAACCATAGTTCATAAGGTGTCTTATCTATGTCTTCTCTAATTTGTACTTTTTTGATTGTATACAATGTTGTGTTCTTTGCTTCTCTCCAGAATATCTTCGCCAAGTCATCTTCAATTAACATGGCTCTTGTTGCTTCAGTTACTGACTTGTTTCTCCTTTTCACAATACCATTTTGCTCAAGTGTCCTAGGGGCTGAAAACTATCTCTTAATGCCATTCACTTCACAAAAAATGTTAAATTCTTTTGAATTAAATTCTCCACCTCTAACTGATCTGAAACATTTAATCTTCATTCCAAATTCATTCTCAACTTTGTTCTTAATAATTTTAAACTTATCAAATGCTTCAGACTTTTCTTTAAGAACTATAATCCACATCAGTCTTGTAAAATCATTAACAAGAATCATAAAATATCTTTCTCCATATAATCCTCTAGTCCTTGTGGGACTGCTCAAATCTGTATGAACAATTTCCAACTTTTCTACTGTTGTAAAATTCTTGCTAGGAAATGAGCTTCTCTTCTATTTAGCCATCACACATTCCTTGCAAATCATGTTAGTAGGCTTCATAATCTTAGGAAAATCTCTTACTGCAAGTGTAGTACTCACTTTCACAATATAATGAAATTTTATATGACAAAATCTTCTATGCCATAACCAATTGTCATCAATCTTAGTAATCAAGCATGTCATCTCAGTAGGATTCAACTGAAATACATTACCTTTGGTTCTTGATCCAGTACTAATCAAATTACCATCCTCATCTTTGATTACACAAGTTTTCTCAGTAAACCAAACTTGATATCCTTTATCAACTAGCTATCCAACACTCAAAATATTATGTTTCAATCAATCCACAAAGTAAACATCATTAGTATTATTCTTTCCATCAAGAGTAATAGATCCTATACCTCTTATCGAACAAGGTGCATTATTTCCAACTCTAACAATTCCTCCATCATAATTGTTAAACTTTATGAACTTTTTCATGTCTCCAGTCATATGATGTGAACAACCACTAATTATAATCCAATCGGATTTCTTTTCTACTTGAGAAACTAAGGCTTTTTCTTTCTTAACTTTTGTTTCAGGATTTTCTTCTTTTATTGCTACAAATCCTATATCATCATTCTCAGTATCACTTTCACTTAAAGATTTTTCCATACTAGCTTCAAATTCTTCATCATTAGCATAATAACATTCTTTAGATCTTCTAGGTTTAAAGTTATTTCTATACTTCTTTACTCTCTTAGGACATTTAGATGCAAAATGACCATATTCTTGACAAGTCAAACATTTCAAATTTTTCTTACCATATGGTTCTCTTTTCACAAGCAAGGCAATACCTTCTTCAATCTTCCCATCTTCTTCATTTATAGATCTGCTGCTGCTAGCATAGTCTCAGCTTACACTGATGCTTCTTGACAAAGTAGGGTGAATACTAAGTGCACTGAATGTTGTCTCCATTCTAGGTAAATCTCCTGATTGTCTCAAGTTCATCTCTGCTACTTCTAATCTTCCAAGAAGTGTTTCTCTAGTGAAGTTCTTAGTACATGGTATAACTCGTTCAATCATTTGCATTGTCTACTTAAAAGCAGGAGTCAATGTCCTCATAATTTTCCATATCACTTCATTATCTGTCTTGCTTCCTTCACAGGATTTTATACCTACAACAATTTCTGACATTCTACCAATATAGCTTCGAACAGATTCATCTTCCATCATTCTTATATCTTCAAATGTACATATCCAATTATGTAATCTATCTTTCTTTGCATCTTCATCACCTTCAAAAGTAGATTGTAAAGCTAACCAAATTTCATGAGATGTTTTTATATATTTTACTTGACTGTACTAATTTTTTGGAAGGGCTTACAAAAGTGCTTCTCTAGCAAGTATGTTACACATGAATAGATCTCTCTCTCCTCGGTAGTACATTCTTCAATTTTGTCTTCATCAATGATAGTCTTCTGGCACTTTGTGATTAACCAATATCTTGGTCCTAAAAAAAGTAAATGTGTCTTCATCTTTTCTTTCTAGCTGTCAAAATTTACTCCATCAAACTTAGGGATTTCTTTCCTAAAATGACTCTCCATGGATCTCCTTAAGTTGTTAAACTTTTCCTTCAAGGACCTGCTACTCTGATACCAATTATTAGAAACTAAAGTCCACCAAGATAACTAAGAGGGGGGGGTGAATCATTTATCAGATAAATACAACTTTTATCACCTTTAATAGATTTTAACCATGTAAGAAATGTAATCAACAACCATAGAAAGATATAGATACACAATGACACAATAACACAAGATATGTTTACTAGGGAACCTTTTGATCAAAGAGTAAACCCCGATGGGAATGATGCCCACAAAAGATGCACTAATATAAAAGTTCCTTATGAGAGGATGGACTCTGTCAGGAGTCTTATGAAATATATTCAGTACATATTAGTCCCTGCTAGGAGACTTTGAATACCTGCTAAAAGATTCTAACGCTGTTAGGAGTTATGGAAGGCAAAAGGACCCATTGCCCAAACAACTTCAATGGAAAGATCACTGAACATAATGTCCAACTGATCTCTATATTATTCAATAGAATAATATCAAATGATTACTGATCTTGACAACTTATCACTTCTCCTCTGATTGTGCCAAACCACACCAACTGCTTTATCAGATCTCTATACTTCGCATATCCTCTTTCAACAAGTATTGTACAAACCGCAATTCACTTTCACAATATTACATTCCAATTACACATTACAACAAGGAGAATATTCCTTCCTTTGGACCACACTCAAGTAATTACAAATGAGTCGGCATACAAATTAAAAAATAAAATATTCCACATGTTACATAAAAATTCCATAGTTACACAAAATTGTTGGCTTCCAATTAAGATAACTCTTCACTCATGCGACCTCTGACCTTGCTGTCATGTCAATGTCACAATCATCATGTCTTTAACATTTGTACAACTTCACATGCTCATATTAAATCCTGATTAGGAGATACATCTAATTTCCACAAACCGCTACTTAGGAACACTATCTGAATACTGCTTCCATTGATTTACACATAACTGTCATGAATAGATGAATTTCTGTATGTGCTCTTAACCAAAATCTTGTAAGACATCACAGAGTAAATCCTCAACTCCGCATATCTTGATCTTTAATATCCCATGTGCGCTAACTCAAACAATGTCTGCTTCTCTGCTAAACTTCAGTAGATCACTATGTTGACATCAATGACAATCACAGTCATGAATGCAACAACAACTACTATAGAATGGCTAAGAATACTTCCCATAGGATATATTCAACATTCATTCCTAATAGTTATCTTAAATCAATCATGGTGTATTAGAAGACTCCATAAATTTTGACATGGATCTCTAATAATTTTCTTTCTTGGGGGTATGGTTAGAGTCCCCCAAGCTCCATGAGGCCATTATGGTAGAAAAGAGAGACAAACTTTGTTAGTTCATTTCAATGGGTTTAGATGTAACAATAAATATACATTTTAGTGGCATTAACTGGTAAAATTGTAGCCAGTATATGGAAAAGTAGTGTTGTCATTGATGTCTAAGGTTAACATTATTCAAATAGGAACAAGTGATAATATTAGTAAACAAGTGTAGTTTACAAGAGGGACTAGTTATGAGACAGGTGACACATATTAAATAGGAAGAAGTACTATGACCAAGTACTCTAAGGTGAAGTCACTAACTGGTAACTAGAGCAACCAGAGTAGTGACTGATAAAGTATATAACCGAAACCAAGGAACCAAACTAGTAAAGATAGATAAAGGAGGAGTGACAGATGATGACAAAGACCTATACACTACCTAAGGATGGAAACCAGTCATTTTTTATCAGTGAGATATCATTGGGACTGATGAACTAGTGAAAGTCATAGTTGAAAAACACTTATGTGACTCTTCGATCGAGATTTGTTGCACAAAATCTAGAAGACTTTATGTTATAAAGGAGATCAGTGCAAGGGACAATTGAAGGATTTAATGCCAATATATAAGGCATTAAAACATGGAGAAATCTCAAGTAAAGGAAAGTATGTGGCACACATCTATCATTTCCTTTATAAAATTGAAAAAACGTATGACATGCATTTGATGTTTCTTTTATGAACTAAGACTCAACTAGATGATGGATCCAAAGGAGATGTTTGCGGAGGTCATGCATGCAAAAAGAGGAAAGAGCAAGAAGACTATTTATTCTTCAGCCTATGAAGACTATCATTTTCCTTCATTCTACCAAGAAGAAAAAGAGTGAACCTGTACACTGGAGAGAAGTTACAAAAAGGTGAAAAGAAGAAGAGAAGAGTGTGTAAGGAAGCACAAAAATTTGGAGAGAGAATACCTGTGCTGCCTGGTGATGACTCTTAGTTGAAGAACACAATAATTTTATCAGGATCAATAAAGCCATCTCAAAAAGATCAAACCCTCTATTGCTCTCTAACAATTGCAATAGCAGAATCCCAATATTTAGGTGGACATTAATAGGTCCCTTGTATTAAATGAAAATCCCTTAACCAGGTGACATCTTTGTAGATGTTTTAAGTCCTCTAAAAAGGTAGGATTTAACAAACCCTATTTCTTAAATCCCTTAACCGAGTCACATCTAACATTGTGTTTGTAATCGTTCAATAGGGAAAGGCTCCCAAAAGGGAACACTTCAGAAGATTGCAATATTTGTGAGGTCTATTCACACCATGGTTTTCTCCTAGTTTGGGTTTTCACGTGATACATTTGGTGTTTTTTATTGCTTTAATCTTGTGATAGCTATTTTTGTGATAGAGTCTATTTTGCTTGTAATTTTAGTTAAATTATATCGGACCCACCGGTAGCTTGACAATTTATCAATAGAAGATTAGTAGTGAACACACAGCTACAATTGATATGATAGAAAGTATGCTACCTACCCATGTATATGCAGAAATTGAACATCTGACTACTACTTGCAAAATGTGGGCAAAGCTACAAACTATCTATGGAGGTGACCCACATGTTCAAAGAGAAAAGGTAGAGATCCTTAGAGGAAAATATGATGACATGAAGATGAATGAAGGAGAAGACATTGAGCACTACAACAATAGATTAAAAGAAGTGATGAACTCTAACAAAATAGCAAGTGGTTGAGAAAATGGAACATAAATCCCAAAGAGTACCCAAATACTAACATAGAAATAAACATGTGGGTGTTAGAGAAATTCAAGATGGCCATGTGGACAAAATAGACAAGTAAGAAAAAAGCTTATTATGTCAAAGAATTTAACCCAAATATTCTATATCCTAAATATTCTTTATCAAGGGAGGTTGAGGCTTAGACTTCTCACTGTGCTCAAGGCATTGAAGAGATTGGAAAGCTAGACAAGGGTAAGACTCCTTAGGGAAGTGAAGGGTAGGGTAAGACTCCTTAGGGAAGTAAAGGGCCTAGGAGGCCATCAAAATTCCCAAAACTTGAAGATACTACCATAAAGGCTTTCTTTAGAGTTGGCAATGTTTATGCTCCATCAACATTTGCAATTGCAAGTGTAAAAGCCATTCACAATAGCTCACTAGTACCAGTACCACAAGCTGGGGTTGTCATTGAGTTAAATGAAAATCAAAATGCATCAAATGAGGATAACAATGGTGGCACAAGAGAAGATGTTATAAGGGATACACAGAACTAGTTGCAAGAAAATGCTAGCAATAAAGATAATAATGATGTTGGTAGGAAGAAAAGAAAAAGGGATGTAAAAATGGGGTGGGAGTGGGAAATGACAAGAAATTTTAAGGTTGATTGGGTAGAAAAGTACTGGTTCATTGAACCAATCCTAAGAAATGATGAACAACCAACATAATGCAAGTGTAAGATTTGTACCTGGAAAAATAAAAGAGAGAAGAAGTTGCAGCTAAATCTTGACACTATAGATAAGCATATTGGTAAGGTTTATGAAAAATAGACCATCGCTGGACAAGAAATATTAGTAGTGAGATGGAAATCAAAGGAAGAATGTCTTCATGTTATGTATGGCATATAATATGAAGAGCATAACAAGATAATGGCAATAATTTCTAGTAGTGAAAATCCAATCAAGGCTGGGTTTAAACATGCAGCCAATGAAGCAAACCTGGCAAAGACTGTTCAGATGAGTGTTATTTTTCATATTATGTCTAGAGGGCATCCTATGAGAGACTTCTTAGAATATGGTAATTTATTATCCTTTTTGAAACTTATTCACTATCCTATGTTGCATTGGTCAACAAACGTTGGATGGGAAATAGAAAACTGTCTTTCTGAGGTGGAAAAGCAAAATTTACAAGAGAAAGTAAAACAGTCCAAATTCATTTCATTATCCATAGATGAAGTTACTGTAGTAGATAACACTACTTGGGTCTGTATGCATGTGTATACAGTAAAAGAACATGTCCGCCAAGCTCATCTACTCTGTGTTTGTAAAATGAGGGGCAATTCAACAATAGAAAACTTATATTTTAAAGTGAAGAATGCTTTGAATGAAGTTGTTGGTATAGATGATTTGACAATTGGAAAGAAGTTAGTGTGTGTTGGAGCTGATGGAGCTACAATAATGCAAGGCCAAAGGAATAATCAATGTGCAAGATTACAAACTAGTATTGCACCTTACATGCTTGGCATACATTGCATGGCCCATCGAATGAATTTAGCATATAAAATTGTAAACAATTTTCCTACAGTGTCAAAAGTTGAAGATCTAGTTTGTGACATACACTCTTACTTTTGTAGAAGTCCTAAATGTTTTGCAGAATTTAAGATTTTCTTAGAGGGAGTAACAATAGGAAACAAGCTTCTCAAGGATGTTCAGACCAGATGGATCTCTTTGCATGGACTAGTAGAAAGAGTTATAAAAAAATATCAATCCTTGATCAGAGTAAGATATGAGCAACACCTCACAGTAGATAAAGCTCCTGATTTGTTACATAAGTTAAGTGGTATAGAGACTCTATTAACTATAGCTAGTCTTCTCCCCATGCTGGATTTAATGAACAAACTTGTTAAGAAAGCCTAAGACGGGACTATGTATATCCATTAGTACTCAGATTTACGTAGAATGACATGCCTTGCCCTAGATAATTTATACTCAGATATGATAACTGTGTGTGTGAATTTTGTACCTGATCTGTAGACACAACACTTCAGTAAAACATTAGAGGTTAGCAAAAATGAAATTTGCAATGAATTGAAAGCTAAACTAACAAGATGATTTACTGCCTTCTAATAGGTGCGAGTATGATGTTCTCAGATTGAAATTGAGATGAGTGACCTTGACGACACCTAAATGAAGGATTTGAATGCAATTCTAGATATAACTTGAATGCAATTAATCTATATTTTTGGATTTTATGATGCAATAAGAATGATATGTATCTGATATGAAACCTAACAATGATATGAAAAACTAATATGAATCTATGCTAGATGAAACTGATATGCTATGAATTGATCTAATAATGAATTATAAATGATATGCAATGCTCAAAAACAAGAATGATCTCACAACAACTTGGATTCGCAAAGATGATTCTTCAGTCTCCAATTCGACAGAGTAATTGTGCAAATTTTTGAGAGATGAGATATGAAGAGCTGAGCCTTGATTTTATAGAAATCTAGGGCTTTGGAGGTGCATGAAAAAAAAGCCATAAATCACAATTGATAAACTCAAATTGATTTTTGAGTTATAAAAAATAAATGATAATTAATTCACAAAAATTGTGCAAATCATGCAAAAATAGCTTTTTAACTCAAATTAGAAGTTTAGATCAACTTTAAAACTCAAAAATGATGTTGAGTTCCAAAAAGTCAATAACTTGCATTGACTTTCTGATTTGGAGTTTAACTGCTCTTTGATTGTGCACATGGATAATTATGAATTAATAAATAAATAAAGTGATTTATTCTCAACTTAGCTAATTTTTGAAATAAAATAATTGATTTATGGGTTAATCAATCATTAAAATCAAACTTTTATTAAAAAATGATATCATTAAATATGACAACTTGCTTTAATTAATTAAATATGAATTTAATTAATTAATGATAGGAATTTTGATTTATTGTCAAATTTAAATAATAATACTTAGGAATAAATATAATTAAATTCAATTAAATAATTAAGTGGCAGAATTAAATCAATTAATTAAATATTCATCATATTCAATTAATCAACTTTAAGATAAATGTGATTTATCGCCAAATAATCATTAAATTAAAGATAATTAGATAATTAGGAATATTGCTAGGGATATTCCCCGATGTAGAATTTAGCATAATCAATTAGATTCAATGATGTGTAGATGTGCCTTAGGTTAGGACTTCGATGTCGATTTCGTTTGATTTGTCGATGTAGGAGATTAATGAACCTATGGCCCATTTTTGGGGTATTACATTTTTCCCCTCTTTGAATTACTGTGCGAAGCGCAGTGGTTCAAAGACAGTCTGTGTATGATAAAGATATGGAACTGATTCAAAAGATATGATGATTGAAAGATTTGAAGATATTAGGTCCTGAATGACCAAAGATATTGTTCACTATAGCAACTTTTGAACCAATGAAACAAAAGCATCAAAATGCTTGATTTCGAACCTTATGATTGCGAAGAAGTGAGTGACTGATTCCAGAATCGATTGTCCTTAGAAGAATCACATAGGTATCACATCTAAACCCTTCAGTTACTGAAGAACCAAGGAAATAACACTAATGAATTAATAGTTGTGAAAAGCTGATATAGTTTACAAGATATTAGGAGAATACCAGATTGATATGGATCTCGATGAATCTGATATGCCCCAAGCGATGATAGATTTGCCCCAAGCGATGAGGTCTTTTGATGAATCAACAACTAGACATCATTCTTGTCTTGATTACTGATGAAAGATAATAGATTTAGATTCACAGACTTTGAATGATGTGCAATACCATGCCCTCTTTGGGATGAAAATTGAAATCTGACAAGAGAAGTCAGTGTTGAATGGTTTAGAAGCATGTTAATTGATTTGAGAAGTGGTTATACACATCTGAGAATGCGTTCTGCATTATTTGGAGGTCCGGGAGACCAAGTTTGACTAGGTTTGACCATGAGTTGACCATGGTTGACCAAGTTGAAATTTTGATAGTTTGATGTAAGATAATCAGGTAAGTTGAATTTTAGATTTTTGTGATGATTGAAGGTCGAATGTGCAAGCAGTAGACCGTCCTGGGTCCAAAAATTTTAAATCATGATTTTGACATAGTAAACGATCTCAGATTTCGATTTTGATCCCGAAAATGGATTTAGAACGTCGAAATTAGCTAGGGTTGCATTTTTTGTGAAAAATGAAGCACTTCTAAAAATTAGGTCAAAAGCTATATAAAGGCTCAAAGGGTCATTTTCAATTCATTTTAACCATTTGACTTTGGAGATCTTGTGGAGCCGTTTGAGCAAGAAAATGGTAGAACAGAGAGAACCAAAAGTACCTGTGAGTTCGCATCGATTTGAGCATAGCCAGAGACATCAGAGACCTCGACAGTATGGACATCTGGTAGGTGGACCTTTGTGCCCCTCTAAAAATTCAAATTTTTCATGTTTTATAGCATTTTTAGAAATTTTCATACGCATTTTGCTTTTTAATTTTTGCATGTATGAAAACTCATATGAGTCCTCTCCCAGACTCGTACAACATTTGAATTTCAATTCCCTTGTCGTTTCATGACCTGCCTAGTGTCGTATGAGAGGGACCCATGAGTCGTACGACATTTCATCGGGTCCCTTGAAACTCGTATGATGAAGTCTCTCGTGTCGTATCACTATGGTTTGTCGTTTGGGCTGTTGTGGAGTGTCGTATGACTTTTCATGCTAGTTTGGACTGTCGTATGAAAAATAGTGAGCTGAAAACCCCACCTTAGGTCAAAATTTTTGTTTTTCTAATTTTTGATGCTAATAGCTGACCCTTTAACCTACCTTTTGAAGTACCAAACTGTTCAAGTTCTACACTATTAGCCTATTGCTGAACTCAATTTCTGATATAATTTCCTGTTTCTGCATAATATAGGTCACATATCTAGATGTACATGTCTGGCATTCATATCCAATGACATAGAGATTATGTGTTTCACTTCTTGACCCTATGAGGGTACATCTCACTGCATGTGGGTTTGAGTACCTGATCCATTTACCCGATATTAGGGTAAACCATGGCCTGTTGATTGCGTTGATCGAGAGATTCCACTCTGAGATGCAAACTTTTCATTTACTGACTAGAGAGATCACTGTGACTCTAGAGGATGTATATAGGATATTACGCATTCCATTCCATAGTAGTTGGTGTCTTGAGTATGTGAGTGCTGGGCAAATAGGTCTTCATGCCTTTAGGCATCTATTTAGAGATGATACACAGTTGATGGGGTCCATTTCTTGGGAGACCCTTGTACAGAGATATGGACAGACGCACCACTTAGAGTGCATTATTGCTAGGATGATTGGTGAGCTTATCATGCTGGGCCATCAATAGAATGGTTTCTTGATGGGATGGGCTCCGATGGTAGCACTTCTTATGGCGACTCCCACTGAGCTTGCTTGGGGTCAGTGTCTTTTGGCACACATGTTTTCAGAGATGCACGAGATCGTGTATTAGGATAGCAAGAGTTTCACTTTTGGAGCTCTTGTATTGTAGATATGGGCTTGGGAGCATATCCCAGTTTTGAGGCCAGTATTCTAGACACAACGGTAGCCACAGGAGCCAGTGATATACGTATATGTTGGTTATGTCACACAGGTTTGCATGGGCCATACTGAGTATTTTAGACGATGCTTGGATGATATGACATATGTAGTATGGAGACCTTACTTGTAGATAGAGGCCTGGCCCACTGCGAGGGAGCAGTTTAGCTTTCTTTTTCAGAGTCGGGTATTCATTGGTCAGTCTTCCACTATTTTGGAGAGATTTCTCATCACTAGAGTGTGGCGTTAGTATGGATGCGTGCAAGATGCCCCACGGGAGTACACTACATATGCCCACATTGTTCATGAGATTGGGCTCAAATGGACACAGAGGCTCACTTATTCTTTATGTTCAGATGAGTATAGTGTTATCATAGGTAGAGACTGGGACTACCTACCATAGGTTGTTGATGCAGGGGTTACAGATGGATATATATCTTGGCTTGCAGATCACCCCATTTATAGATTCTCTAACCCGACTGAGCTAATTCCCTCCATGGAGGAGGTTATGGATGTGACAGGAGCTCCTATGAGATCAGGTTCAAGACCCTAGGTAGTGCATCCTACACCACTTAGATCCAGAGCTATGGCTCCACCATAGAGACTAGCAGCATAGATGAGGCCCCCTTGTCCCACTACTTCTACAGCAGTAAGACCTACAGGTGCACTGAGATGGAGCAGGGGTGAGAGTGGTACATTGGGCAGTATTGGTGCTGCAAATGAGATATTAGCAGCTAAGAAGGTTGTTGGTGGTGGCACAGATATAGGTGATATAGGTATAGATGCCCCATTTGATTTAGGTGCAGAGATTAGATGCCGCAAGGTGTAGAGAGCAAGGACCTCAGAGCAGGCAAAGCAGCCAGTGCAGGATACAAACATGCTAGCAGCTAAAGATGAGCCTAGTGTGCCACTCACATCACAGGAGATCATTAGATAGCTCAGTGTTTAGGTCAAGGACCTAAATGTACGCAATGCTAGATGGGAGGAGAGGTATCTAGAGGTAGATAGGCAATGCATAGAGCTTCATGCAGAGCTTCGTTTAGAGGTTCAGAGATTACAGACAAAGGTGAATCATTAGACCTCACGGGCTTCTTACTATGTGTCTGGATATTATGTTGTTGTCCCTGCTACATAGAGGGTACCCACATATTCAGATTATATGGCAGCATCAAAGGGAGCTAGGTCACCTAGAGCAGAGGCTATACCAGATGCACCACCTCCTCCTCCACCAAATGCAAAGGATCATGCCGATAGTTGATTCCTATTCTCATGTTTTGATATACTCTGTTCCTTTTGATCATTGATATACTATTGACTCTTATAGCTCTTTGGAGCTCATTCTTTTGTACACTGTGCCAGTAGTGCACCCCTGACACATTTCAAGTTTATGATATATATGAGATCGATATTTTTGGTTGTGACTTCATTTGTACTTGTCATGTTTTTGGTTTTATGATGATATCATGTGATGTTTATGCTATGAGTAGTGTAGAATGTATGTATGGATCAATGCAATGCAATGATTTCTTTCACATGTATTGATGTTATGCATATGTATTTGATTATGGAAAGATGTATGTATGATTTATGCTTATGCATTGGATGTAATGTAATGCAACAAATGTAATGATAATGGGATGTAAATGCAATGATACACATGATATGTTTTGTAGGTTGATGAAGACAAGTACTCAGTCTTATGTCAAAAAGGATGTTTTAACCTAGGATAGTAACTGCTTGCGATTCTGTGAAGAGACCTTCATGTTAGGTTTCAGATCTTGTTAGATTTGAATAGGTGATTGAAGAATCATTTCAGCTTTGAAGTGTTTCCAAACATTTGTGAGATCAGGAAAATATGCAAAATGCAAAGAAACATGCAAAATGAAATGCAACCTAGGACCTAGGACCTACTCATTGATCATGTGTCGATTTGTTATCATCATTGAACTTTTAGGTAACTAGATAAATCAATACAATGCCCACTAGCCATGAAACCATAGACATATGAATATCGATTTGTAATGCTCAAGAACCAATACAACACCCACTGGTCAAAACAACCATGGACATATGAATATTGGTTTTGTTTTTGGAATGTCGGATTAGATATAAGCACTAAGGCACAAATGCTAGGATGACCTGAATATCATGTCCATTTTGATATAGCAATTTGTATAAGCATCAAAACATGAATGTCATGATGACCAGAATATGCCTTGCATTTAGCATACACATCAAATAGTCAAGAGATCATTCTAAGTCTAGTGTGAATTACCCGTAGTGACCCTTTATCATTCACATCCTTAGGCAAGATCACGTTTCAGAGTAGGAGAAAGAACTCACTTGAAAAGACAATAGTTAGATCAAACTCCCTTGAATTTTTTGGGTATCAATGGTTGAGGTACACATGGCCATCCAATTCGAGATAGAGGCTCTTACAGTCAGACACCGTATCAATCCAAAATTTTCAAAGTTGTTATATTTTCACATACAAGTAGAAGACAAAGAAAATATTATGCCCCCAGTCATCACTCTCTAAATCATATAAAGGACATCATCGAAGAGCTTGAAGGGACACAATATGCAAAAATCTCAATGTGAATTAGTAAGCATACAAGGAGATAAAAGCATGTAAAAGCACAGATTGTTTTTAGTTTGTGTTTGATTGTGTTGTTATAGATGCAAAATCCTTTTTGGAGACAAGGTAGACTGATTGACTCAAATGAAGCTTCAAAGGACTCTAACTAGATATGACACATCTAAGATATACTGGAGGCCATAGGATATGACAGTGATTGCTCCCAAGTTTTAACATTGATAGGATACAAATGCTTGAGCTAATGGCTGGTGTACAGACTGACTTATTGAAAAATGGAAAGCTAAAACAAACTGGGAGATATGTACAAACTAAAGCAAGACTGAAAGCTGGGAAAGACCAAGATTGCATTGATAGATGGAGCGTTTTGAACAAGTGGCACCCATTTACTAGGTTTTCACCATCTTGGCAGAGATTCTATTTTTGCTACAAGGTGCCTATTTCCAGGTTTTCACCAAGGCACTTTTTCTTCTTTTTTTCATTTTTCAATTTTTTCAATTTTTTACTTTTTTTGTGAATCATCAGGGTGCCTATTGCTAGGTTTTCACCAAGATGTTCATTTTTTTTAGGACTTTTTCCAAATTTTAAAATTTTTTTCAGGACATTTTACCATACACTGAATGCCTTAGGCATAGAATTTTTTCAGATGGAGAATGTTGATTGGTTCTCGGAGCTGTTCTCCTTTAGTCCTTGAGAGTTGATAGGCACTAGAGCCAAAAATAGCAATGATAACAAAGGGATCCAGCCAGCTGGGTTCAAATTTCCCCTTGCATTCTCGATGTGATTGATTTTTAGGATTCTCTCTCAAGACTAGATCACCAACCTAAAATTCTCAGTGTTTGATTTTTTTGTTGTAGCCTCTAGACATTCTATTCTGATACACTCTGAGATGATCATACACTACTTATCTGCACTCATCTAGTAGTTCAAGTTCTTGCAACCTAGACACTATGTAGTCATCATCAGTTACTAGACCATGCATTCTGATTCTTAGTGATGGGATTTCAACCTCAATAGGCAGTACCACTTCAGACCCATAAACTAAAGCGAAGGGTGTAGCCCCTGTAGGCATTCTAATACTTGTTCTGTAGGCCCAAAGAGTTGGATTGATCATGAGATGCCAGTCTCTTCCTATTTTATTCACTGTACGATGTAATATTATCAAGAGATTCTTGTTTGAAGCCTTAGCTTGTCCATTCCCTTGAGGATAGTACATAGATGACCAATGTTGTGTAATCTTGAATTTGGCACATAAATCATCTAGGTCTTTGTTTTTAAATTTTCCCCCATTATCTATGATTATAGAATGTGGGATCCCATATCTGCAAATGATGTAGTTCAAGATGAACATAGATATCTATTTCCCCATTGCTTGTGTTAAGGGAACTGCTTCTACCCATTTTGTGAAATAATCTGTAGCTGTGATTATATGAGTATGTCCATTAGAAGAGTGTGGATAGATAGCACCTATAAAATCAAAAGCCCATTGTTGAAAAGGCCATTGTGTAGTAAAGGGAATTAGATCTCTCCCCGGAGCATGAATCAAGTTACCATGCACTTGGCACTTTTGACAATTCTTAGCAAACTGGATTGCATCTTTTTCCATTTTAGGCCAATAGTACCCCACCCTAATAAGTTTTTGAGCTCGTGTTAAATCATTTGAGTGTGACCCACATATACCTTCACGGACTTCCTCTAATGCACATTGAGACTCTTCTTGTTCTAATTGTCTAAGTAGCGTACCATCTAGACCTCATTTGTACAGATCATTACCAATGATGACATATCAGGATGCAGTGCGGGTAAGGTTTCATTTCTCAAATCAGTTAAAGGAATCAAGAATGATTTGGTCTTGGAGATAAGAGAAAAGGTTCTTGTATGAGGATGAATCATGACCCACAATAGTGTAGATCATTCAGGTTTTGGGTGAGTCAAATGCAGGATAAGATAGTGCTTCCACCAAGAACTCGTAGCATAGCTCATGTTCAGGTTGCTATAAGAGAGTAGATAATGTTGCCATCGCATCGGCAGCCTTGTTCTTTGTTCTAGGAATTTTCTCAAATGTGATAGATATGAAATATTTCTTTAGATCATCTAGCATTCTTTTGTATGGAATGAGCTTTTCATCTTTAGTTTGGTACACATCATTGACTTGATGGATAACAAGTTGTGAGTCTCCATTAATGTGTATCTCTGTCACTCTCCACTCAATTGCTATTTTCATGCCATTAAGAAGGGCTTCATATTCAAAAATATTGTTTGTGCAAGGAAACTTTAATCTTAGTGCTTTGGGAATTGAGTATCCTTGAGGAGTTATGAACAATATGCCTGCTCTGGATCCATTCTATGTATAGGAGCCATCAAAGAACAAATGCCATTCCCTAGAAGAAAGATGCATGATAGAGGAATCTAGGAATTCCATGTGCATTGGTGTATCATCAAATAATGGTGCTTCAGCCAATTGATCAATGATTACCTATCCTTTTATAGCTTTTCTCTCAACATATTCAATGTCAGATTCACTCAAGAGCATGACCCATTTACCTAGTCTACTTGTGAGGGCAGCTTTGCTTAGTAGGTACTTTAGTGGATCAATTTTAGCTACCAAATGAGTGGTATGAGCTAGCATGTAATGTCTTAGTTTCTATGATGTAAAGATCATAGCTAGACAAGCTTTCTCAATCATTGAATAGTTCTTCTCATATGCAACCAATGTTCTACTGATATAGTATATAGCTCTTTCCTTGTTGTTCTCATCTTGTTGTGCTAGCAATGCCCCTAGTGATGTATCTGTTGCAGAGACATATAAGATCAATGGCTTCCCATGAATATGAGGCATCAAGATAGGAGGATTTGATAGATATTTCTTGATATGGTTAAAATTCTTTTCACATTCTTCATTCCATGCAAAGGTCACACCTTTATGTAATGTTTTTGTAAAAGGCTGTGATATGTCAGCTACTATGATATGAATCTTCTGATAGATTGCACTCTTCCTTGTAAGGTTCTCATTTAACTAATATTTTTAGGAGGTTGCATTTCTATGATAGCTTTTACTTTAGCTAGATCAACTTCAATACCTTTCTTTGAAACTATGTATCCTAAGAGCTTTCCAGAAGTGACATGAAAAGCACACTTCTTAGGATTTAGTCAGAGACTAAACTTTTCCATTCTGTCCAGGATCATGCTCAAGTCATTTAAATGTTCAGTTGTGATCATAGATTTTGCTAAAGTATCATCAACATAATCCTCCATAGTTCGATGCATCATGTCATGAAAAATAGATTTCATTACCCTTTGATATGTAGCATCAACATTCTTAAGCCCAAATGGCATAACATTCCAACAGAAGGTACCCCATGCACATGTGAAAGCAGTTTTCTCTTGATCCTCTGGAGCTATTTTGATTTGATTATATCCAAAGAAGCCATCCATTAAGGAATACATCTCGAAACCCGCAGTCATGTCCACTATCATATCAATGTTAGGTAGTGGAAAATCATCCTTAGGGAATGCTCTGTTCACATCTCTAAAGTCTGTGCACACTCTGATTGAACCATCTGGTTTAGAAATAGGTAGAATATTGGAAATCCACTTAGCATAGTCTATGACATGGATGAATTCAGCTCCTAGGAGTTTCTCTAATTCATCTTTTACCAAGAGTGCAACATGAGGATGCATCTTTCTCAACTTTTTCTTGACGGGTTTTACTCCAGGAGCAATGGATAGATGGTGCATGATAAGATTAGGATCCAATCCTGGCATATCTAAATATTTCCATGCAAAATTGATCTTTTTCACTGTTAAGAATATAGTAAATTTTTGTTTCTCTTCTTCTGATAAGGAGTGTGCTACATGTACCAATTGTGGTTCTTCCTTTGTACCCAAATTGATAGATTGAGTGGGCTCAATTAGAACTAGAGATCTATCATGTAAATGACTTAGAAGGACATCAAATATCTTATCCTTAGGCACCTCAAAGAGGTTTTCACCTTTGGATACATCTTTTATTTTTACTTTTGTAGGTTCTGAGACTACCACAAAGTGGTTTTCACCCTTAGAATTCCTTTTCTTTTTATTCTTATTCTTATTTTTCTGACTAAGATATTTGATGTCCGACTTTTTCATGCTTATGCTCAGTTCACTGATGGAAGTCCTCATAGGCTCAACTGCATTTAGATAGCAAGCAAGGGCATAGTCATTTGGGAAGGTATAAATACCATAGTTCAGATTTGTGGAGGTTTTATCAAGGAGGTCTGGATATTGGATAGTCAAGGTGGGGAAAGATTCAGATATGGTGTTCATGGATATATATCTATCATCATTGGTCCTAACTCGATGCTCAAGTTCAAAGGTGATATTATAACTTAAGACATTCAATTCATGAATAGGCTCAATGTCATTGTGGGAGTCCACTTCAGCCATTGGTGGATTAGACTCGTTAAGTTCATTATCTCACTCTAGACTTACATTGGGTTGAGGTGCATATTGGTGAATAACATCATTATATTTTTCTATGATAAGCTCATCTTCCTCTGGAATGGCTCCCCATTCATAGTCATTTGATTCAGCTTCTGATTCAGGATCTCTAGGAAATCTTAGAACATGAGTAAAGTCAGGATGAATACCCCAAAAAGGGTTACCTTTAGTTTTTGATTTGAATTCATACTCGTAGGAATAAGTTTCAGAATAACTACCACCTTCTTCTTGATGTTCTTGATTATTTTTGAGATTAGCTGGTTCTTGTGTTGCAACTATCTCTTGATCTATAGTAGGTTCTTGTGTTTCTACTACGTTGATTCTTTTTATTGGATCATCTTCTGCATCAAGAAGTTCTCTGATTTCTAAAGGCAAACGTTCATAGGGGATGAGCTCTAAATTGTCTGAATCACTATCTAAGGGTTTTATTTCTTCTTTCTTGAGAAGGGGTTCACCTAGTGCAATTTGTTCTATGACATGAGAGAAATCACCTTTGAGGTGATAGGGCTTCTTCTTAAAGCCTAGTCCAATAGTATTCTTATTTTCCCTACCAGTATGTGGAATAGGTGTTACAAGACCTTTTCCTCTGATTCCTAGAGGTCCTTGACCTGGATATCCCATCTTAGCTATCAATTTATCTCCTAGATCATATGACTTAGAAGGGATATTAGGTGCTATAGAGTCACTAGTCTGAACATTTTGGGATTCAGATTCATTGTTATAGAGCCATGCAAGTACAACTTCATCTTCTTTAGACTCTTGTTTGGATACTTGCTCCACCACAAAATTCTTTTTATATGCTTCAAGAAGCTCTTTAGGTTCTGGTTTGGATTGTTTTAGAGTTTGTCCATAAGACTTAGGTGAGATAGGGAGAGACATCAAAGATAAGATTGGCTCTATAATATATGCTCCCATCCCATGTTCTTTGATATTGACTTCTTTAGCAATGTCTTCCATTTTAGATGTTGAAGCAATGTTTGGCTACTTAGTGGAAGTTTCTCTGTTATTGGGAACAAGCTTATCAACACTTTCCTTCAATGTATTGCAAGTGTTATTTAGATTGGCTGGGATTGTAACCTCTACTCCTTCATAAGGAAAATTCAAACATTAATGGTATGTAGAAGGAATAGCTTGCATTTCGTGTATCCAGGGTCTTCCTAGAAGAATGTTGTAAGCCAAAGGTAGATCAAGCACCTAACATGTGGTATCTTTAGTTATTGGACCTACTCTGATGGGTAAAACAATGGTGCCTTTAGAAGATATTTCTTATTCATCATAGGCTTTTATAGTTATCTTCTTTCTTGGATCAATAGCCAATTCTGTGAATCCGAATTGTGTGATCAAGCTGTAAGAAAAAATGTTTAAGCCAGCACCCCCATCTATCAACACACGTTTGACTCTACGGTTCTGGATCAAAACTTCTATATGAAAGGGCTGATTATGTGGGTGACTCAAGGAGTTGTCATCTTCCTCTGAAAATGAGATATATTGAAGAGATGTAAGATGTCCAACCATAGTTTGGAATCTATCTAAATCAAGGTCACCAAGAACATTAGATCCGAGCAAAGCTTTGTCAAGAATGGCTCTATGAGCTGGAGATATTTGAAGCAACTCAAACATGGAGATTTTTGCATTAGTGTGTTGAAGTTGTTGAACAATGCTATAAGATGTAGGCCTTGTATCCTTAGGATTGGAAGATTTGGAAGCAACCTTCTGTTTGGAAGTAGATGAAAGATTGAAAGGTATCTTAGGGACATTAGATGAATCTAGGATTTGTCCTTTCAGATGTGCTTGAGCTTGTGATCGAGTAACTGCATTAGCTGAAGAATGATCTCTATCTCTTCGTACAATTGTGATGAAATTGCAACTCTCAAAGAGACATGGTTCAACCATATTGATGACAACATTATTTCCAGGGTAGTCATAATTGACTTTTGTCCCCATATTAGGCTGAGAAGATGAAACTCCTTGACCATGTTTTGAAAATGGTTTTGTAAATGTTGTATGATCATTATTGCTTTTAGGATTGTCAACCATGATGTCTCCTTTATTGATCAGATCTTGAATAGTGTGCTTCAAGCATAAGTAGTTATTAGTCTTGTGACCTTTACCTCGATGGAAATCACAAAATTCATTTTCTTTCCACCAATGCGGTTTAGGGTCTAGATCAGATTGTCTGATTGCTGGCAAAGAGATGATGTTATCAGCCAGTAGATTTCTCATAGAAGATTCCAAAGATTCTCCAAGAGGAGTGAACTTTCATTTATTATCCCAAGGTTTGTATTCTAGCTTCTTTTGAGGTGGTTTAGACACTTTTTGTTCTGAAGCTTTAATGGCTTGGATGCTAAGAGTGAGATTGTAAGCTAGTGCCTTTGATGGGGCATAGACAGTGCCAACAATGCCATCTATGATGATGCCTTTGTTCTTGTTCCAATTTTTATTCTTATCTTTTGAACTAGATCCAGATTCGTACTTGTCCTTTTGAAGTGTGATATCTCCTTTTTTCACAAGTACTTTTTCAATTTTGATAGCATTATCTACCATTTTATCAAAAGATGTATGATCTTGCATTTTTAATGGATAGTTGATTTCTGGAACAAGATTATTGATGAAGATCTCTAGTTTTTTAGTTTCTGGAATAGGTCTGGCATATAGGGAGAATTTATTTTGCCATCTTTTGAGGAATGTTAGGAATGGTTCTCCTGGATATTGCTTGAGATTGTAGATGTCGATCATGGTGACCAGATGTTGAATATTGTAGAAGTATTGCTGATAAAACAATTTGATCAACTCCTCAAAAGTTTTGATTGTAGGAGGCAATCTAGAAAACCAATAAATGGATGCTCCTCCCAGAGATCTAGGAAAGAGATGCATGAGATAGGTCAGTTCATGCATGAACTCCATGGATTGTGTACAAAACTCTCTAACATGATCTTGAGGATCAGAGTGTCCATCATATTTATCATACTTTGGTATCTCCACTCTTTTTGGGAATGGTGGCATGTACAAGTCTTTGTCAAATGGAAAAGGACATAGAGCCTCCATGGAGAACTCCTTGGGTTCCTTCTCTTTTTCAAGTTTATTAAGTTTGACTTGTAAGGCATGCATCTGTTTCATCATGGCCATTATCAAAGTTTCTTCCTCACGAGTAATGATATTTTCAACATTAAAATTAGGAGGAAGTTTAGCCCCTTGATGAGCCAACTCTAAAAAGTATGTTTCTCTATTTTCTTTCAAGAAATGCCTCAGTATTTTCTTGAATTCATCATCATTTTGATATCGGGCAATTTCTTCAGGTGTGGGTTCTTGACCTGTGGCATGTTGGGATTGAGATCCTTGAGAGCCATGGTTTTTCCCTACTTGAGACATGGTAGGAGTTCTGGGACTCCCTGAGATAGATCAAGGAGGGGTTTTTTGAGTACCTCTGTGAGTTGATGGAGGGGGTATGTAACCAGTTTTTAATTGATAGTTGCCAAGATCGTCATCCTCGTAAAGACCAGAATTGATAAGTTGCTCAAGAGTTAGATTCTTGATATTGGTCAAAGGTAAGGTATAAGATGTTTCTCCTAATTTCTTGTGTGAGGAAGCTCTGGTTAACACCATTAACCTTGGGTGAATCTAAAAGAACAGGATTGAGACAATTGAAGAATGATTTGATTCAAGAAAATTAGATGACGCAACCTTGTCAAGATTATGATTGGTTTGAAGATTTGATTAGATGTGGGTGAAGGATATTGTGCCCTGGATGAATGGGTAGATTGCCCAAAAGATAGCGGACACGAGTTCACAACACTTGGTTTGTTTTTGGAGATTGATTAAAGATTGATATATCTAACAAGGTTTTGACACAAGAAGAAAAGGACTCAAATCGATTAAACAGAAGACTAAATCAGATTCAAAATGCCAATTTTGGAAAATGATAGGATTCTCAATAGCTGTGGATTTGTTCCTGACACAGTGATTTTCTTGACAAATTATGGAACTAGGCTAAAAAAGATAAGTATTTGGTAATTCTGACAATTTTCTGACAACTTTTCAAAATTTTCCCAAATGACTTTTTGCAGACTCATACGACAGTGGGTATGCTATGAAATGATAGTTGACAAACTCATACAATAGTTGCAAAAACTCACATGACAGTTGCTAGTAGGATTTGACTTTTTGAATTTTCTGGCAACAAGACTCGTATGACACTGGGTTCTTAATCATACGATAGTTGGGTAGTTCTAAAATGACACTTGGAAAAACTTGTATGACTTTCTGAATTCCTGAGATGACTTTTGACTCTAGAAAGGAATTTCACTTCAAATTTTGCAAATTTAGGGTTTTCAATTTTGGATTGTTTGCAAATAGTACTGTCCAGATTTGAAGATTATACCAGATTTGTTTATTTTTAGTAGCCAAGTAGATAAACAAGCACGCAGAATAGTAAGCAAGTGATTTCAAGCACATCTAAAAACAATGAACAAGGGCAAAAGCAACCTTGCACCTGAACAATCAAGTGACTGAATTGTGCTAATCCCTAAGAATGCTAATTGTGTATGTTCTAAAAAGTTTTGCAATAATGCACATATATTCCTAGAAAATGAAAATTTTGCCTCGCTAGGGTTTTTAGTAATGGTTTGACTCTACAACTTTTATGATCTAAAGGGGTGAACTCCAATCTCAACACACTAGGATTTTGACAAAGTCTGAGAATTTAATCAATCAGGAGCTACTAGGGAGATCTGACAACCCAACAATGAACCACACCTATGAAGATTTCTTCCACAAGGACATTTATATAGCAGCTGTCACTACCATGGTGAAAATGGCTATTACCATTGGAGGTTCTGTCAACGTGGTTGGCCCAATTCAGGGAATATCCACTATGATTAACCCTCTCTAAAGGTGACTCACAAAATATACCACATGGGGACTGGTTCCAGATTCAAGGATCCAAGTTTTTGATACTACCCAAAAAGGGAGTAGAGCATAGTCCTCTAGCCTTTTCACTTTTAACCCAAACAAAGTAGATAGATAAATCCAACACGCTAAGACTAAGCTTATCTCACAAAAATCTATAATGTCAACCCCTCGTGATCTATCAACCTCTCCAGAGAGAGAATGTATCAATCAAAAGTTGAGGACATGCAAATCTAGAATGTGAGAATCTCAAAGTATCCTCCCCACCTACAAGGGATCCTTCATTGAGAAGAGTTTTACTGGAAATCCACTCTCTCAAGATCCAAAAATAGTGTTCATGGGGCCTAGTTACTATGTGTAACAAAGATGTTGAAAGCAAAGTATGTTCACTTTTATAGCCCAAATGAATTCTGTGATAGGAAAGCAATAAAATTCACTCAAGCCAGACACATGAGATGTTCGTTTTAAGTCCAAAATCAAAGTCTTATCAGCTGAGAAGAATACATAAATTCCTCCCAATGCGCTTAGTAGATTATTACCTATTTTTAGCAATTCTTGCACTTTTTCCAATCAAAATCAGCAGGAGTCAATAAAAAATAGAGAATTCCAATTGTTAAGATTAGCTCTTAGTCCAAATCTGAAAATCAAATTTGACAAACTGCCCTGAAAAATGAAATGACAATTAAAACCTGGTGCCAAAACTCAAACGACAGTGGGTATGCTCCCAGATGATAGTCCAGAAACTCGTACGACACTGGGTGTGTGATGAAATGATAGTTGATATTCCAAATGATAGTGTGTATAGTATGGCATGATCCTCGATTTGATAGACTGTCATATGACAGTGGGTACAATCTGAAATGACTTTTGTCAGAAACTCGTACGAAAATTGTATGGACATAAAATTAAAAAATCATAGTTTTGCATAGAAAATGAGGAGAAAAAGATAGAATTGAATTGGAAACCCATTTCAGGGCCCCACAGTGGGTGCCAAAAATGTGTGTGTGAATTTTGTACCTGATCTATAGACACAACACTTCAGTAAAACATTAGAGGTTAGCAAAAACAAAATTTGCAATGAATTGAAAGCTAAACTAACTAGGTGATTTACTGCCTTCTAATAGGTGCGAGTATGATGTTCTCAGATTGAAATCGAGATCAGTGACCTTGATGACACCTAAATGAAGGATTTGAATGCAATTCTAGATATGACTTGAATGTAATTAATCTATATTTTTGGATTTTATGATGCAATAAGAATGATATGAATCTGATATGAAACCTAACAATTATATGAAAAACTAATATGAATCTATGCTAGATGAAATTGATATGTTATGAATTGATCTAATAATGAATTCTAAATGATATGCAATGCTAAAAAACAAGAATGATCTCACAACAGCTTGGATTCGCAAAGATGATTCTTAAATCTCCAATTCGACAGAGCAATTGTGCATATTTTTGAGAGATGAGATATGAAGAGTTGAGCCTTGATTTTATAGAAATCCAGGGCTTTGGAGGTGCATGAAAAAAAGCCATAAATCACTCTTGGTAAACTTATATTGATTTTTGAGTTATCAAAAACAAAAGATAATTAATTCACAAAAATTGTGCAAATCATGCAAAAATAGCTTTTTAACTCAAATTAGAAGTTTAGATCAACTTTAAAACTCAAAAATGATGTTGAGTTCCAAAAAGTCAATAACTTGCATTGATTTTATGATTTGGAGTTTAACTGCTCTTTGATTGTGCACATGGATTATTATGAATTAATAAATAAATAAAGTGATTTATTCTCAACTTAGCTGATTTTTGAAATAAAATAATTGATTTATGGGTTAATCAATCATTAAAATCAAACTTTTATTCAAAAATAATATCATTAAATATGACAACTTGCTTTAATTAATTAAATAAGAATTTAATCAATTAATGATAGGAATTTTGATTTATTGTCAAATTTAAATAATAATACTTAGGAATAAATATAATTAAACTAAATTAAATAATTAAGTGGTAGAATTAAATCAATTAATTAAATATCCATCATATTCAATTAATCAACTTTAGGATAAATGTGATTTATCGCCAAACAATCATTAAATTAAAGATAATTAGATAATTAGGAATATTGCTAGGGATATTCCCCGATGCAGAATTTAGGATAATCAATTAGATTTGATGATGTGTAGATGTGCCTTAGGTTAGGACTTCAATGTCAATTTCATTTGATTTGTCGATGTAGGAGATTAATGAACCTATGGCCCATTTTTGGGGTATTACAATAACACTTCAAAGACCAATATTTTTTAGGTGGCAAATAATTACAGATTTGAATCATGCTGATAATTTTTTACAATTCAATGCAAAAAATTATTTATGTGGGTTTGTGAAAGGATATGAAATACCAATGCACCAATCTAAGATGGGCAAGCGAGGCAGAATACTTCCAGTTAAAAGGGTTGATTTTGACAGGTTTGTTAAATCTGTTAGTGATAGTTTGAAGTAAATTTCCTACCAACTTTCAAGTGAGATTCATGAAAGATTCCCTCGAGAAGAAATTCTTGAAGCCATGGGTTGTGTATTTCCTCATTTTTAAAAAAATGTTAGAGATAGACAAATTGATGCTCATATGTTTCATAAAAAAATTGATGAATTGATCAGAGAGTTTTCAAAACATGTAGATTGCAATGGACAACCAATTGAAGGAATTATAGATTTAGCTAATCTTAAAAAATAATGTAGACAATTTGCATCGTGTATGAAATTGTAGTTAAAAGACTTGGAGAATCCATTTGAACCTGGTGCAATAACCAGACTTTGGAAAATGATAGAGCAGAGTGAAGTATTGTGTGATTGAATATCAGAATATTTCAAACTTGTTGATTTATGTCAAACAATGATATTGGGGCCGGTGGAAGATGAAAGAGTTTTCAGTGCATTGGGGTTTTTGAAATCAAAGATCAGAAACAAACTAGATAGAAATTTGGAAACTTTCTTGAGGTTGTTTGTAACTCAGTACAATGTTAAAGACTTTCCTTATGATAGGGAATTGGCAATTTGGAATTCCCTGCGTGAAAGATGAGGGCTTTTGAACACTTCAAAACATGGTGGTTCTGAGACAAATAATAGATCTTGGTCCCAGACTCATAATGAAGATAAATAATTTTTTGATTTTGAATACCCAACTCAAAATGAAGATGAAGAATTTTTTTATTTTGAATACCCAACTCAGAATGAAGAAGAACCTCTTGCTAGTAGTAGTAGTCAATTTCAGGACTTGGATTCCATGTGGGATATAGAAGTGATAGACTGCTCACTGACACTAAGTGAAGACTGAAGTCATTTAGAATTAGCATTTGGTTAATAGGTATTTATAATTTTATACATTGTATACTTATTACTATACTTGTTGGATAAATTGATAATGGACTTGATTCTAAATATTTATTATTGACAATTTGACTCATATTACAAGTAATAAGTATTGTTCATGATTTTTGTAATTTGAATTTTGATTTTTGTAATTTGTAATTTGAATTCATGATTTTTGTAATGTAGAATGTTCATGAAATTTGAAGTATAATCATATAATTATTAATGTCCTTTTTCATCACTGTAAAGTGTAAATGCCTTGGCCCTCAATGCCTCATAGTCATGCAGCCATGTTATTTCAAGTTTCAACTTCAAGAATCAAGAATAAGATTCAAAACTTAAGCTGGCCTGGTTTTGAAGTTATGCAAACAGTTCACCTAACCTTGTCTCAACTTTGCTACATGCAAATTAGAGGCCTTTCGAACCCTTTTGAAGTTACGGTGATGAATCGATGGTCTTCTTAACATCTCCACTCTCATATAACCTTGCGAAGTCTAGCACAAAGCCTTTTGTAACTATTTAATCTTGTAACTAATTAACCTTTATGAAGTTACACCCTTTTGCCAAATGCTTCATCACAACTTCCTAACCGCCAACACTAATGGCCAAAAAACCCTCACAAAGCTCTGTAAACCACTTGAACAATACTATCATAGGTTCATAACTACTCCTGACAAAGTGTCAAATATTAATCCATCCATTGACATATGTCACAGTCCATTCCTCTGCTCTTTCCACATGACATGCAACTAACTATCACTTTCAATACCGTTATGCACTGTCACTTTTAACTAACTATCTCTTTAATTCTGAAGTTATGCACACCGTTAGTTAGGAGTCCCTCAGAAGTTCAGAACACATCACCATCCTAACCACTTAACCATTGAGAAGTTACGAAACAACCCGACGTTACTTCAGAACATTACCGGTGGTCAAAGCTTCCTAATTTCTTAGAAATTTTCATTTGTCAATTTATTATTTGTCATAGTTCATACTCATTAGTCAATTTATTATTTGTCAATTTCCTAATTTTCTAATACTAAGCATTTACTTAATTCCTTAATTCCCCGGATCAAAACCATTTAAATTTTACTTAATTCCTAAATTCCTAATTTCCTAATTTCTAAAAGCAAATATTAATATAACAATATGACCATTGGCATTGACATTATACATAATATACAATTATACATTCAATTTTAAATAAATTGCAACTGCGATCTTCAGGATTCAGGAATTAGAATTGAGATTCTTGACTTGAGGTCTTTACAAAATTACACAGGCACAGTGACAGAAAAATTGAAAATTACTTCTATTAAATTTAAAGCTTCCTTTAAATTTATACATTGAAATTTCAAATTCAAGAATCAATGATCAATGATCATAGTACCAGTAACCAAACTTAGAGGTGAGAGGACAGAGACTTGAAGTCTCAAACTTCTATGATCTATTAGAAAATTACAAAATATCCTTGTATATTTGTATTAACTTCCTTGAAATTTATACATCAATGTCAATGATCAATGATCAATGATCAAAAAATAAAAACTAACATTGGCATTTGGAAAATTAAACAAGTTTGGAAACAGTTATTAGAGCAACATCTAGCAGCCTAGATTCTTCAGAATCAGTCTTGATTTGTACCAAAGGTGTATCCATAGCAGGTGAACCGCAAACATAAGATACCCTATTTGAATTAACTGACCTCCCTCTATTGGCTCTTCATCTAATACCAGAACTGTCTCAACTACTTCCATCATCCATGTCAATGTGGCAAGGCCAAGGCTTCAATCTCCAATGTTTTCCCACACCATAATTTCCCACTTTGATGGCCAAGTTACCTCTCTAACTGTATCCAATTCTTCAAGGCATTTGTTCCACTTGGAATCCATTATGGCTTGAGATTGAACAAAAAACTTATTCATCTCAATCTCCTACTTGTATAATTCATCCTCAACTTCATAAAAAAGTTGAAATGTCAGCATCACCAACAAAATAAGAAGCCAGCTTGCTAGCATCCAAAATTTGGTTGAAAGAATCAACTCACTCCTTCCATTCCTTCAAGTGTCCCTCTGTGTCCACAATAATAGGGATATATCCTTCATACTCTTTAGTAAAAACCTTAAGCTTTTCCTAAACGTTTTGTAACTTGCCAGTGAAAAATGCATACAAATCCTTTAATAATAACACCATTTCCGTAAAATTAATTATTTTGTTAAGTAACTCCATTTTTTTCCCATTAGTAAAACTAACCTATCAAATAATTGCAAGTATGGGCCCCAAGTATTAAATAATGGGGTTAGTAAAAACAAGGCATTAGAACATTGAAATTTTATCCCATGCAAAGAAATGAAAGTATATGAAGGGTTTGAGACTTCCCTTTTAAAAATTTACTCTGTGCAATAGCACCTTCTTCAAAGTCTCCTTTTCAACAATTCCAGTATCAGCAGGTTGATAAATGTCCATTATTATCTTTTATGTTGCAAGTTTTGGAGCTAAGCACCCCTCATGCTCAGTTTGGACCCCAGCATCATAGACCTTTGTAAATGCCCTGGACTAATTTTTTAGAGTACTTATTTCATCTTTTAGCTCCTTCACAGTCTTATCCAGGAAAAAATTCTTCTTTAGTTCCTCTTCAAACTTTTTTCTAGTTGCCACATAATCTCTAAATGTCCTAGCTAGCATGTTCTCTAAGTCCTCAACCATTGCTTTATTCATGGAGGATGCATGATGTAGGAGATTTTCTATCTCTAATCCTGTAGTGTCTTGCAACCTCCATATTAATTGGCTACCTTGTCCTGTGTCTTGGATGTCAACTAATATGATCTTATTAGATTCTAGGGCCACACACCATACTACTAGTGTCTTAGTGTCCATATTGAATCTAGAACCCCTCTATAGTCCATCAGGGCCAAAAAATTCATAAGCTATAGCTTTATCTCACCTCTTGATTTGGTCAATTAAGAATGAGGACTCCAAGTCCCATCCAAGGTCAACAACATGCCACTTCTCTTTACAACATCTCTTGCCTCCTCCATAGTTAATGTTTCACTGTTGGCATCATAGGCCTATAATTTTTCAATCATTTCAATAGTCTTTTCCTATTATTCCCCTAGTTTCAAAGACAATGTTAATTCATTATGCTTAACTCTAAAGAGAAAATTTTTAAACTCATCGGACTTGATGAATTCATCATCATCTATAAACTCTTTAGCTTGGATGACCCTGTCATCCAATCTAGTTACAACCAATTCTAACTCATCTAGGGCCTTTTCTCCCTCATCTGCTTGTGATGTCAAAAATTGTTGTCTTAAGTCAGAAAAGTAATGGCTATTACATGGCATGATTTGTAGTGCCTTTTACCTTGCCTTTTTTGGTACATTCATCAACTTTTGTTTCTTTGATGGCCCTTTCTCAGATGTGGATGGCTTAGCTTGTTCTATTTCTACCATAAACACCACATTAGGTTCAACTTCTTCAAGGTTTATTTTGTCCTCCTCCTTCTCCTCAGGGATGTCTAGCAATTTAGACATAATATCTTTGTAATTCTCTATACACATGTCAATTCTCAGCATGTATTAGAGATCAGGAAAGAAACCGGGGAAGGTAGGGTCTGCCTTTTTCAATTGTTCCTCTACCCTTACAATATTTTCCATTTATAGCTTCTCTCTTCATATATATCTTGACTGAGAACATTTCTAATAACATCCTCATCTGCCATAGGCTGATTTAGAGCCAAATTGTGATTCCTCATTTCTCTCAATGCTCCTCTAATGAAGTCTTTAGGGTTATACATCCTTGGTTTACCAGAGGGTAATCTGAATTGTCTCAGGAATTCATGGATTTGGTCCACATCATCTTTACCTATAAAGAAATCCCCTATTTGGAACCTCCTTTCTAGAAAGGTTCCCTTATGTCTTTTACGGCCTAAGTGCTCTCTATCCAACATGATAAGCTGCCACATGAATTCTACTATTGCCAATCTTTCTGGGAGAAATTTTGGTAGCATGTGTGGAGGTTGAGGGAAAGCATATACTCTTATAATAGTAAAATTCTCAAAAACAAACATATCACCCCAATTGTGCTTAAAATCATTGTCAATTTTAAATGCTAAGGGTCTAAGAAATTTTCTAACAAGTAAAGGAAATCTATCCCTCATAATACCTAGCATGTTCATTACTAGATCCACAAAATCACTATAAAAAGCAATGGAATTAGAGAAATGGTAACTTCTATGCCATAACCTGGTCCACAGCTGAACTGGAATAGTTCCTCCTGCATTCTCGGTCTCATCGATGAACCCTGGGTTGATGTAGCCAATATTACAATAGAGGATCAAGTGCATCAACATGGAGTAGTGATTGAACTTGAAGATTTTCAAACCAATCTTCACATTCATCAACTCCGTGTGCATTATATTGATTATGTGCCCCACATAATCAAACTCCTTGTTGGTGTACATGTCCTGAACATTTGTAGCCATGACATAAATGTTATCAAGACACATTGTCAAACTTCCATCTATTCCAATAACTTTGTGTAGACCATAGATGGTATTCTGGAAATAGGGAAAGAAAATCTCAATATCAAATGAATTTGCAACCTTCTTCGGTAACAACCCTGTCTCTTTCTTTTCTCTAGGAATATGCTTCCTCATTACCCTTCTAGTGTAGTAACTTTTCTATCTATTAAACATGGCCTCTTCTTCTACTAGATCAATATCCATGCTCATAGGTCCCTGAAGGTCAAAAGCTTGAATAAAAGTCACTCTATCTAACATGCAGAGTATAGAATTGTCATGCTTATGGAAAGCTTGTGTCACTGGATTGTATGCTTGAATTAGCACTTTCATGAGGTCTACATCCAAAAATACCTTAGGTACTATCAACTTTCCCAAGTTCTTGTCCCATGGGTTTGAAATAGGAGGGCCTCTCAATCTATTGTTGTAGAAATACATGAAGAGCTCATACCCAGTTGTGTTTGGGCAGACAACATCCTTGCAAAATGCATAAGGGTCCCTCCATTCATAAGCATTAGCTGATTGCAAATTTGAGGATCTAGGCAATAGTTTCATCCATTCTTCAGCGTATATGTTTGGCCTCTTTGTTCTTGAATGCACAACCACACTCTTTTTTGGTACTACAACAACATCAGGAGATCCTTGTTCTGCCATTCTTTATGTATACTAAACTATAAGTAGTAAGCTCCTTTTCTGCACTTAAAGCCAAAGGTTTCAACTCTCTGGTTGCTCTTTGACTCTAGAAATTATGGATGCTTTGTGAAGTGTGAACTATCTTTAATAACTAACAAGTAACAAGAAACTCACAAGTAAAACTAGACACCAGGCCACCTATTCTATTAAAAATTAAAATCTCATCAAGAAAACACACATGAAATTAGTAATTACCTTTTTCATAAAAGTGTCACTGTCAACTATCAATTCTAGCATAGATTTGGTGGTCATCCAAGAGCAAATAATTAGCATGTTGTTGAAGTGACACTAATGGTACATCTAACCATAGGTCCCTATCTCAACTTTGCTAAATTGCTACCTGCAAATCATGGGCCTTGGCCCTTGGCCCTTTGAATTTGAAATCCTAAAACTTTGAGACTTGTGAAGTCACACAACACCTTTTTGAAACTTTGGGACTATTAAAATGACCAAGAAAATGAAACCTTGAGATGTTATGACACAGCCTAGAATGACACTTGTACTTCATAACCACCATCACAAACAACTAAGAAACCATACCAAAGCATTACAAACATTCCATTGTTTGACACTTTCCATGTGGCATACAACTTATTCTTTGTCTCTCACTTTTTAACACCTTGTGAAGTTATGCACAAAGTTAGTCAAGACTTTGGAACCCCTAACCATCATAAAAAATTAACCATTGAGAAGTTACAAAACAACCAGGTGTAACTCTAGAACTGATCACGATCATAATAAAATAACCATTGAGAAGTTATAGAACAACTAGGTGTAACTTCAGAACCGATCACCATCATAATAAATTAACCATTGAGAAGTTATGAAATAGCCAGGTGTAACTTCAGAACCGATCACCATCATATTAAATTAACCATTGAGAAGTTACAAAATAGCCAGGCGTAACTTCAAAGCTTGGAGTGGGTTCCAAATTTCCATGAGCCATGTGGGATTTAGATTTTAGAAGCTTCAAACTTCTCATTCAGCCAGTGAAGTGAATCGTGATACTGATTTAGCATTCTGAATCAGTTAATAGGTATTTATAATTTATACAAAATCGTGATACTAATTTAGCATTATGAATAATTACTATTAGTAATTATAATTTACATATTTTTTAATTTATAAATAATAAAACTGTTGTTCAATTTCATGATTCACGTAACATGTTACTATATTGACTATTGAAATTTGAAGTATTAGCAAATAACGCGTAAAACTAAAAATAGTAACACTATTTGAAAAAGAGTCTTCTCAATGTCTCATATGTATACAGACTACAATATTACTATTAAATTAAAAAATTGGTATACATAATATTGGTAACCGAATCACCGATTCACTAAACAATTATGGTTTCCCTAGAAGGAGAAGCAACAAGCTTCCAACCGTTTCCAAAACCAAAATGAAAAGTACATTCAAATTTTGTATTTACAAATTACAACTTACAAGTAACACATTTTGTCCTAAGATCCATTCAACTTATAGAGGAAATTACAAAAGCCTAGTCTGATAGTCTGACAGTCGACTCCTACTATAGGAGTCCTACATATCCTAATACTAATAGACTAATAGTAATTTGTTAATATATTATAGTATAATATAATAATACTATCCATAAAGAAAAAAAGATTAGTCGATGTGAAGACCAACAAATAACTACATCATCTCCTCCTAGAACCCCTCCTGGTCGAAGCCATAATCGTAAAAAATGGCACGCATCTCCACCTTTTCATGTTCTACTTCGAGTTCGAACATGTCACTTTGTTATCTGGCGTAGCTGGTAGCATGATCCCATGCTATAGACATAAGATGATTAAGGAAATCCTACTGAATCTCCTCCTCCATATCCAAATTTGGTTGGATAACAGGTTATGGGTTCTCATTTGATGATCCCTCAGCTATTAGAAGACCCATTCTATCATCCAAGATTCAAAATTTAGAAATTTAGAAAGCGCTCTATGTTTTGCAATTCCACTACCGAGGAGTATATAAAGAAAATAATCACCAACTTGCTAGCTGTAATAAATTTTGAAGGAATGTTTCACGTAAGGTGGCTTGCCTAGGAAAAGGAAATTAATGAATATCGATAAAGAAAAATTGCAGACACTTGTATCTTGCGTAACTTGGCTCCAAAGTTGAAAAGAAGAATAATGAATGTTGATGAATCATAGCGCATATCCTGTAAAATTATCCTTTTTAATGTCTAATCAAAATCTTGGCCTAGATTATGTACCACTCAAGTTATGCAGACTGCCAACATTACCTTAGAATTACCATAGCCTAGTTGTGATTTTAAATTTTGAACTGAAAACTTGGCAGCCACATTAAATTTTGAAGGAATATTTTGTGCAATGTGACTTGGCTCCGAAAATAAAAATAATGAATGTTTACAAATCACAAATGATATCTTGTACAAATTAACCTTTTTAATGTCTAATCAAAATCTTGTCATTGATAAGTCTCATTAATTGCACTTCAATGTTCAATGTCACTATAAATTTGTGGCTAAGTTACATCGACTGCCAACGTGGCCTCGAAACTCCCATATCTTACCAGCGATCATAAATTTTGAAGTCACACACACTGTCAATCTATCCTTTTTGTATCTTCGTGGCCTTCAACTACAAACTACCAACATAACCACCAAAGTCACGCATGCCGTCAACCTGACCATTACGTATCTTTGTAACAATCAACATCGACCCTCCTTTTAGCCTGTTGAAGCTATGCACACTGTCACTAGTCACCAAAAACTGCGCTGAAGCTACGCAAATTCCAAATTGTCAACCAAAACTTTACTTGACCTTTGCGTATCTTCGTGGCCTGCAACTCTAAACCACCAACATAATAGCTGAAGTCACACACACTATCAACATGACCATTGTGTATCTTCATAACCGTTAGCCATCGACCCTCCTTTTAGCTTGCCGAAGCTAAACAAACTGTCCTCACAAAATGGTCATTAGTAAATGACATGTAGCACCCAACTTGACATGTAGTCCTATCACTATGTTTTGAATATTCGCCAGTATATATTTTTTATACTATAAATATTATTTTTTATTTGCCAATATATATTTTGGTAGTTCTGAAACAAAAACATAATTTGCCAAGATTTTCCACATAGTTTCAGGGAGCATCAATGATTTGCCAAGATTTTCCACATAGTTTCAAGGAGCACGAATGATTCGCCAATTGAGATTATTTTTTTTCTTTGAAAAGAATTTTTTTTCACCAATATATATATTTTTTCTTTCTAAATTTTGCCACTTTTTTACACCTTTTTTGAAGGGGGGGTTTTCTTAAAGATTACCCCGGAAGATAGTCTATCAAAGTACATGTTTAAACAAAAAGGAGATAGAAAATGTAATAGTTCTCGTGATAAAACTCAAAAAAGAGAAAGATCAATAGATAATGCCTCCTAATGAAGAACTTCATCAAGATTGTCAATCCAGGTGGTCTAGCCAAGGGAACCCTCCATCCAAGCCACCTTCTTTCACTCCAGGATCTGGGTAAGCATGTCGAATTTGTCAAAGCAGGGGCCTCTATTCTCTCTGATATCTTTGATCAACTTCTTGAGCGCATCATTGAAGGCTGTCTAATTTTCTGCTATGTTGTCCCACTCAAAACCATCTTTCATCTCATAAATGAACATAGTAGCATGTCCAAATATGAGGAACCGTAATAACTTTTCTCATTCCAAGTTCATCACACAATAGACCTGGGCAACAATTTTGAAACAAATGAGTTTTCTATGAAAACTAGTAAGAGACCTACCACTACCTTGAAACTTTTCTTCATTTCTCAATTTCAAATAAACCAAAGGATGAATGAGGAAAGAATTTCCCAAAATAGGTTAGCATCTTTTTTAAGCCCATGAATGCTGCTAGTAATAATATCAAGAGTACAAGCATGCTTAGTAAGATAAATTCCAAACATCAACCATACTTCTCTAGCAAATCTACAATCAAAGAAAATGTGTCTCATAGTCTCAGGCATCCTACAAATAGAGAAAAGGTCATAAGTAGTCAGGTGGTTCCTAATAGGTAGCCTATCAAGAATGAGTTGCCACTTGAAGCATTTGATCTTAGGGGGGATGGGATATTTCCAAATTTTCTCAAAGGTTTTCTGCCAGTCAGACGAGCTAGTGTTAACATACCAATTGTAATTAATATGGTCAATCACTGAGGTATCATGGTTGAGCATTTTATAAATATCCTTAGCTTTGATTTTAGTGAGGAGGGATCCATCTTTCCAATGAAAGGCAAGGAAATGATGAGAGTCCAAATTAGTATTTATGGGAAGGTTTAGGGGAGCACATGCATTTTTAATCATGTTGTAATTTCTTTTGTGAGAATTCAGAAGGTCAAATTCACTGCTAAGAGTCTCCCAGCTGATGAGAGTGTTCTGGTCTAGAATGTCCATAATACAATTAATCTCCTTATTAGACCAGTGTCTAGCAGAGAAGCTTTTGGTTAAGGCAAGGGGATTATCATTATGGTATAGGTTCCACCATATAGAGAATTCTCAATGTAGGATGTAGCTATAATCAATATTAGAGTTATCTATGAAACCACACACATTCTCCTAGGCTTTCCATATAGACTTAAAAACCCAAGTGCCCTGGACAGTCATAGAGAAATGATCAGCAACCAAATCACAGAATGGGAGAGCTTTCCAGGACTTGACAGACTTAGGGACACCAAGTTGTATGTTATTTTTGACAAGAATCTTCCAGGGTTCATTTCCCTCAAGAGCATGAAAAATCCATTTGGCAGCAAGGAACATTCCTTGCATCCTAAGATCCTTCATGCCAAGCCCTCCAAGATTTTTATCAATGTGACACCAACTCCATTTGATTGCATGAGCCTTCCTTTTACCCTTGCCATCAGACCATAGAAAATATCTGATGGACTTTTGGATTTCAAAAATTTGGTAATTACTAAACATCCAGGCAAAGGAGTAATATATAATGTAGGAGGAGAGGATCTTTTGACAGACTCAGACCCTACCAGCAAGGGAGATAACCTTATTGTTCCACTTATTGAGTTTCTTATCAATCTTCTCTTTAACGTAAAGCCACATATATTTAAGAGAGGGATAAATAGAGAAAGGGATACCAAGATATCTAACAATCTTATTAGGTCCTCCCCAAGAATAGCCAAATTGTTGAAGCCAATCTAGGGGTTCCTCCTTCCATCCAAGCAAGGTAGATTTGGAACTAGAAATATGGGCACCTGAGGCTTTCCCAAAGATGTCCAGTTTTTGAGTGAGGCACTCAATATTGTGTCTCAAGAGCTCCAAGAAGAGTGAAGTATCATTGGAAAATTGAATGTTGAGCAATTCTAAATCATCTAGAAATTTAATACCATGAACTCTAGGAGATAAGGTATCATCTCTAAGGAGGTAGAATAAGGCATTTGAGGAAATAACAAATAGGGTAGGAGTGAGGGGGTAGCACTGTCTAATTGATTAAGAGAGAGATATAGGATGAGAAAAAGTCCCATTAACCTCAACCAAGGTAGAAGAATCTTTGAGAAGGATTTGAATATAATTATAGAAAACACTAGGGATACCAAAGGCAATAAGCATCATGAGGATGAAGTCCCACTCCACCCTGTCGTAGGCTTTCTCAAAATTGACAAGAAACATGGCAACATCTTGCTTAGAGGACTTGGCCCATTCCATAGATTCCTAGCTAGTAACAAGGTTTTCCAGGATATATCTGCCCTTGATGAACCCAATTTGGGTAGAATAGATGAACTTGGGAAGAATTTTTTCAAGGTGAAAGGCCAGGACTTTGGAAAGGATTTTATAGGAGACATTTAGGAGAGAAATAAGACACCCATTTTTAATAAGGGCTATGTCACCATCTTTAGGGATAATTTTCACAATGCCCATGTTGATGGATTCCCATAAAGTGCCATTATCAAAAGCTCTTGAGTATAAATCATAAAGGTCTTTAGTGATCCAGTCAATATTGGCTTTATAAAATTCAATAGGGAGCCCATCTGAGCTAGGGGCTTTGTTATCCTTAAGAGTGCAAATGGCATCATAAATTTCTTGAAGGGAAATCATAGCTTAATGGAGAAGGAGGGAGTCACTCTAAGAGATCATATTAGGGATGATATTCTTGCACTTATTTCTGATATCTTTCGAAGCCTCATTATCCTCTGAGGTAAAAAGGGTCTTGTAAAACATTTCAAAGGCATCAGTGATATCATGGAGATTCAACAGTTCCTTATCCTCCACAATACTTCTATCGATTCTTTCTTTGCTCTACTTATGTTTGAGAAGGTTGAAGAAGAGCTTGGAGCCTTTGTCTCCATCTTAGAGCCAATGATTTTAGGATTTGATAAAGGCACCCCTGATTTTGACCTGTTAATGATTCCTAAGGGAGTCTCTACCCTGAGAAACTTTCTTAGCCAAGGTAGGGGAGGAAGGTTGAGATTGAATTTCCCATTCTAACTAATAAAGGCGTTCAGTAAGGATGTGTTACGTATGTCTATAATCTTTGGCCTTCATTTGGATAAAGGTTTGGAATATCTTTTGCCAAGAAGAAATATTCATATTCCATCTACTAGTGTGAGAGTGGATCTAATTTTACATGTTAAATAGTCTAACCATTTTTATGGCAATAACGACATCCTAATCTTCTAAAAGGGAGGAATTGAGGATAAACTTCTTATTACTAGGATTATTGGTGGAGATGGAATTCCTAGTATTAATGTTAGTTAAGATAGGATAATGGTCAAAAAGAGTAGTAGGGAGGGTAACCACGGAAATCCCTTGATGATTAGGAGAAAGGAAACAAAATTGTATTGGCATAGAACCTATCTAATATGGAGTAGATTCAGTTAGGCCCTTGTTGGAAGTTACACCAGGTATACTAGAGGGCTGAGGTTTTAGATTTGAGGCCATCAAGGGGGTCAAATAATTGAAGATGTTTCTTAAAACTATCCCAGTGAGACTTTTTAGGGCCTTTCCACTCGAAATGGATACCCCTAGCCTTATCATCTTGATTCTCTATCATGTTAAAGTCACCAACAACAATCCAAGGGATATTGGGGAGGGTAGTCAACCAATCCTAGAGGGAAATTATTTCCTTGTAATCATTGGGAGCATAAAGGGAGCACACACCAAAGGAGGAGCCTCTAAAGTTTAAGGTAGCCCAAGCCACTCTGTTACATGGGGAGATGCCTATATCAATAATATATCTTGCCCATTTTAGGCTAATGAGAAGAGAAACTCCACCCTTTCCTTTAGGATGGTTAGTACAGATTTTAATTGCATCTTTCTAGATACAATTAAAGGCAGTGTCAAGAGGGAACTCCATGGCTTTAAGTTCTTGAAGCATCATAAAATCAATATTATTATGATAGTTCATAAATCTCTTAATAATAAACTTCCTATTAGGAGACTCAAGGCCTCTAACACTCCATAAGATGAACTTCGTGGGGAAAGAGGGTTAAGAGGAATACTAGGGAGACTAAAGTGATCTCCAATCTTCTTCTTATTCTTGGATCCAATAGGTCTACCTTTCTTCTTGGTAATAGGGCAGCTTTTCATGAGGTCATCATCGTCCTCACTATTCTCAACTTGCTCAGTTTTAAATTCAGGATTAGCTCTAATGTTAAATCCATAAGTTTGGGATCTTGGAAGAGCAGGGAGCAGGGAGCTAGGTATCGAGTTATCAGAGTTAGTCTTAGCATAAATAACTTCAATAACAAGGTTATCCTCTATCTCATTAAGCATGGAAGATGGGGGGTTGGTAATGATATTATCAAGGGTAATCCTTGCAGAAAGGTTAGAGTCAGATCATTTGGGTGACTCAGAGCTACAAACTTTAGCTATAGGGTTATCCCTCATGGTAGTATCACAAACACTATCAATATCATTTCCATTCGAGTTATTTTCCAGAGGATTTCTTGGCACATCTTCAATCATGAGCATGTAAAGACTACTAAGGTCTGCAAATTGGTTAGTATTAGGATTTCTAGTATGAATTTGCTCCAAGGCAAGTTGTTGAGCATTTTTACGTCTATGCTTTCTATTTATGACCATCTAGAAGCCATTAGGAATAGGAATCATAGGGTTTTGGGTGGAGGTACGCATAGGATTACCAAGTTAGGGGAACCTAGGTGTGTTGTCATAAAAAAATTGCACCATATTGTCTGATTTAGCACTAGAAGTATAGGTTGAAGCGGGTGAGGGTGATTCTTTAGGGTTATCCTTTTGAACACCCGCATTGAGATTTTGTGTGTTTGGCAATGAATTCTTACCATTGTTAGGGTTTTCATTTATTTCTATGGGGCTAACCATTGGTTTTCTACAATTAATAATAGGGCATTTCTTCTTAAGATGACCTTCCTTTTGCAAAGAAAGCAAGAATTTAACCCACCAAGAATTTCCATAGGGAAAGAGAAGATGTTAGGATTAACAAGACAAAAATAATAGTTACATGCAAATATAACCAATATCAGAAAAAAATAAACCATACAGAAAGAGAACACAAGACACAAAGATTTAACATGGTTCACCCAAACCCTAGGCTACGTCCACCAACAACGAGTCTAATATTATTATTATCCAATGATTACAACCTGATTACAATTTGTAATCCCTTACAACTCAATTCTAATGCAAGTATTAAAACCATACATTATGAAATCCCTAACCCTAAGCCATATTATACAATATTTTGCCACTTTAGGGTTAGAATGAGTTACAACATGTTGGCCCCAATTTTTTTTCTGATCAGTCACCACAAGCCAACATATGTCCCCATTGATATTAAGGTTTAGGCATAGAGGGATATCAATTCCAGGCTTAATTGATATGACAACCCTAACATCAAGGTTGGGAATCAGTCTGATGGTTTCATCTACCTTGATTATTTTCCTAAACAGTTCCAACAATTGAGGCATGAACTACCAAAGGAAAGGAGGGACATCTTTGAGGATGACCCACCTAGGGCAAGATAGTGCTAGGAATTCTTCATTAACTGCCTCTTGAGACTAGGCTAGAGCACGAAATGAGGTTTTTCCAACCATCCAGTATTGTCTCTTAAGGGCCTCAAGCTGAGATTCATGGTTATTAAAAAATATAATGTAAAGCCCTCTTTGAATTTGTTTACAAAATGAAATCTTAAACCCAAGTTTCAAATTCCATAGGCTATGAAACCATTCATCAAGGAATTACCTGGATGAACATCTTTTCACATCAACACAGGTAAAGAAAATGATAGTATCACTTAACTTGGCTTTTTCCAAAGCAATTTCATTCAACATTTCATCATTTTGGGAAATGACGAAATCATTCAAGGCACTGGTAGGGCTCTTACCTTCTTCATTTGGTCACTTGCCTTTAGGATTCAAAATAAATCTCACAGAAGAGGGGATGCCATTGCTAGTTGGAGCGACCATCTCGGCAAAGGGTTTTTTAGGAAGTGAATGAGCAGTTTCAGCAGGGTTAGGGGTATTAAAAGCTGGGCTATTTGATTCTAGCTCCATTGGGAGCTTAGGACAGACCAAATGAATGAGCAGGCATGAGGAGTAAAGGCTTGGAGGGCAGATCAAAGCAAAACAACCACCAGCAATAAAGAAAAAGTAGGAAGTAAAAAGTAATAAGGTAAAAGGAAGACAAACCACGTGGAGGAGATTAACTCCTCCACATCACCACAGAAGAAACCACTTAAGCCAGATTCGCATCCAATTTTTAATATTTTCATTATTACATTATGTTAATTCAATGAAATAGAATGAAGAAATAAAAAAATAGAAATAATGATAAAGATTTTTTAAAATAATAATAATCTTTATCATTATTTCTATTTTTTTATTTCTTCATTCTATTTCATTGAATTAAAATAATGTAATAATTAAAATGTAAAGTAATATTAAATTTAATTTTTTTTCTTTTAAAAATAATAAGTGAGAGTTCATACAATGTGTTAATTTGAACATATTTTTTATCAGTTGAATTTTTTAATTAAAAAAATAGGTGCATATTTATTTTTCCAAATATTTATACTAAGTTAGTTTAAATATTAAATTTTCCAATTTCAATGATATTTTTAAATATTATTTTTATTTTTAATTATTTCTTTGTTATTATCAATTTTATAGAAGAACACCTTTCTAAATATAAGAATAAATATCAAGATAAATAAGTCCAAGATTTTAAATTCTATATAATTTAGACTTTTACAAACAATTTAGAATTTATTAATTAAAACATTTAATATAAACACAAAAATAATAAAATTTTAGCTAAATTGTACATTTTATGCATTCAATTTAATAATATAATCCAATACAATCTTTAAATAATATTTTTTCTAATATGAAAATATTGAAATATTAGTATTTTAAATTAATATAAATTATAGAAGTTTAAGAAGTAAAAAGAGCAATTGCAATAAGGCAAGCACTTGTAGTAATAAGTGGTGGGTGAATTAACTCATAGAGTTGAATCATACAATTTTTGCATAATTCTAGAATATTAATTTATTGAAATAATTAATTTTTTATTTTATTATATTATTTAATTAAATATTAAAAATGTAAATAATTTTTTTTTTAAAAAGCAAAAGTGGACAAGCCACCATATTTATATTATAATAAACCCGATTCAAGGACTCCCTCGTGGAAGAATCAAGAAGAAACCCCAGGATCATAGTCGAATACATACAAGGGAAATATAATGCTATTTACAGGCACTTTTGCACTTGCAAACCATGATTCCAAGATGAAATTTACTATAAGTCAAAAAAACCCATTGGGTAAGGACTTATCATAACTGAGCTAGACTCAAAACACCCCAAAAAAAAACATGTACATCTTTGGAATATGACTTATACCACTAAATACAGAGAACTAGCATTCATCCATTGGAGAGGATGAGCGTTGCACATATGTCCAAGCTTTCTTCTAGCCAGCTGGTGGACCTGACACATACATAGCTTCCCAGCCGTTAGTCAAAATTAATGGCATTGTTGGAATGGTAGAAGACTAAATCGGAGAGAGTGGAATGTTCAAATCAGGCACCATCTTTGAGGAATCAGGGAGTAACACATTAGCAGTTGTGATCAATGGAGGAGGCATAACCGGAGGGAGCGATGAAATCAGTAGGTCCAACACTGCATGTGCAAGTCTTCTAATCTTGTTTGCAAGCTCCTTCCCAAGAGCTAGGGTAACAATCTGGAGGTTGTTGCTAACAACTCTGAAACTCTTTCTCTCCATGGCCCATTTAAAGCAGTCAAATGCCATCAGGTGTTCATGGCTAGCCGTAAGATCATAGTGCAAAAATACCCCACCAATCAACGCTTTGCTTGACCACATCTCATACTATTGGAGTGCCTCCATGAGCCGTGATCCTGTGATATACTGAGGCCTAACAATCTTGTTGGCAACATACACTACTAAGTTGATTGATTGCAATAGGTCCATCAAATTGGACAAAAAGATCAAGACTAGTTGTGATGGGAATACCACTAATCATTCTTGGTGACAACACATGTTCACCAATAACCCACCACACAGCCATGTAATGAAGCATATAATTACAGATAAAAACTTGTTCAATTTTCGGGCCATCAATCCTATTTGGGAACGGGAGCTTCGTGATACTAGGGGATAAGTAAACCCTATAATTCCTGGGTAAGAGTTCGGCATGGACACTACCATAAGAAACACAACTGGGGAACTCCATTTGAAGATAAATTTGAGAATAAAGACAAACCTCGAGCTCTGATAGAAATTCAAAAGATTGTATAGCCATACTAGTGATCAAGGTATATGAAGGCAGTAGATGACCAATTAGAGTACGAGCCATAAATGACAAATCTCCTAAAATCTATGTTTGGAGTGGGGAGGTACAGGGCTCATTATAAAACAAAGTGCATGTCAGACTAACTGCACAAAACCTCAATGAATCGGCATACGAAACTCCTTGTGCAGAGTACTTTGGGAGAATTGTAAATAAATAGTGATGGAATCCAAATGCAAGAATTTGAATCAAGTATATTACACATTGAATGATGCATCAACATTTTGCACACTCACACATGTACAAGAATTAAGCCACGTGGAATAATGATGACTTGGCATTTACCTCCACCATGAAATAACCCTATTGCCAGTTTACACATTGAGAAACTTCACATTCGCACGCTTGAGCCAGCTTCCACAATTGCCATCTTGTTCGAGCTGAGAATGTTGTGAAGTTTGGCATCCTGTTTGATGATGATGTGCGGACTGAATGACATTTCATCAAGTTTGTCACATCCTTTATTTTCTAGATGATCTACTAACTCGTTCCCTTCCCGAAGAGTGTGAGAAATGTGAACTTCTTGAAATGAGTCTAACAGTTGCCAAATCTGTTGGAGAATGTACGCAAGTCTCCAATTGTGTGCCACATGATTAATGCATGCTATGATTATAATAGATGAGTCACCTTCTACATGTATCTGCTTGAATCCCCCTAATTTTGCTAGTAATAAACTAGTGAAAAGTGCTTGGGCCTCTACCATATTGTTTGTTCCATATGGGAGTGGACAACATTTAGTTGCTAACAGTTTGCCATGGTGATCCCGAATGTAGACACCGGCTCCTGAGTGCCTCAGATTTCCTCTTGATGAGCCATCAAAATTGATTTTAACTACCCCTATAGAAGGAGATATCCATTTGATTGATGCTCTATTATGTACCTTATTCGATGTTGTTTGCTGGCACCAACCAAAAGGTACCAATATTTTTTTCCATACACGTAGAATAGAAGCATCCCAAGATGTCATGACTAAGTTATGTTTGAGTTTGTTGTGGCTCACATTTACTACCTCAGATACAGATCTTTCCAGCTTTGATGTGACTGCTTGGATTGTTGAAGAAGTACTACAAAAAATTCTTTTGTTTCTCTCCCACCATATTGCCCACACTACTAACACCGGTATGCACTTCCAAATAGCAAAGAATAGGGATGCTGAATACAATTCTGACCAAGCTTCAAATAAGTCCCAAAGCTTGTTTGGGAGTGGTTTGGAGTAATTTAGTTTTCCAAGGACAAAAAGCCAGCAATTCTATGCAAAATGACAATTTAGGAACAAATGATCTATGTCTTCCAGCTAACTATCACACAGTAGATAGTTGAAAGGTTGTGCTATGTTGAGTCCATGTAACCGGTCACTGGTTAGTGCCTTGTTCTTCAATGCTATCCACGCAAAGAAACTGGCCTTTGGAAGAGTCAGGTGGTTCCAACAGAAGGTATAGGCACGGGATGGTTTTATGGTATTGTCCCTCTTTTGAATAAGCTTATACCCTTCCTTAATGGTGAATTTTCCATCTAGCCCTGGAGCCTAGAACAATTTATCCTCTAAATTTGATAAGTAGACTAGTTTTTCTAAAAAAATATTCTCCAAACATTGAGTATCTTGAGGGGATAGTCCCAATACATGAGGATCTTTCCATATCACCTTGCGTGAATGTAAAATTACTGTTGATACATAATCACTTAGATTAGTACCCCAAACATTTTTTGAAGTAGCAACTATGTTCTCAATATCATTCATTCAAATTAAGGGTGGTGCACCATTCCATGAGTCCTGCCAGAATTTAACTGAAAAACCATTGTTCACTTCCCAAGTAAGGAAGTTACAAACTATATCTTTGGAGGAGACCATGAAGTCCCAAATGGCTTATCCTTTAGGGGGGTCTGAGGTAGTGAGAATTCTTGTTGGATTTGTATTGTCTAGGTACTTCTTTTGCATAATTTGACACTAGATGTTGTGTGGTTTGGAATACATTTGCCAAACTAATTTTCCCCCAAAGGCTTGATTTTTTTTTTGGATATCATGGATTCCTACTCCTCCTAACTGCTTAATTTGTGACAAATTCTATAAAGAGACCAAGGGAATTTTCTTACCACCATTCATATTCCCTGTCCATAGAAATTCTCTTATCAACTTCTGAATGGCTTGGATTACTGAAGGGGGCACTTTGACAACTGATAAATAGTAGTTTGGGATAGCTGAAAGAACTGTTTTAATGAGCAAAATTTTTCTTGATAAGGACAACCACTTTTCTTTCCATGCTACTACTCTAGATTTGATCCTATCAATAATAGGGGTCCAATAATTGACTTTGTTTGCCCCCATAAAGAATGGAATTCCAAGATATACAGATGGTAGGAAGTCAATTGAAAATCCTAGAAGATTAATAATCTTATTGGATATAATCTGATTAGTGTTAAATAGATAAATTTTTTATTTTATGGGGTTAACCTTTTGATTAGAGGCAGTTGTGTAAAGGTCCAAAACTTGTTTGATCTGTCTGGCTTTCAAGATATTAGACACCCCAAAGAGTAATGTGTCATCCACAAAAAAGGAGTGTGTCACTGAAATTTTTGACTGGCCAATTTGCACTCCTTTCCAGGTCTCTAAAGCATGCTTTCTCTAAATGAGCCTGTTGAATGATTTTGCCATAAGGATGAATAGTGCTGGTGATAATGGATCCCCCTGTCTGACACCTTGTGTGGATTTAAAGAAACCCACCGGTACTCCATTGATCAAAACTGAAAAGCCAACCCCAGATATGCATGCCTTAATCCATTTACACCAACCTTTTGCAAATCCAAATTTTTGTATAAATTTAATAAGAAAATCCCATTTGACCTTGTCATATGCTTTCATCATGTCCAACTTAATGACAAAGTGAGATGACTTGCTATTATTGATTGAGTGAAGGGCTTCATGTCCCACTAGAGCACCTTCAAAAGTTTCTGTACCTGGAACAAATCCCCCTTGTGGTTGTGATACAAGGTTAGGAATGAGGTGTTGCATTCTAAGGTAAATAGCCTTTGTGATGATCTTGTAAATAGTGTTGCAAAGGGAGATCAGACCAAAATCTGCAAATGATTTGGGTGATTTGATTTTCAGAATGATTGCTATGTTTGTAAATAATTAAATAATAGTTTTTAATTAAAAACTTGATGAAATTATATTTTGATAAGTATTATCAATTATTTGATTTATTTTATGTTGATAGATGAATGCTTGACTTTAATAAATTTTCTATTTATCTATAGATAATTTAAAATTCTAAAAATCAAAATTCTATTTAAATTTGAAATCTAGAGCCTATTTTTCTTCATAGCTATTCTAGTAGTAGCAATGTTGAGTAATAATTGAGAATATAGAAGATTTTTAATGTTTTAACATTTATTATATTCTTTTGGTTTACCATTATAAAATTAAAGACATTTGACCAAATAATAGGAGAACTTTGTTTTTAAAGTCATAGCAATTAAAAAAAGGCAGGTTCAACTCTATCAATTAATTATCTCCCCTCCCCACCACTTATTACTACGATTGCTCTCCTTATTACAATTGCTCTTTATTAAATAAATTATTGATTTAAACATTAATTTACAAATAAATTTTTTTTAAAAGTACTTTTAAATTTTTATAATCAATTTTGATTTAAATTTACTTCTTAATTTTATAATCAATTTTAATTTAAAATCTATAACTTTTGTGTTTTCATATTTATTTATAAATTGAGAATAGAAAATAAAAAATAAAAAATAAAAAATAAAATTAAAATTAAAAATACCATGTAAATTAGTAAATTTTATGTTTAAACTATTTTATTACAAATATTTAGAAAAAAAACATGCACCTATTTATTAATTAAAAATAGAAATAATAGTAAAGATTTGAAAAATTATTTACTATTTTTAGTTTTAAAAAAAATCATCTAATTTTCTATTAATTAAATGAATGTACATCACTATTGATTTTTCTTTTTATAAAATCCCCTCATTTTTATAAAATAAATAAATGTAGACATTCTGCTCTCCATAAATATAGAGACTTGAGACTGTCCATCCTAGAAAAGTACAACTCAAAAATTTGTCAGTCTATTGCGCGAAAGGTCTGCTTGACATGATGAGCACTGGCTATGTGGTTGGTGCAAATTTTTGGCCAGATAGGCAGTGTCATTTTCTTCATCCACTTTGTTTTAATTTCTCAGCTACTGGCATTGACAGTTGTTTCTATTGGAGTGGCTGTTGAAATTCAACTTATCATGGATAATGCCAAATGTTAAAAATAAAATTTTCTGGTCAAATCTGCAGTAGCAAGACAATTGGACAACACTTTCTTAAGTGACTATTTGAAATTCTCACTAATCATGCTAGGACAGAAGTAGCCATTGCATATTTAATGTTCTAACAACAATACTTGCTTTTTAATGAAAATGAATGAGTCAATTGTGTAGAATTCTGTTTGTCCAACTCATAATATGGATAAGTCACAAACACCCTTTTCCACCTTCTCAAGCAATCAAATGTCCACAAATCAACTTTTAGATTTTATATAACAATTTATTCCTCACTGGTGGGGCCTCACAGAATCACAATTTATGCATCCATTAATCAAGATTTATTAAAATTGTGAAGAAACATATGATATAAAAACTTAAGCAGATTTGCAATCTAGCATAATGTGTGGCAATATAATGAAAGACTAAATAATCTTACAAGCAAGTGGAATATTTCTTAGTCTACAACTGAAACTCCATGGAACGATTGTACAAAGATTAGAAAAATGACCGTGAAAGAATTCCTACATGGGCGAGCTATGTTCTTCAATTTTTTCAGTTTGGGTAGATGTATCAGTATGAGTGGACCAACAATCTCGCAAGGCAGGCATGGAAGGAACGCTATGTTCTTAATTTTCTCTGTATCAGTTTGGGAAAGCTCTTCAATTCTACTTCTTTACAATTTAATCCAAGCTTTCATGTTTCTTTTGTGATTGCCTACAGTGGGATTAAAAGATGATCACACTGTATACATGTCTTGCTAGTTTGGGCTAGGCTTACGTTGTTGGTGTGTGGCCCAGGATGTTCGCCATTTCTGTTGGAGGATGTTTGCTTTGGAAAATAAAATTCTAGGGTAAAATATTAACATTGAGCTATGGGATATAGGATAAGGCACTGGCTATTTGGCTGAAAATTTGGGCACTGGCTATCCGGTGGAAAATTTGCACTGGCCACATAGCCTGTGCCCATCATGTTAGGCTGACCTTCTGTGCAATAGGCTAACAAATCTATGAGTCATACTTCTCTGACGATGGATAGTCTCAAGTCTCTGTATTTATGGCAGAGAGCAGAATGCCTACATTTATTTATTTATTTTATAAAAATGAGGGGATTTTTTAAAAAGAAAAATCCGGGGTGATGTACATTCATTTAATTTATAGAAAATTAGATCACTTTTAAAAAAAAGTAAAAATAGTAAATAATTTTTTGGAAATATATTTGCATGTGGTAAATTATATTTTTTTAAATCTTTACTATTATTTCTATTTTTTATTTATTTTTAAATAACAAATAGGTACATGTATTTTTTTCCAAATGTTTATAATAAGGTAGTTTAAATATAAATTTACTAATTTGCATGGTATTTTTTATTTTTATTTTATTTTTAATTTTTAATTTGCTATTGTCAATTTTATAAATAAATATGAAAATACATAAGTTCTAGATTTTTAATTAAAATTGATTATAACAATTTAAGAAGTAAATTTAAATCCAAATTAATTATAAAATTTAAAAGTACTTTTAAAAAAAATTTATTTGTAAATTAATATTTAAATCAAAAATTTATTTAATAAAGAGCAATTGTAACAAGTTGCCATGTAGTGGCTAGTACTTGCCTTTAATTTTATAATTGATTATAATTTATATTTATATTTAAAATAATATTTTAAAAATAAAATAAAATATAGGTTATAAATAAGTTATTTTCTTTTCTTGGTTAATATATATTTGAAAAAAGCAATATATAATAATAATTTATTTGCTATATGTTGAATACTTAATAATTTAATAATAAATATGGTGTACAATACTAAGATTTTATAATAACTTTATATTTATATAATAATAATACTAATAAATATAATATTTTATATTAAATAATTCATAATAGAATTATATTACACTGTGCCATTTAATTTTTTAATTTTTATTATGTTTTCAATCTAACAATTTAAATTTTACCTTAATGAAATATATCCTTAATAAATTTAATTTTGTTTTATTCTTAAATTTTAAAAGAAATCATATTTTTAATCATATGGAGGGCTCTCTAGGCTAGACCACTTGGATTGAGAATCTTGATGATGTTCTTCATTAGGAGACTGCTCCCCTATTCTTTTTGGAGTTCCTTTTTTCACGTGTTATGCTACATACTCTTTCTTTTTGTTCATAGTGTGTACTTACTTAACTTTTTGTTGACTTAGTGGTTCTCTAGCTATTTCTAGTGGTTGGTGGGTTGAGGCATAGCCTCCCTTGTATTGCTATATTGACTCTTTGAATTCTCGATCTTTAATATAAAAATTAAAAATATAATCATAGAATATATATATTCTTATAATTTTATAATCTCATTTTTTTATCCATGAATTTTGCCTACAATAAAGCAATATGGAAGAGCAATACAATTAAATTGTGGAAATTTTGTCTATAAGGGCTCAAATGATTTAGCTAATCAAATTGCCAAAAAATAATTTTTACATGTTAGAATTTTTTTTTAAAAATAGTTTAACTATATAAAATATGAAATATATAACAAAATAACAAAAATATTGATTTCTAATTGGTTCATACACATTCATTTAATCACTAGTTAAATCTAGAAATCCCAAAATTATTACAATAATAAATTAAAAATAAAAATAAAATTAAAAATACCATGCAAATTAGTAAATTTTATAACTAAACTATGTTATTATAAACATTTAAAAAAATAACATGCACTTATTTATTAATTAAAAATAAATAAAAAAAGAAATAATATTAAAGATTTAAAATATTATAATTTACCACATGCAAATATATTTCCAAACAATTATTTACTATTTTTACTTTTAAAAAAAAGTCATCTAATTTTCTATAAATTAAATGAATGTACATCAGTACTGATTTTTCTTTTTAAAAAATCCCCTCATTTTTATAAAATAAATAAATGTAGGCATTTTGCTCTCTGACATAAATACAGAGACTTGAGACTGTCCATCATCAGAGAAGTACGACTCACAGATTTGTTAGCCTATTGCACGGAAAGTCAGCCTGACATGATGGGCACTGGCTATATTACTATGTTAATATGCCATAGCTCAAAGTTAATATTTTACCTAGTACCTTATCCCATAGCTCAAAGTAAATATTTTATCTTGACGTTTTATTTTCCAAAGCGAACATCCTCCAATAGAAATGATGAACATCCTAGGCCCCACACCAGCAATGTAAGCCCAACCCAAACTAGCAAGAAATGTATACAGTGTGATCATCTTTTAATCCCAGTGCAGGCAATCACAAAAGAAACATGAAAGCTTGGATTAAATTGCAAAGAAATAGAATTGAAGAGCTTGCCCAGACTAATACAGAGAAAATTAAGAACATAGTGTTCCTTCCATGCTCGCCTTGCGAGATTGCTGGTCCACTCATACTGATACGTCTACCCAAACTGAAAAAAATGAAGAACATAGCACGCCCAGGTAGGAATTCTTTCATGGCCATTTTTAAAAATAAATAAAAAATAGAAATAATAGTAAAGATTTAAAAAATTATAATTTACCATATGCAAATATAATTCCAAAAACTTATTTACTATTTTTACTTTTAAAAAAAAGTCATCTAATTTTCTATAAATTAAATGAATGTACATCACTACTAATTTTTCTTTTTAAAAAATCCCCTCATTTTTATAAAATAAATAAATGTAGGCATTCTACTCTCCATAAATACAGAGACTTGAGACTGTCCATCCTAGAAAAGTACGACTCACAAATTTGTCAGCCTATTGCACGGAAGGTCAGCCTAACATGATGGGCATTGGCTATGTGGCCAGTGCAAATTTTCAACCAGATAGCCAGTGCCATGGGATAATATGTAAAAGTACGAACTAAGGAATGTAGCCGTGAACAAAGAACCAAGCTTGTAGAGCATGCCACATGTCATTAAGGCATTACCATCATAGTGTGTACACAACTAATATAAAATACTTGCAAATACTTGAATAAATGTCCCAATAGTAATACTCCAAAAATAATAATTTCTTTTATCATAATTAAAAACTTTAATGCACCTAACTTATTCTATACTTTAAGATATTATTTCAATTATAGTCATACATGTGTACTATTTTCTTAAAGGGTGTGTTGAACATTCATAGTATTTTCCTTAATGTCTAATAATTATGTTGACATTTGTAGATAAAGAATGTGAGTGTTTATAGGATAATGAAGATAGATAAATATGTATGCCATGTCTAATGATCATAAACTAATTGAGGATGGATTTCTTAATAAAAGGCTTGCTTAAGCATTAGCTTTCTCTTAGACAAGTAATTATTAATGATGTATTGGCGCTACAAGATATATGGCTTTCGTTAACTAATAGATTTTTATAGAGGTTCATTTTATGAGAACATTGGGAATCCCACCCCATAGAAACTTTATGGGGTGGTTTAGATGCCAATATTTACTAACTCAGCAACCCAAGTGACTGTTCATTTGGAGTAAGGTTACCAGTGCATGAGGTGGTATTTTATTTTATGTCAAAAGATTTATTAATATTAACCAGTAGATTTTGTAGAATGTTTCTTGCTTTACAGGGGGAGCATCCAATTTGGTGCCAAGTTCATCTTCTCTCCGAAGATATAAGATCAAAGGTCGATATACTAAAGGATTAAAACAAAGGTGTATTCACATTTAAATTGATGTAACTTATTGGAAGCTTGTAATTCTTGAAAATTTAAAATTTCTTAAGAGAGTGGGTATGCCCACGGATCTATGTATGTAAAAATCTTGACAGAGTTCGAGTCGTGGGAATGCCCACGTATATTTTGTATTAGGAACAAGAATTTTTGTCCCAAGCATGGCTGGAGGTTTTCTCGACCCCACTCTTTCCTATCAGCGCCTGCACTGAGCGAGGTTATATTGTAAAATTAATTAATATTAATAAAATTCTGGCTCCGGCCTTTTACTGATAAAAAAAAAAGAAAAAAAAAAGAATGTGATTGTTTATTCTAGACACCTAGTGCTAGTATCTTTTAAATTTTACCAAATTCTTAATAAGTCCAAGATTTTAAATTATATATAATTTAGACTTTTGTAAACAATATATAATTTATTAATTAAAACATTTAATATAAACATAAAATGGAATAATTTTTTAGCTAAATTGTACATTTTATGCATTCAAGTTAATAATATAAGCCAATACAACCTTTAAATAATATTTTTTCTAATATGAAAATATGAAAATATTAGTATTTAAAATTAAAAGAAATTATAAAAGTTTAAGAAGTAAAAAGAGCAATTGCAATAAGGAAAGCACTTGTAGTAATAAGTGGTGGGTGAATTGACTGATAGAGTTGAATCATACAATTTTTGCATAATTCTAGAATATGCATTTATTGAAATAATTAATTTTTTTGTTTTATTATATTATTTAATTAAATATTAAAAATGTAAATAATTAAATAATAGTTTTTAATTAAAAACTTGATGAAATTATATTATGATACATATTATCAATTGTTTGATTCATTTTATGTTGATAGATGAATGCTTGACTTTAATAAATTTTCTATTTATCTATATATAATTTAAAATTCTCAAAATCTAAATTCTATTGAAATTTGAAATCTAGAGCCTATTTTTCTTCATAGCTATTCTAGTAGTAGCAATGTTGATTAATAATTGAGAATATAGAAGATTTTTAATGTTTTAACATTTATTATATTCTATTGGTTTACCATTATAAAACTAAAGACATTTGACCAAATAATAGAAGAACTTTATTTTCAAAGTCATAGCAATTTTAAAAAGGCAGGTTCAACTCTATCAATTAATTCTCTCCTCCTCCCCACCACTTATTACTATGATTGCTCTCCTTATTACAATTGCTCTTTATTAAATAAATTATTAATTTAAACATTAATTTACAAATAATTTTTGTAAAAAAGTACTTTTCAATTTTTATAATCAATTTTAATTTAAAATCTAGAACTTATCTATTTTCATATTTATTTATAAAATTGATAATAGAAAATAAAAAATAAAAAATAAAAAATAAAATTAAAATTAAAAAAACCATGCAAATTAGTAAATTTTATAATTAAACCATCTTATTATAAACATTTAGAAAAATAACATGCACTTATTTATTAATTAAAAATAAATAAAAATAGAAATAATAGTAAAGATTAAAAAAATTATAATTTATCACATGCAAATATATTTCCAAAAAAATATTTACTATTTTTACTTTTAAAAAAAAGTCATCTAATTTTCTATAAATTAAATGAATGTACATCACTACTGATTTTTCTTTTTAAAAAATCCCCTCATTTTTAATAAATAAATAAATTCAAGCATTCTACTCTTATCATAAATACAGAGACTTGAGATTGTCCATCATCAAAGAAGTATGACTCATAGATTTGTCAGCCTATTGCAAGGAAGGTCAGCTTGACATGATGGGCACTGGCTATGTTAATATCCCATAGCTCAAAGTTAATATTTTACCCAGTGCCTTATCCCATAGCTCAAAGTAAATATTTTACCCTGAAGTTTTATTTTCCAAAGCGAACATCCTCCAACAGAAACGAGGAACATCCTGGGCCCCACACTAGCAATGTAAGCCCAACCCAAACTAGCAAGAAATGTATATAGTGTGATCATCTTTTAATCCCACTGCAGACAATCACAAAAGAAACATGAAAGCTTGGATTAAATTGCAAAGAAATATAATTGAAGAGCTTGCTCAAACTGATACAAAGAAAATTAAGAGATTGTTGGTTTGTTCATACTGGTCTGTTCATACTGATATGTCTATCCAAACTGAAAAAAATGAAGAACATAGACTGCCTAGGTAGGAATTCTTTCATGGCCATTTTAAAAATAAATAAAAAATAGAAATAATAGTAAAGATTTAAAAATTGAAATGAGGTTTTCTATGCTCGCTCGCAAGCCTCACGTGGTCTCAACAGTTTCTTCTTTAGATAAACAAATCAACACTTTTTCAAAAACTAGGTATGCTCGTCAATCATGGTTCTTTTAACGCTTCAGTATAATAGGACTTGCAGCCAATTATAGGTAGTTTAGGGAACAAAGGGCCCGCCAATCAGTGTATACACCTACAAAAGATTCCAATGATATTCTATCGGTCGGGAATGGAGGAAGATTGGTAGGGGAACAATTTTTCCCTAGCAAGCCATCTCTGATGGAAAGGGAAGAAGATGACTTGGTTAAAGTTAGACATCAAAAGAACTCTAGGAAGCCATCTTCACACCTCACACCAGCACATAAATCCCTACACCTCTAGAATAAATTTGAATCTCTCAACAATCTAGACCAAAAAAGAAATCTATAGCCCGACCCTCCACACCATAGCAGATTTGAAGCCTCTAAAGCCTATGGTGTCCAAACCATCATTAGCGCCCAGTCTTCGGTAGACATTTACACGCCACCTCATAAATGGGTCAATTTTGATCAATCAAAGTCCCACCATGTCTCCCTCTCCCCAAAAGCCATTCCCTACTCTCCACCCCACTGCAGGATTGCCCCACAATCACCACTGGTTATTAATGTGGAAAACAATAGCATCGAAAGTGCCCAGGATCTAATGAAACTTAAAGGAGTTTTTCTAAGATGGAATGGGTATGGCATTCCAACATAGGAAATTGTAGACTGGCTAAAGGAAAATCTCAGCAATTAGGTAAGTATATCTCTTCTGGCAGATGGATTTATTTTTGTTTACTGTTATAAGTTAGAAACAAAGAAAAAATTTATGGAAAAGAGATTCCCTAGTTATTTAGGTTTTGACTTCATAGTTTTAGATTGGAGTCCCACGTTTAATCCTAATAATATATAGGGTATCAAGGTATTAAGAGCAATTAAACTAACTAATTTGTTGATGGAATTCTCGAGTAATGCAATCTTTAAACAAATAGAGAATAAGATAGGTCTCTATGAAAGAACTATTGTCACCAAATATCCACAATCAGATGAAATCATCTTAGTGGAGATGGACATTTCGATTAAAATGCTTCCCCAATTATTAATTCAAAGTAAAGCCAACAAGTTCCTATTAAAACCTAGTATAATGTCAGGATTAGTTGTAGACTATATCCAAATTTAGGATAAGGCGAGACCTATTCAGACTCAAACAGCCCCCCCCCCCCTCCCCCCCCAAAAGAATTGACATTATCATCAATGAAATAGGGGGTGGTTTCTCAATTAATCTTATAGAAAACCCTCCAACAGAACTTCTCGATTCAAGGAATCTGGAGAAGAAGCGACAATCATCTAAAATTAGCAATCATACTATGAAAGAAAACACTATTCATGAACAAAATGTATCCATTATAGAGGAAGGGGAAATTACAAAAGAAAAAGAGTTGAGTAAAAAGGAAAGCCTATGCCAAACAAAAATGACAACAAATGGTAATCAGGATACAGGGAATCAGGGGTTTTTTCTCTTAACTGTTCTAGAATAGAAAGCTACTTCAAAATTTAACATGGACAACATAAACAATAATATTTTGGTAAGCCCTTCATTTTGGGATGTCATTGAAATAGGAGGAGAGAGCAGAGGACTCACATTAGAACAAGAGATTAACATGTATAATGTCCCCAACCCAAGTAGAAAATCTATTAAGGCTAATGCTGACGAAGAAGTAAGGATAATCTTGGGCTATCTTGGAGAAATAGTTACAAAAGAATTAATGGATCAATTTCTTGATGAGATCTATGATGAGGAAGAATTGGTCCTTTAGAGAAAACTTCTTATAGAAGGCATTATGTCAGAGGATCGATACAAGGAGAACAAGATAGAAGAAATGCTAATTGAGCTTAAAGATAAGGAATTGAATGTAGCGACTTCTCTGGGGATTAACCTTTTAAAGGAAAGTAGATCCTCCCTGGACTATGCAAAGAAATCAAAGAAAAGAGGGAGGAAACCAAATGCGGAATTGAGAGAGGAAGCAGGTGAAGCAGTAGGATAAATTAAAATCACATCACTTCTTAAAGAAGGGAAGGGTAAGATCCTTCCCAAGGAGCCATGAATATCCTTACTTGGAATGTTAGGGGCCTGAATACCCCTAACAAGCAATGTTTGATTAAACACTGCATCAACACCTATAATCCTGATATTATTTTAATTCAAGAAACTAAAATGGATGATATTGAAATATTCAACTTTAAAAGAAAACTAGGAATTAGAGAACTCTCCTCATCACCAGCAACAGGAGCTTCAAGGGGCCTAGTATTATATGGGATCCTAGAGGTCTATCCTTGGAAATCCTGGAAAGAAGGCAATACTGGATGAGTGGAATAGTAAGAAACCTTAGGAATAATCTAACTTTTAATATAATTAATGTTTATGGGCCTATCTAGAATAGGGATAAATTAAAGGTATGGCAGAAAATAGAATACTCCTTTGAGGATATCCCACACTCTCTTTGGATTCTAGGGGGTATTTCAATGTAATAACAAAGGCTTCAGATAAGAAGGGGGGAAATTGCTCTCTACCTATAGCTGCAAAGGATTTCTCTAAATGGGTAAAAGAGATCCCCTTACTAGAAATTCCCATGGAAGATAACTCCTTTACATGGACAAACAGGAGACTAGGTTTTTACAATATTGCAGAAAAATTAGATAGACTCTTCATTAAAGGGAGCTTGACTAATATCAGTCACTCATTGGAGGCCAAAATTCTATCAATCTCAGGATCTGATCATTTTCCAGTACTTCTAAGCATCCATATGGAAGTACGGCAAAAAAAAAGTCCTTTCAAGTTTGAACAGGCTTGGCTCAGAGACCCAAATATCCTAGATCTCATAAAACAATGGTGGAGAGAACCAAAATTTATTGGCTCCAAGATGTACGTAGTTGTGAAAAAACTCAAATGGATTAAAAAAGGAAACTTTTAGATTGGAATGCTAAGAATTTTGGTAACATTTTTTATGCGAAAACTAGGCTAGCGAAGGATCTAGGAGAACTAAATGACTAGGTTATGAACAAGAAGGAATGAATGATTTTTTATACTTTAAAGAGAAGGAGTTAATGTTAGAATATGAAGAAATCCTAGCTAGAGAAGAAATTTATTGGAAACAAAAATATAGAGAGACATGGTTAGAAGCAGGAGACAGAAACACCAAATTTTTTCATAACAACACGAAGCAGAGAAGAAGCTTTAATAGAATCACAAGGATCATGGACAAAAAGGGAAATACAATAGATGAACCAAAAGAAATTGTTAATAAAATAGTGGAATATTTTAAGAACATCCTCAACAATTTGGATTATTCTGATAGGAATAATCAAATCGATTTCCTTAAGAATATCCCTAAAGTCATTACTAAACAACATAATCAAACGTTGATAGTAAAATTTATGATTGAGGAAGTTGAAAATGCCCTTATGCAAATGTACCCAGATAAGTCACCAGGTCCTGATGGCTTCTCGACTATTTTCTTCCTAAAATGTTGGCATTTCTTAGGTAAAGAGATCATAGAGGCATTAGAAGGCATAAGAAACTCACGAAGGATGTTGAGAGAAGTTAATAATACCTTTATAGCCCTCATTCCAAAGAAAGATAAACCAACTAGCCTAAATGACTTCAGGCCTATTGCACTATGCAACACCTTATACAAACTCTTAACCAAAACTTTATCCTTAAGACTTTAGAAATTACTTCCCTCTCTTATCAGCGAGGAACATATAGGGTTTGTTCTTGGTAGATCAATTTATGATGGAGTCATCATAGCTCAAGATGCCATCCATTCAATCCTACAAAATAAAAATCCTAGTATGCTTGTCAAGTTAGACATAAAAAAGGCACATGACAAAGTTGATTGGAGATTCCTTTGTAAATGCCTAGAAGCTTTTGGCCTTTCAAGAAATTGAATCAATCTTATTTTTGAATGTTTATCCACTCCGACATTATGTATTTTAGTAAATAGAACTCAAGAAGGTTTTTTTAGCATCTCTAGAGGCTTAAGATAAGGAGATCCTATCTCTCCTTTTCTATTGATCATCATGGATGAGGCTTTGGGAAGAGCTATCACAAAAGAACAAGAAAAGGGTAACATAGAAGGCATAGCCATCACTTCAGACCTAAAGCCCAAAACTCATCAACATTTTGTTGACGACACCTTGCTTTATGGAGCCAACAAAAGAAAAGAAGCTAAAGCCTTCAAGAGCATTCTGGACTCTTACTCCAAAGCCTCGGGATAGGAAATAAATTTGGACAAATCAAAAATTTTGTTTTTTAACATAGACAAAGAAGTTGCAAGAGACATATGCTACATCCTTAAGTTTAAACAAGGCAAGCTCCCTTGTAAGTACCTAGGGTTTCCTTTGATCAAGGATAATAAGACTACTAATGTATGGAATCCTTTGATTGAGAAGATAAACAATAAGATGAACTCTTAGAAAGGCAAATGGTTATCCTGAACAGGCAGAGCAACCATGGTTAAATTAGTCTTGTCAACCATGCCAACATATCAGTTATCATTTGATCATCTTCCAACTAATAAAAAATCAGAAATCAACAAACATTTGAGATCATTCCTTTGGCAAGGAACCAGAGACAAGACAAAAATCCCCCTTATCTCTTGGGAAAATATTTGTAAACCTAAAGATGAAGGAGGTATAGATCTAAAAAACATTGGAGATCAAGGTAAAGCCCTTGGGGCTAAATTGGTATGGAGATTATATAGATATCCAGAGGCTAAATGGGATAAAATCCTAATTAGTAAATATCTCAAAGAGGCCTCCCCTATCAATATCTTTAGGGAAATTAACCCCCCGAGAGGGTCCAGAGTATGGAACTTTTTGATGGATTGCAAAAAGATCATTATGGAAAAACTGACATGGAATGTAGGCACTGGGACAGAGGTGCTCTTTTGGTTAGATTCATGGGGAGGATATGAAATTAAAAAAAAAAGAACTAAACAATGATCCTCTTTGTAACTTCTTAGAATCTAGAGTAGGAACCCTCCTCAAAGATTACATTGTTCTCAATGGGGAAGAATGGGTATGGAAAACTTTTCATAATTTAGGTTTGTCTTGTTTAGAACAGGAAAACTTAACTAGAATCCTTAACAAGAGGAAGATGATTATTAGCAACAAAAAGGAAACACTAGTTTGGGATGGCTCTAAAAATGGTGAATACAACACAAAGGATGGCTATGCCCTAATTAATAATAATTATAAGAGAAAGAAGATTGAAATTCCCACCAGTGTATGCTGGAATAAAAGATGTCTTCCTAAAGATGGTTTCTTTACATGGCTAGCCCTCAATTATAGACTCCTCACTGTTGAGAGATTTAGGAAAATGGGCTACTTGGGCCCTAGTAGATACCCTCTTTGTGCGAATAATGAAGAGGATACAGACCATTTATTCATTAACTATCCCTTTTCAGCCCAATGTTGGAAATGGCTTGTGGGAAACTTAGGATGGTCATCAACTTTCCCTTTCTCTCTTCTAAAGATGCTCCAAGCATGGCCGATTATCAAAAGAGACAACATTTATGCAAAACTCTCGACCTATACCCCATCAACCTTAATTTGGGAAATTTGGAAAGAGAGAAACAAAAGGATCTTCAAGAATGAGAAAATGGATTGAAGACAATTATGTAACAAAATCGAAGTGGCTATCATAGAAAACATTAATAGAAGAATATCCAGTATACAAAAAATAGATCTCTGAATGAGTCATTGGGATGAGAAGATGAGAAAGTTTTGGAAAGGTCTCATCCTCCCTCCCTTTATTGGAATAGGGGATTTGAGTTTGGTATCTAAAAGAATAACTTTCAAATGGCAGCCTCCAAAAGATGGATGATTCAAACTCAACTTTGATGGAGCCTCTAGAGGTAATCTAGGGATAGTAGGCATTGGTTGTGTTATTCACAACTAGGATGGTAAGGAATCAACATCTATGGCTGCCCCTCTAGGTATGGAAACCAATAATTGGGCCAAACTTTCAGCCTTAATTAAGGGTCTTAGATTAGGCATATCCCTAGGAATTCAATTTTTGGAAATAGAAGGAGACTCAACAATCGTTATTAATGCTTTAAGGAAAGGAACTACCCCTAATTGGAAATTAAATGCCCTCCTCTCCCAAGCTTTAAATCTTTGCAACACCTTTAAAATGGTAACTTTCAACCATGTATATAGGGAAGGTAACAATAGAGCAAACAAACTTGCTAACATGGGAGCATATGGTATAACACTCCAAGAAAAATTTCTTGAAGAAATAGGGACTATATTAGCAATCTCCCCCTCACGATAGCTCTCAAAATGAGATTAGGAACTATAATAATCTCATGAGCTAACTAAATCAAGTAAGACTTTATGTAACCACATTAACTAACCTAGGACACTTATAGGTTTTCTCTACCTAGATTGTAACGAGTTTTAAATTAATTCCATTTCTTTCAACCATACTAGCAGATTTAGTCATTTTAGCTAAAGACGAAAATTCATATTTTACAAGTAGGGTTAATATCACATGTCTAATACATGTATAAAATTTGATATCCAAAGTAGTATCCTTTTCTTAAGAGTATGATGTTAGTCTTATTAGATAGTCCAGAAAAAGATCAGCTTGATTGACAACATGCTTATAACCAGGTGGTACAAGAACATGTATCTTTTTTAAAGCAAATGATTTAATAATAGGCTACACTTGACATATATTTCTTACCAATAGCTTGTAGAATTTTGATTAGCAAAAAAGTATGTCATCAATATACTAATGAGGATCTTACCCAAAGTTTCAGGTATTTTAGGCAATAAAGATTCTAGAGACATCTTGGGGAGCTAACATTCGGGTGAGATAATGAATGAAGAAATGACCTCTGGGACAGACACACTACTTCCCACAAGAGTAATCAAGTAATCAAGAATGATATCATAAGAAAGGATCAAACAAAGACAAATGCGCAAAGCCTAGGAGGAAGATCTTCCAACCCTGCACAATGGACAAGAAAAAATAATTTGAGACTCACCTCAGACAAGATATCAAATAGCTTCTTATGGAATTTGTAATATAAAACTACCATGGTTTTTTGGGACTTGGAGGGTATGCCCTCCTAAATTATTATGTATCAGAATCTGGACTACGGTCCCAGGCAAGGCTGGAAGTTTTCTCAGCCTCGCTCTTTCCTACTAGCGCCTGCACTGAGTAGGGTTTTTGTATTATTGGTTTCTTGATTAATAAATTTTTTGGCTTAGGTCTTTTACCAAAAAAAATAAAAAAAATACTAAAGATTTAAAAAATTATAATTTACCACATGCAAATATAATTCAAAAAAATTATTTACTATTTTTACTTTTAAAAAAAAGTCATCTAATTTTCTATAAATTAAATGAATGTACATCACTACTGATTTTTCTTTTTAAAAAATCCCCTCATTTTTATAAAATAAATAAATGTAGGCATTCTGCTCTCCATAAATACAGAGACTTGAGACTGTCCATCCTAGAAAAGTATGACTCACAAATTTGTTAGCCTATTGCATGGAAGGTTAGCCTGACATGATGGGCACTAGCTATGTGGTCAGTACAAATTTTTGGCTAGATAGCCAGTGCCATGGGATAATATGTATAAGTATGAACTAAGGAATGTAGCTGTGAACCAAGAACCAAGTTTGCAGAGCATGTCACATGTCATTAAGGCATTACCATCATAGTGTGTACACAACTAATATAAAGCGCTTGCAAATACTTGAATAAATGTCCGAATAGTAATACTCTAAAAATAATAATTTCTTTTATCATAATTAAAAACTTTAATGCTCCTAACTTATTCTATACTTTAAGATATTTTTTCAATTATAGTCATACATGTGTACTATTTTCTTTAAGGGTGTGTTGAACATTCATAGTATTTTCCTTAATATCTAATAATTATGTTGACATTTATAGATAAAGAATGTGAGTGTTTATTCTAGACACCTAGTGCTAGTAACTTTTAAATTTTACCAAATTCTTAATAAGTCCAAGATTTTAAATTCTATATAATTTAGACTTTTATAAATAATTTAGAATTTATTAATTAAAACATTTAATATAAACATAAAATGGAATAAATTTTTAGCTAAATTGTACATTTTATGCATTCAAGTTAAAAATATAAGCCAATACAATCTTTAAATAATATTTTTTCTAATATGAAAATATGAAAATATTAGTATTTTAAATTAAAATAAATTATAAAAGTTTAAGAAGTAAAAAGAGAAATTGCAATAAGGAAAGCACTTGTAATAATTGGTGGGTGAATTGACTAATAGAGTTGAATCATACAATTTTTGCATAATTCTAAAATATTCATTTATTGAAATAATTAATTTTTTTATTTTATTATATTATTTAATTAAATATTAAAAATGTAAATAATTAAATAATAGTTTTTAATTAAAAACTTGATGAAATTATATTATGATAGGTATTATCAATTGTTTGATTCATTTTATCTTGATAGATGAATGCTTAACTTTAATAAATTTTCTATTCATCTATATATAATTTAAAATTCTCAAAATCTAAATTCTATTGAAATTTGAAATCTAGAGCCTATTTTTCTTCATAGCTATTCTAGTTGTAGCAATGTTGAGTAATAATTGAGAATATAGAAATTTTTTAATGTTTTAACATTTATTATATTCTTTTGGTTTACCATTATAAAACTAAAGACATTTGACCAAATAATAGAAGAACTTTGTTTTCAAAGTCATAGCAATTTAAAAAAGGCAGGTTCAACTCTATCAATTAATTCTCTCCTCCTCCCCACCACTTATTACTACGATTGCTCTCCTTATTACAATTGCTCTTAATTAAATAAATTATTGATTTAAACATTAATTTACAAATATTTTTTAAAAAAAGTACTTTTAAATTTTTATAATCAATTTTAATTTAAAATCTAGAACTTATCTATTTTCATATTTATTTATAAAATTGACAATTGAAAATAAAAAATAAAAAATAAAAAATAAAAAATAAAAATAAAAACAAAATTAAAAATACCATGCAAATTAGTAAATTTTATAATTAAACTATCTTATTATAAACATTTAGAAAAATAACATGCACTTATTTACTAATTAAAAATTAAAAAAATAGAAATAATAATAAAAATTAAAAAATTATAATTTACCACATGCAAATATATTTCCAAAAAATTATTTACTATTTTTACTTTTAAAAAAAAGTCATCTAATTTTCTATAAATTAAATGAATGTACATCAGTATTGTTTTTTCTTTTTAAAAAATCCCCTCATTTTTATAAAGTAAATAAATGTACGCAATCTGCTCTTTGCCATAAATATAGAGACTAGAGATTGTTTATCGTTAGAGAAGTATGACTCATATATTTGTCAACCTTCAGCCTGACATGATGGGCATTGGCTATGTTAATATCCCATAGCTCAAAGTTAATATTTTGCCCAGTGCCTTATCCCATAGCTCAGAGTAAATATTTTACCCTGAAGTTTTATTTTCCAAAGCGAACATCCTCCAGTAGAAATGATGAGCATCCTGGGCCCCACACCAGCCATGTAAGCCCAACCCAAACTAGCAAGAAATGTATACAGTGTGATCATCTTTTAATCCCACTGCATGCAATCACAAAAGAAACATGAAAGCTTGGATTAAATTGCAAAGAAATAGAATGGAAGAGCTTTCCCAAACTGATATAGAGAAAATTAAGAACATAGTGTTCCTTCCATGCTCACTTTGGAAGATTGCTAGTCCACTCATACTGATACGTCTGCCCAAACTGAAAAAAAATGAAGAACATAGCGTGCCAGGTATGAATTCTTTCATGGCCATTTTTAAAAATAAATAAAAAATAGAAATAATACTAAAGATTTAAAAAATTATAATTTACTACATGCAAATTATAATTTAAAGCTTGTATTAAATTGCAAAGAAATAGAATTGAAGAGCTTGCCCAAACTGTAACAAAGAAAATTAAGAACATAGTGTTCCTTCCATGCTCGCCTTGCGAGATTGCTGGTCCACTCATTCTCATACGTCTACCCAAATTGAAAAAAATGAAGAACATAGTGCGCCAAGGTAGGAATTCTTTCATGGCCATTTTTAAAAATAAATAAAAAATAGAAATAATAGTAAAGATTTAAAAAATTATAATTTACCACATGCAAATATAATTCTAAAAAATTATTTACTATTTTTTACTTTTTAAAAAAATAGTCATTTAAGTTTCTATAAATTAAATGAATGTACATCACTATTGATTTTTCTTTTTAAAAAATCCCCTCATTTTTATAAAATAAATAAATGTAGGCATTCCACTCTCCATAAATACAGAGACTTGAGATTGTCCATCCTAGAAAAGTATGACTCGCAAATTTGTCAGCCTATTGAACATAAAGTCAGCCTGACATGATGGGCACTCGCTATGTGGCCAGTGTAAATTTTCGGCCAGATAGCTAGTGCCATTGGATAATATGTAAAATTACAAACTAAGGAATGCAACCATGAACCAAGAACCGAGCTTGCAGAGCATGCCACATGTCATTAAGGCATTACCATCATAGTGTGTACACAACTAATATAAAGCACTTGCAAATACTTAAATAAATGTCCCAATAGTAATACTCTAAAAATAATAATTTCTTTTTATCATAATTAAAAACTTTAATGCACCTAACTTATTCTATACTTTAAGATATTATTTCAATTATAATCATACATGTGTACTGTTTTCTCTAAGGGTGTGTAGAACATTCATAGTATTTTCCTTAATGTCTAATAATTATGTTGACATTTATAGATAAAGTATGTCAGTGTTTATTCTAGACATCTAGTGGTAGTATCTTTTAAATTTTACCAAATTCTTAATAAGTCCAAGATTTTAAATTCTATATAATCTAGACTTTTGTAAACAATTTAGAATTTATTAATTAAAATATTTAATATAAACATAAAATGGAATAAATTTTTAGCTAAATTGTACATTTTATGCATTCAAGTTAATAATATAAGCCAATACAATCTTTAAATAATATTTTTTCTAATATGAAAATATTAAAATATTAGTATTTTAAATTAAAATAAATTATAAAAGTTTAAGAAGTAAAAAGAGCAATTGCAATAAGGAAATCACTTGTAGTAATAAGTGGTGGGTGAATTGACTGATAGAGTTGAATCATACAATTTTTGCATAATTCCAAAATATTCATTTATTGAAACAATTAAATTTTTTGTTTTATTATATTATTTAATTAAATATTAAAAATGTAAATAATTAAATAATAGTTTTTAATTAAAAACTTGATGAAATTATAATATGATAGGTATTATCAATTGTTTGATTCATTTTATGTTGATAGATGAATTCTTGACATTAATAAAATTTCTATTTATCTATATATAATTTAAAATTCTCAAAATCTAAATTCTATTCAAATTTGAAATCTAGAGCCTATTTTTCTTCATAGCTATTCTAGTAGGAACAATGTTGAGTAATAATTGAGAATATAGAAGATTTTTAATATTTTAACATTTATTATATTCTTTTGGTTTACCATTATAAAACTAAAGACATTTGATCAAATAATAGAAGAACTTTGTTTTCAAAGTCATAGCAATTTAAAAAAGGTAGGTTCAACTCTATCGATTAATTCTCTCCTCCTTCTCACCACTTATTACTACGATTGCTCTCCTTATTACAATTGCTTTTATTAAATAAATTATTCATTTAAACATTAATTTATTTTTTAAAGTACTTTTAAATTTTTATAACCAATTTTAATTTAAAATCTAGAACTTATTTGTTTTCATATTTTTTTTATAAAATTGACAATAGAAAATTAAAAATTAAAAATTAAAATAAAATAGAAAATACCATGCAAATTAGTAAATTTAATAATTAAACTATCTTATTATAAACATTTAGAAAAATAACATGCACTTATTTATTAATTAAAAATAAATAAAAATAGAAATATAATAAAGATTTAAAAAATTATAATTTACCACATACAAATATATTTCCAAAAAATTATTTACTATTTTTACTTTTTTTAAAAAATCATCTGATTTTCTATAAATTAATTGAATGTACATCACTACTGATTTTTGTTTTTAAATCCCTTCATTTTTATAAAATAAATAAATGTAAGCATTTTGCTCTCTGCCATAAATATAGAGACTTGAGACTATCCATTGTCAGAAAAGTATGACTCACCAATTTGTCAGCCTATTGCATAGAAGGTCAGTCTGAATGATGAGCACTGGCTATGTTAATATCTCATAGCTCAAAGTTAATATTTTACCCAGTGCCTTATCCCATAGCTCAAAGTAAATATTTTACCCTAAAGTTTTATTTTCCAAAGCAAACATCCTCCAACTGAAATGACGTACATCCTGGGCCCACACCAGCAGCGTAAGCCCAACCCAAACTAGCAAGAAATATAGACATTGTGATCATCTTTTAATCCCACTACAGGCAATCACAAAAGAAACATGAAAGCTTGGATTAAATTGCAAAGAAATAGAATGAAGAGCTTGCCCAGACTGATACAGAGAAAATTAAGGACATAGTGTTCCTTCCATGCTCGCTTGTGAGATTGCTGGTCCACTTATACTAATACATCTGCCCAAACTAAAAAAAATGAAGAACATAGCGCACACAGGTAGGAATTCTTTCATGGCCATTTTTAAAACTAAATAAAAAATAGAAACAATAGTAAAGATTTAAAAAATTATAATTTACCACATGCAAATAATTCTAAAAAATTATTTACTGTTTTTACTTTAAAAAAAAGTCATCTAATTTTGTATAAATTAAATGAATGTACATCACTATTGATTTTTCTTTTTAAAAAATCCCCTCATTTTTATAAAATGAATAAATGTAGGCATTTTGCTCTCCATAAATACAGAGACTTGAGACTGTCAATCCTAGAAAAGTAGGACTCACAAATTTGTCAGCCTATTGCATAGAAGGTCAACCTGACATGATGGGCACTGGCCATGTGGCTAGTGCAAATTTTTGGCTAGATAGCCAGTGCTATGGGATAATATGTAAAAGTACGAACTAAGGAATGTAGTCGTGAACCAAGAACCAAGCTTGGAGAGCATGCCACACATCATTAAAGCATTACCATCATAGTGTGTACACAACTAATATAAAGTGCTTGCAAATACTTGAATAAATGTCCCAATAATAATACTCTAAAAATAATAATTTCTTTTATCATAATTAAAAACTTTAATGCACCTAACTTATTCTATACTTTAAGATATTATTTCAATTATAGTCATACATGTGTACTATTTTCTTTACGGGTGTGTTGAACATTCATAATATGTTCCTTAATGTCTAATAATTTTTTTTAAGGCAAAAGTGGGCAAGCCACTATAATATTTTATATAAAAAACTGATTCAAAAATAGCTCAACTGGGAAAGAATCAGGAAGAAAACCTAGAATCGTTGCTTTAATACATAATCAAAGTGTCGAATAATTACAATTTCAAATAATTATAATTAATATTTTCCTTAATGTCGAATAATTATATTGACATTTATAGATAAAAAATGTGAGTGTTCATTCTAGACACCTAGTGCTAGTATCTTTTAAATTTTACAAAATTCTTAATAAGTTCAAGATTTTGAATTCTATATAATTTAGACTTTTGTAAACAATTTATAATTTATTAATTAAAACATTTACTATAAACATAAAATGGAATAAATTTTTAGCTAAATTGTACATTTTATGCATTCAAGTTAATAATATAAGCCAATACAATATTTAAATAATATTTTTTCTAGTATGAAAATATTAAAATATTAGTATTTTAAATTAAAATAAATTATAAAAGTTTAAGAAGTAAAAAGAGCTGTAGTATGAGGAAAGTATGTCTAAGTGGTGGGTGAATTGACTGATAGAGTTGAATCATACAATGTTTGCATAATTCTAGAATATGCATTTATTGAAATAATTAAATTTTTTATTTTATTATATTATTATTATTATTATTATTATTATTATTATTATTATTATTATTGTTATTATTATTATTATTATTATTATTATTATTATTATTATTATTATTATTATTATTATTTGATCGGTAAAAGGCCGAAGCAATAAATTTTTTTATTAATCTTTAAACTAGAATTACACAAAGATACCCCGCTCTGTATAGGCGCTGGTAGGAAAGAGCGGGGTTGAGAAAACCTCCAGCCTTGCCTAGGACTGTAGTCTGGAGTCTGTTATACACAAGTTTTGGTGGGCATACCCTCCATTTTCTAATACCTAAAAAGTACCTCATGTTTAATACAAGATCTATACACATATTATTTGTAAAAAAAATGATGCCCTTGACAGCCTTCCTTGGATTATTAGTACTCTTGATTTTGGCTTTAGCTTCTCTCCTGGTGAGAGTCTGTTATAGGAATGCCTTCCTTATTATTACATTTGAGTAATGCTTCCATAAGGTGGTTCTTGAACTAGACAAAATAGAGTTCTACCTACTAACCTTGTTAGCATGTTCGCATTAAAATTTATAGACCGAGCTTTGGAAAAGTTATTTAAAAAAAGGAGAATAAATGGGCTAGTAGAGAGAGGATACTTGTACCTCTACCTACAATACCTATTTCAGCATAAAGAGTTGAGGTGGTAGCCCTATTCCCTGAAAAAAGTACTAGAGAGTGCTATCTACATATATTGCTGAAAATAACATCTATATAACAATATACTTAATAATCCAATGAATCTAGGGTATGCTATTAATTTAAGCCTTGAATGCTATATTCATACATTTAGAAGTCAGAAGAGTGTATACTATATACGAGATTTGATCCAAAAAGGACATAACAAACTTCAGACGATAGAAAGAACATAACATATACTAATTTATGCTTCATTGATCCAAAAAAGACACAATAAACAATAAAGAACGTGGTAGCAGAGAGTTGATAGGTTAATCCTCACTATTGTTCATATAAGATTACCAAGAAAAGAACAAAATAAATTAAAAAGATTCTGATCCCTGGTATTAGTCATGATCATATCCAAGCTTATCTTTCCCAAATTATCATGATCTAAGATACAAACATTAGTACCCTGCATATGCTGTTTCATTTGTTATAAAAGATGATCAACATATAAGGCTCACTATGCAGATTTCTAAATCCATCTTACTGTACTTATCAAAATTTTAGTAGTAGATCAAGCATCCATATATAACAAGAAGAAGATCTATTTATAATAAGTCTATAGCTAGTATTATCAAGAAACTCTGAGATAAGGTATTATCACCAATTGCATGCATTCTAAACTGCGAGTCTGGTCTCTATATTCTGCCACGTCCTCAATATGAGAGAAAAAAACATAACCTTATACTTAGATCTTGGGATATGTATAATGATATACCAACCTTATTGATGAGGTGAATGAGAGAGGTATTACTGATTTTAGAGGTATATCCAATTTCAAATAATCTCCATTGTACTAACTATTAGGGAATTTTAAAGGGGGAGTAATAATCGAAACTTTTGAAAAGGACTAAGTTAGAAAAAGTTCTGATAAGCTTATGCTATCATGATTCAAATCTTTGTTAATATTAAAAACATGTTATCTATATTTACTGCATAGCCTTAGATTCCTGTATTCTGAATCTGTAACTCAAAATATACATTGAACTTAAATGATATCGGAAAAGGAATATAATGATATTTTCTTTATTCCTTGTCTAAGTGATCATGGCTGGCTACATCAAGGGGTCTAAATAGGTGATCTTTGCCTTCTTCCAGCGAAATTTTAAGTATATTTCCCATCACAAAGTCTGAGAGACACTCCATGCCTGTGAAGCCTACTTCATCTTGGTTCCAATATTCATAGAACCAACCCTCCATCACAGGATCTCGTATGTGTAGGTAGTTCAAAAGGAAGGTAATATTTTTTTTTACAATGACTTCTCTATCATTAAAGGCCTCCATGTTTTGAGTAGTAATGAGAGGCAGGGATTTGAAGTAGGAAGCCTTATCCCAATGTGGGTAGGGTACTTTTTAATGTTTTGAAGAGCTGTTGCTACGTTGCCAATGAATCTTCTCTTGAAGATCTTGCTGCATAACTTACATATATCCTGATTGTGGACACCCCAATATGCTAAAATGGATACAAACATCAAAGTAATACTAGTGAGGACCCTCTGTTTATCCTTAGTGTTGATGAATTCTGGTCCTAGGATCCTGAGTGAAGCTCTAATAATGAGGGCATGCTTATTTTTTAGTACCTTTTTAACATGCTTTGTCAACAACATTCCTTCAAATGTTAGTTGGCCCTTACTGCAAATGAGCTCGATTGGGGTTTCCATATTGACCTACAATACTGGTTTACTGCCAGGTTAGAATGAGTAATGTTGTAAAAGCCAGAGCTAAATATAGGAGTAATATTTTCTAAGGGTTGCCTGTTAAGTGCCTCTGACTGTTCAATTTTCCTTTTCCTTTCAAGGGCACAACTTAAACTACTAAGGGGAAGGCGAAAAGAGAATTTAATTATTATATTACTTTATATCTTAGAAGCTCAAACATTTCAAGTATCGTTATGTGAGAAATTAGAAAGAGAGGGATCTAAAAATAACGATTAGACATTCATCATTTGAAGAAATACCTGTCAATATTTGCACAAAAGATTATACTACACTAGTCTAATAAGAGAAATTAAAAAATATGATCTGAGAAACATATGGTAACTAGATAAAATCTATATTAGATAGGATCCTTTATAAAATGTTGCATAAAGACTTTCTGCTTATAGAACCGAATTGTATTTTCTGGGTATACTGTATAAAGTAGTAGATGCCTACTACTGTACATATGTTAAAGATTTACAGGACGACCATACTAGTCTTGACTCATAAAACTAGACTTACACCAACTAGCGTATTAGAGGTTAAAATATTATTCTATAAGATATCAAAAAGTGGTAATAGCGTATGTAGACTAGATGTCACCATCTTTGTAAACCTTTGCACACTTCCAACTGGTCTTTCCCTTTACCATGACAATTATGCATTCTTCTTCCAATTTGAACTTCTTCTTGTATCAGGTGCAATGTTGAATTGCTGGGGTCACTATGTGTATCTTTGTCACCTCTACTTTTTCGAGTTGAGCTGGGATGTTGAATCCCTCATTCCTCCAGTATTTAAGATTCTCTACAATGTCCATTTCTTCTTGGAGGATTTCATTGTACATAATTCCAAATTCCTGCTCATTTTGGGCCAGTGAGTGTTGAAGCAATCCTCATTCTTAAATGTTAGCAGGGGGATACATTGGCTTTGCAGGATTTCATCTAATTTGTCGATCTTAGTGGTTATAGTCATCTTTGGGTAGGGGATGGTTAGTTGATTATCTATGCAGTGGACCATCTTTTCTAAGCCACCAAGAAGCTCAAGATTTAAAACTTCATTTGCTACCTGTAGGATATCTTCTTTTTTCCTTCCTACGAAATCAGAGAGGGCGATGAACATGCCAATAACTGCCCCATTGGTTCTGAAGGAGAAAGTGTTGTGAAGAAATGGTCTCCTATGGCTTTAATTATTTCCCTCTTGGAGGAATCCGATATTGGTATAAGTATTTGGTTCCACCATTCTAGCAAAATGGGGCCTCTGAAGGCCATAGCCCTACTCTCCCTGTCTGCAAAAGTGATTAGTTTTGTTTCCATCTTATGGTGCTAGGAGTAACTGATCAGGATAATAGTCTTTCTTCTATCCTACCCTGCTAATAAGAAGTTGGAAAAGGTTCTAGGTGAGAGTCTGAGAGAAGTGTCGATTACGTTTAATGTTCTGCCAGCAGGAAAAGATGATGATTCATGATCCTTTAAACTAATCATGAAAGGCTATGCTGGGAGGGAGGAGTGCTTCATGCTAGTCTATATAATCATTCCTTGTCACATGGTTCTTACATATTAGTAAGCTATGTCGATACACATTAATGATCTAGTAGGTTATGATGTTAAATGACTGTTTAGAGGATTTTTACTGAGGTCTAATATTGAATAGGGCTTCCGAGGCTAAGATGAGACTATCTAAATGAGAAAGAAGTAACTAAGGTTAATTATCAGTCCTTTTGAAATATACCAAAGGTTTCTTGAAGCTGGCAAATTATACTAATTTTGTCTAGAGCACAGCGAGGATAAAATCTAAGGAACTACTATTATCAAAAAGGTCTGGTTAACCTGTTATGAGCAGAGTGTTTAGGTTAAGTTAAAAATATAGTGTTTTACTAAGTGAGGGCCAATACTCATAATATTAGGGAAATTCTATCAGAAGAACCTGGCTAAAAAGGTTTTTATATCTTGAGCCAAGCCTCTCTAAGTGTCTCTAAAAATCTACCATATTATCTACTATTGCAAATTACCAGATCAGTCTCATTCATAAGAAGGTACTATCTCTAAAAATGCAGATGTGCTTCACTTAAAATCATTGCTATGAAGGATAAGTATATCCTTCTACATCTGTATTCCCTATCACTGTGACTTTTGAGCCTAGCCTTAGGACACCAATATAAATTATAGTTGATAATAAGTTGAAAGATCATAGAGTATCTAATCATTCCTTCCTAAAAAGATACAAGGTCGATGATAGGAAGCCCAATTATTAATTAACATTCATTTGTCATTAAATCCCCATGGAGGATGTATAGGACATTATTGATACTTGATGAGTCTGACAATTGTCTCAATTTCTCTTGAGATGATTTGGAATTTAATGTCTTGCAGGTATGCATTAGGATCTACAAATATTAGGTTGTTCTAGGGATGGTATAGGATCCATCTTTAACTAACAGGAAACCCTTACAAGGTGAAACCTATCAATACTTGGATAATGTCAAAAGGAGCCAGACGTCCTTCTGAGAACTATTAATATAATTAAGCTAGGAGGTCTATAAAAAATTGAATAGGCTAAAATATGGATGTGAAGCTAAGCCTAATTGTATGCTCCCTCTATAATAAAACATGAGGAGAAATGATAAAGAAAACCTCTTTGCTATAACTTCTATATCGAAGAAGTAGAGAGTACTTAACTACAGGCCCTGAGCTAAAGAGGAGGACCTAAGAAAAAATAGCTAAGAAACTGTGGATGATGACCTTACTAGCTAAGTTTAACAGGATCTAATCAAACATCCGAGGCTCATCCTATCAGAAAACTATCCTAAGGCATCACTCTAAATGGATATAGGCTGTTAGGAAATAAATCTGGGTTTATAACCTGATTTTGTAAATGTTTAAAAGCTAAAAAAGCTTCTAATAAGTATGAAGAGAGAATTATATAATAAGAGCCTCCAGTCTTTGATAAAGTACTAGGATTGCTAGTGCATCGATCTTAACATCTAATGTTTGTAATTATTATCTAAAACACCCATGAGCTTCCAGATTCATCTTAACCACACGAATTTTAAGCTTGTTGATATTCAATTGATACCATGGGGAAATATAGTATATACATTAAGGAAGTTCTTAATAGTTTGAAAAAGGCTGAACTAGGACAAGGTACCTTAGAATTAGCATGATATTCCTTTGTAAAAATCCATACAAGTTTTAATGATCATGATAGTATATAGGAGAGGTACAAGTCTCCTTATTGGGTATATCGGGCTGATTACTCATGCCTTTAATCAAAAGTATGGATTGGGTAGTAATTAGATAGATCTACTAATGAAACATCAAATGCTCAAGGATACCTATACTACTATTGGTTGTCTAATCCTAATTATTGAAAAGAATTGTGTTTATCCCTTCTAAAAATAACTCTATATAGGGGAAAACCAAGTGTGGTAGGTAGAGCCAAGATAGGCTGATATCTTTTAAAGATATTAAATCTGTGCATGAAATGATATGTATTTAAAATGAAGATAAAACACTAACTATCTATTATGATTGCCATATCCTATATCTAGAGATTTTGAATGTGAGAAATAAATTATATCTCAGTGTAACTAATCAGATGCACATGGGTTTCATAATTCTATATAGTTGACAAATATTCATATTTAGGGAATTAAACTTATTTTCTTCATGTTAAAAGGTCTAAGTTCAATGATCTAAATATCTATGAAATAGCTATTTAGTATTCTTTAGAGGGGCAAAGGATATATACTAGGATTCAAGGTTGAAGTCTTTCAACTCTATATTATGCAATTTGATTGAGAGATGAATATTTTATGATGGGGAAATGCAAACTTAACTTATTCTAGAAAAAGTTTTTCCTATACCTTTTCACCATTTGCTCCCTGATTAGCCAGCTGATCTGCTTCTGAGTTCCCTTCTCTATAAATATGGTTGATTTCATACTGGGAGATAGTATCTAGGATTGTATTAATATCTTCAATTTTTGAGTTGATTTTCCAATTAGGAGTTTTTCTAGTTCTGATTGCATTAATGATTATTTGAGAGTCCCCTTCAACTATTAGTTTAGAGATACCGAGATGTTTCACAGTTTAAGTCCTTCTAAAGCTACCTTACATTCTGTAATATTATTAGTTGTGGGCTTGATGGGTCGAGCATATTTAGATACTATTTCTCTATTCTAGTTGCGGATAATCCCACCAATACCTGCTATTCCTGGGTTGCCATGGGAAGCCCCATCAAAATTTAATTTATACCATCCTTCTCTAGGAGGTGTCCATTTACATGAACTTCTTTCTGATTTTGATATGGTACCCCCTCTTCCATATAGTGGTGGAATTTCTAATTTAGGCCACATGAATCTGATATTATTATCCCACAATTTAAAGGAGTTTTCAAAACTAATCTTATCTTGAAGTCTATTATTTCTAACTTCAACAATTGATGCTTCTATTTTGTTAACAATTGAATTCCATTCAAGTTTTTGGTTTGTGAATATCCTTCTATTTCATTCTTTCCAAACTTCCCATAACAAAATGGAAGGGGAGATTGTCCATATATCTCTGTACAAACTATCTTTGTTAAGGATAGGCCATGCTTTAAGATGATCTACCAAATCGAAGGGCATGGCTGAGTTCCAATTTAGGCAATATCATAACCACTTCCAGCAGTTTTGGGTATATGTGGAATTTAATAGCAAGTGGTTTGCATCCTCCTCTTGACATTCACATAGGGGGCATCTTGAGGGACCTTCAAACCCTAGCTTTCTAAGTCTATCTGCAGTTAGAATCTTTTTTTGTAAGGTTGTCCATAGAAAAATTCCTGCCTTAGGAAGGCATGCTTTGTTCCAACAAAGGTTCAAAGGGATATCTAAGGTGTCCATGTTATGACTCTGTACAATAGTTTTATATCCATCCTTAACTGTATATGCTCCATTGTTAGAGCCAACCCAAATCAGATTATCTGACCTATTTTTAATAGTAATTTCTCTGTCTTTGAGGATATCAATGAGTTTTTCTTTTTCTTTATAGTTTATTGGGATATCATTAACTGATTCCCATACCAATTCCTCTCCATTCATGATATAATTCTCTAAATATATTCCCTTGATGTTTTTGCAATCCTCAATAAAGCTATACGAAAAACCCATCTTATTGAGGGGTGTAAAACCACCCCAGGAGTCTTCCCAAAATAGGGCCTTGTCTCCTCTACCTATATCCCATGTTAGTAAATTATTAATGACACCTCTAGATTCCTTAATAAATTTCCAAATGCGAGATCCTTTAACATGGGTTTGTGATCTGAAGATATTGATGGGATCCGCATCTGGGATATATTTATGTAATAAGATTGTAGCCCATTTACTGTTTGGTTCATTGTATAATCTCCAAATGAGCTTGGCACCCAATGCTTTATTTTGCCATTGGATATTTTTAATACCTAGTCCACCCTGGGATATTGGTTTACATATATTCTCCCATCTTATGAGAGCTAAATTTTTTTTTCTTCTACCGTGCCTTGCCAATAAAAATCCCTAAAAAGTTTGTCTAAACTAGCTTTGATATTGACTGGAAGAGGGAGTATCGACATTTGATAAGTGGGGATAGCAATCAATACAGATTTAATCATTGTGGCTCTACCAGCTTTAGTAAGCCACTTGCCTTTCCAGGTACCTTTTTTAGTTTGAATTTTGGAAAGCACTTGTTGCCATAGCTTAGAGCTATGTAAACCCTTTTCCAGGGGAATACCAAGATATTGACAAGGAAACTTGCCAATTTTATAGCCTAGAATTTTGCAAATTTCACGCTCTTTATTCAAAGGGGTATTGACGAAAAAGATTTCAAATACCCAGAGTAGAGCTACCAATTATTAGTACTTATTTACTCGTATGCTATTAGATACACATCATTAAGGCATTACCATCATAGTGTGTACACAACTAATATAAAGCGCTTGCAAATACTTGAATAAATGTCCCAATAGTAATACTCTAAAAATAATAATTTCTTTTATCATAATTAAAAACTTTAATGCACCTAACTTATTCTATACTTTAAGATATTATTTCAATTATAGCCATACATGTGTACTATTTTCTTTAAGGGTGTGTTGAACATTCATAGTATTTTCCTTAATGTCTAATAATTATGTTGACATTTATAGATAAAAAATGTGAGTGTTCATTCTTGACACCTAGTGCTAGTATCTTTTAAATTTTACCAAATTCTTAATAAGTTCAAGATTTTAAATTCTATATAATTTAGACTTTTGTAAACAATTTAGAATTTATTAATTAAAACATTTAATATAAACATAAAATAGAATAAATTTTTAGCTAAATTTTACATTTTATGCATTCAAGTTAATAATATAAGCCAATACAATATTTAAATAATATTTTTTCTAGTATGCAAATATTAAAATATTAGTATTTTAAATTAAAATAAATTATGAAAGTTTAAGAAGTAAAAAGAGCTGTAGTCCGAGGAAAGTATGTCTAAGTGGTGGGTGAATTGACTGATAGAATTGAATCATACAATTTTTGCATAATTTCATAATATTCATTTATTGAAATAATTAATTTTTTATTTTATTATATTATTTAATTAAATATTAAAAATGTAAATAATTAAATAATAGTTTTTAATTAAAAACTTGATGAAATTATATTATGATATGTATTATTAATTGTTTGATTCATTTTATGTTGATAGATGAATGCTTGACTCTAATAAATTTTCTATTTATCTATATATAATTTAAAATTCTCAAAATCTAAATTCTATTGAAATTTGAAATCTAGAGCCTATTTTTCTTCATAGCTATTCTAGTAAGCAATGTTGAGTAATAATTGAGAATATAGAAGATTTTTAATGTTTTAACATTTATTATATTCTTTTGGTTTACCATTATAAAACTAAAGACATTTGACTAAATAATAGAAGAACTTTGTTTTCAAAGTCATAGCAATTTAAAAAAGGTAGGTTCAAATCTATCAATTAATTCTCTCCTCCTCTCCACCACTTATTACTACAATTGCTCTCCTTATTACAATTGCTCTTAATTAAATAAATTATTGATTTAAACATTAATTTACAAATAATTTTTTTAAAAAGTTCTTTTAAATTTTTATAATCAATTTTAATTTAAAAACTAGAACTTATCTATTCTCATATTTATTTATAAAATTGACAATAGAAAATAAAAAATAAAAATAAAAATAAAAAAACCATACAAATTAATAAATTTTATAATTAAACTATCTTATTATAAACATTTAGAAACATAACATGCACTTATTTATTAATTAAAAATAAATAAAAATAGAAATAATAGTAAAGATTTAAAAAATTATAATTTACCACATGCAAATATATTTCCAAAAAACTATTTACTATTTTTACTTTAAAAAAAAAGTCATCTAATTTTCTATAAATTAAATGAAAGTACATCACTACTAATTTTTCTTTTTAAAAATCCCCTCATTTTTATAAAATAAATAAATGTAGGCATTCTGCTCTCTGCTATAGATACAGAGACTTGAGACTGTCCATCGTCAGAGAAGCATGACTCATAGATTTGTCAGCCTATTGCACGGAAGGTCAGCCTGACATGACATGATGGGCACTGGCTATGTTAATAACCCATAGCTCAAAGTTAATATTTTACCCAGAGCCTTATCCCATAGCTCATAGTAAATATTTTACCCTAAAATTTTATTTTCTAAAGCGAACATCCTCCAACAAAAATGACTAACATCTTGGGCCCCACACTAGCAACGTAAGCCCAACCCAAACTAGCAAGAAATGTATACAGTGTGATCATCTTTTAATCCCATTGCAAGCAATCACAAAAGAAACATGAAAGCTTGGATTGAATTGCAAAGAAATAAAATTGAAGAGCTTGCCCAGACTGATACAGAGAAAATTAAGAACATAGTGTTCCTTCCATGCTCGCCTTGCAAGATTGCTGGCCTACTCATATTGATATGTCTGCCCAAACTAAAAAAATTGAAGAACATAGTGCGCCCAGGTAGGAATTCTTTCATGGCCATTATTCTAATCTTTGTACAATCGTTCCATGGAGTTTTAGTTGTAGACTAAGAAATATTCCACTTGCTTGTAAGATTATTTAGTTTTTCATTATATTTCCACACATTATGCCAGATTGCAAAACTGAGCGAGCTTTTATATCATAGGTTTCTTCACAATTTTAATAAATCTTGATTAATGGACGCATAAATTATGATTCTGTGAGGCTCCACCAGGGAGGAATACATTGTTATATAAAATCTAAAAGTTGATTAGTGGACTTTTGATTGCTTGAGAAGGTGGAAAAGGCCGTTTGTGACTTATCCATATTATGAGCTAGACAAACGAAATTCTACACAATTGACTCATTCATTTTCATTCAAAAGCAAGTATTGTTGTTGGAACATTAAATGTGTAATGGCTACTTCTGTCCTAGCATGATTAGTGAGCATTTCAAACAGTCACTTAAGAAAGTGTTGTCAAGTTGTCTTGTGCTGTAGATTTGACCAGGAAATTTTGTTTTTAGCATTTGGCTTTATCCATGATAAGTTGAAATTCAATAGTCACTCCCATAGAAATAACTGTCAATGCCAATACCTGAGAAATTAAAACAAAGTTGATAAAGAAAATGTCACTGGCTATCTAGTAAAAAATTTACACCGGCCACATAGCCAGTGTCCATTATGTCAGGCCGACCTTCCGTGCAATAGGCTGACAAATCTGTGAGTCGTACTTCTCTGACGATGGACAGTCTCAAGCCTCTATATTTATGGCAGAGAGCAGAATGCCTACATTTATTTATTTTACAAAAATGAGCGGATTTTTTAAAAACAAAAAATCAATAGTGATGTACAATCATTTAATTTATAGAGAATTAGATGATTTTTTTTGAAAAGTAAAAACAATAAATAATTTTTTGGAAATATATTTGCATGTGGTAAATTATAATTTTTTAAATCTTTACTACTATTTCTATTTTTTATTTATTTTTAAATAACAAATAGGTGCATATTTTTTTCCAAATGTTTATAATAAGGTAGTTTAAATATAAATTTACTAATTTGTATCTAGTATTTTTAATTTTAATTTTTTATTTGCTATTGTCAATTTTATAAATAAATATGAAAATACATAAGTTCTAGATTTTAAATTAAAATTGATTATAAAAATTTAAGAAGTAAATTTAAATCAAAATTGATTATAAAAATTTAAAAGTACTTTTTAATTTTTTTAAATTTGTAAATTAATGTTTAAATCAATAATTTATTTAATAAAGAGCAATTGTAACAAGTTGTGACTTAGTGGCTAGTAGTTGCCTTTAGTTTAATAATTGATTATAATTTATATTTATATTTAAAATAATATTTTAAAAATAAAATAAAATATAGCTTATAAATAAGTTATTGTGTAGATAAATAAGTTTTATTTTTTTGGTTAATATATATTTGAAAAAAGAAATATATAATAATAATTTATTTGTTATATGTTGAATACTTAATAATGTAATAATAAATATGGTGTACAATATTAAGATTTTATAATAGTTGTATTTATATAATAATAATAATAATAATAATAATAATAATAATAATAATAATAATAATAATAATAATAATAATAATAATAATAATAATAATAATAATAATAATAATAATAATAATAAACATAATATTATATATTAAATAATTCGTAATAGAATTAGATTACACAGTGTCATTTAGTTTTTTAATTTTATTATGTTTCCAATCTAACAATTTAAATTATACCTTACTTAATGAAATATATTTTTAATAAATTTTATTTTATTTTATTCTTAAATTTTAGAAAAAATCATATTTTTAATCATAATTTCATTTCTATAGTCATAATTGTTAAAATTAAAAATATAATTATATAATATATATATTCTTATAATTTTATAATCTCATTTTTTATGCACGAATTTTGCCTACAATAAAGCAATATGGAAGAGCAACATAATTGAATTGCAAAATTTTTGTGTATAAGGCCTCAAATGATTTAGCCAATCAAATTGCCAAAAAATAATTTTTACATGTTAGAAACTTAAAACAAAATAGTTTAACTATATAAAATATGAAATATATAACAAAATAAAAAATATTTTAATTTCTAGTTGGTTCATACACATTCATTTAATCACTAGTTAAACCTAGAAATCTAAAAATCATTACAATAGTACTTGCTTAGTGATGTAGCCTAAACCCTTCAAAATAATAACTCAGAAAAATACACCACAAAGTTTCAGAATGCCAAATTCTTCATTAAACTTCTCCAACTCTACTCTGCTTCTACAATGAAAGAAAACAACTCCTTATTACAATTTCAAAAATTACCATATTTGGTAGATTTTTAGGAAAATTAGATTTTTCCATTTTTGGTAATTTTTAAAACCCATCGTACGAATCCTGATTTTTCCCTAGAAAAGCCCCCAACTAAGGCAAGATGAATTTCCAATTAACCTACGAAATGCGAAACATGATTTCAGATTTATTACAAAAGCAAACTTTCTTAAAACTAGAAAAAATATGAAAAGCCAATTTTAGAGGCCAAGATGATATTTCTAGCTCCCAGAAAAAGGTTGAAACAGCCAGCAATTGAGCTAAGCTCGTTGGCAATCCAACTAGCTCCTCCTCATGCAACTGCTTGTAAATTTTTAGCCAAAACCCACATCTGAGTCAAAAGTTATGACCCCCGGAAGTAAAGTTTGACCAAAACCCACATCTGAGTCAATTGGGTTGATCCTCGGATGTTCCTGCATCACTTAGCCTACCGGCAAGTACTAATAAGAAGAGTAATCATAGTAATAAGTGGTGGGGAGGGGGAGAGAATTAATTGATAGAGTCGAACTTGCCTTTTTTAAATCGCTATGACTTTGAAAACAAAGTTCTTCTAGACAATCCAATATAATTTCTATAATAAAATTCTATATACTATATAATCTTATAAATGTCATTAAAAATATTTATTTGAGAATTTTAAATTATATATAGATAAATAGAACATTTATTAAAGTCAAGCATTCATCTAACAACATAAAATGAATCATACAATTAATAATACATATCATAATATAATTTCATCAAGTTTTTAATTAAAAATTATTATTTAATTATTTACATTTTTAATATTTAATTAATTTTTAATATTTTTTTTAATTAACTATAGAGCGATCAATTACAAAAAGATAAATTACAAGAGTTATACGGGCAAGGCCAAGCCTCAGCCAGCAGAGTTCACAGATACATCAAAAAGACCACAGAAAGTATCAAGGCTACTAAAAAGACTAGTGCAGAATACAATTATAATCTTCAACCTAGGCAGTCCAACCCCCTGGGCCTTCCATCCAAAAAATGTTCTTCTTCTCCTAAATTTGCACCAGCATGCTGAGTTGATGATCAGTAGCATTTATGTTCTTGTGGATTTCATTTGTGAGTTTCTTCAGGGTAGCTTCAAAATTGGTGAAATTTTCCATATGCCTCCTCCAGTCAAAACCATCCTTTAGCTCATAGAAGAACATGGTGGAGTGTCCCTCCTGGAGAAATCTTCTGAGCTTTTTCCTATCCAGAGTTATGTTCACGTTCACTTGCGAAGAAATTTTGTAATATGAGAGTTTTTGAAAAAACTCAATAAGGGATCTGGGAGAAGCTTGATACCTTTCTTCGTTCCTACACTTCCAGATCTGCCACAAAATGTTAGAAGATAGCATATTCCAAAAAATATTAGCATCTTTTTAAATGCCATCAATATATCTAGTAATGATTTCAAAGATATTCACAGAGAACAGGTAGTTTATACCAAACATACGCCAAATGATTTTGGAAAAAAAATAGTCAAAGAATATATGTCTACTAGTGTTAAGAAGACCACAAAGACTGCTGACATCAAAACCAGTAGAAACTTTTCTTGGGGGAAGTCTTTCAATAAGCAGGAGCCATCTAAAACATTTGATCTTAGGCTCAATGGGCGACTTCCACGGTCTATCAAGGTGAACTTTCCACATATTAACATCAAACTCGGTATACCAGAGTCTGTTAATATGAGGAATAATGTCTTTATTAGCATCAATGAATTTATAAATATTTTTAGCTTTAATTCTATCCACCACCATGCCATCCAACCATTTAATCTTAAGAAAACTATGAGAATCAACATGAAACATCGTAGGCAGGTCCCTACAGGATTTGACAATCATGTTATAGGTCCTTTTTTGAGACATAGGAATGTGGAATTTAGCACTGGTGTCTTCCTAGCTGATAAGTTTGTCCTCCTCAAAAAGGTAGATGAGCTGAGAGATTCCCATATTATTCCAAAGCTTAGCAGAGCATCCTTGAGTGAGGGCAAGGGGCTTCCCCACAATGTGCAGATTCCACCAAATGGATCTTTCATCGTAGAGAGTTCTTTGATCATGGAAGGGCTTATTAGTGATGTAAGGCTTGACATATTCCCATGCCTTCCAGATGGTTTTAAACATCAGAGAGCCTTGAACAGTGATGGGAAAGTCACAAACTATGATATCACAGAGAGTGATGCTTTTCCAAGACTTAGCTTTTTTAGGGACACCTCTTTTCTATATTGCTTCTAATAAGGACCTTCCAAGGTTCATCCCCTTCAAGTCAGTAAAAGATCCATTTGGTGGAGAGGGCAGTTCCTTAAAGCTTTAGGTCCTTAAGCCCTAAACCTCCAAGGAGCTTATTAGTGTGGCACCAGTCCCATTTGACAATGCGCCTCTTCTTATTCCCCGTACCATTAGACCAAAGGAGGTTCCTAATGGCTTTTTCGATTTCAAGAATCTCGTAGTTGTTAAACATCCAGGCTGAGGAGTGGTAAATGCTTTAAGAAGAGAGGATCTTTTGACAAACCTGCACCCTTCCGATAAGTGAGAGGGATCTATTATGCCACTTACTGAGCTTCTTGAAAATCTTGTCTTTAATCTACGCCCACATATCTTTAAGGGAAAGGTCCAAGGAAAAAGGGATACCCAGGTATCAGACAATTTTTTGAGGCCTGCCCCATTGATAGTTAAACTTGCTAAGCCAAACTGGGGGTTGATCAGTCTAGCCAAGGAAAATAGACTTAGTCTGGGAGATACGGGAGCCCGAGATAGAATAGAAGGCATCAAGCTTGGTTTGGAGAGAAACAAAGTTAGACTCAGTGGCTTCAAAGAAAAAGGAGGTATCATTAGTGAAGTGACAGTTAATAAGATCAATATCATTGGGAAGGGAAATGCCTTTAACCATCGGGGAGAAGGTGTTATCTCTAATGGTGTAGGTAAGGGCATCCGAGGTGATGACAAAAAGAGCAGGGGCCAGGGGGAAACCTTGTCTGATGGAGTGGCTTAGGGGGAAAGGAGCAGATAGGGAGGCAATAATATCAATCTGGGCAGAGGCATCCTTAAGAAGAATCTTAACATGGTTACAAAAGATAGGGGGGAAACCAAAAGATTCAAGCATAACATTAATAAAGTCCCATTCAATCCGGTCGTAGGCTTTTTCAAAGTCAAGCAACAACATAGCAAAATTCTAATTAGTGTGATTGGACCAGTTCATAGCTTCCCAGCTAGTGATAAGGTTCTCAAGGATATACCTCCCTTTGATAAAACTAGTTTGGGTGGGACTCACAAATTTGGGAAGGATGGTTTCAAGTCTTGAAGCAGGAATCTTAGCAAGGATTTTATAGGACACATTAAGGAGATTAATTAGCCTCCAATTTTTAAGAAGGGCTTTGTCCCCTTCTTTAGGAATCAATTTAATAATTCCTCTATTAATAAAATTTCCCAAAGTGCCTTTAGTGTAAGCTTCAAAGTAAATATCATAAAGGTCTTTGCAGACCTAGTCAGAATTAGCCTTATAAAACTCAATAGGTAGACCATCAGGGCTAGGGGCCTTATCATTCTTAAGAGATTTAGTGGCTTTTTCAATTTCTTCTATAGAAACCTCCTTATTAAGTACTTCTCCATCCTGCCTAGAGATCCTATTAGGGATAAGGTGTTTATAATTATTTATGAGAGTCTTAGCATCCTCAGAGTCTTCCGAGGAGAATAAAGTAGAATAGAACTTCACAAAAGCATCTTTAATACCATTAATGTTAGTGACCTCATTGTTATCGCTCAAGATTCTATCAATACATTCATTAGCTTGCTTTTATTTTAGTAAATTGAAGAAAAATTTGGATCCTCTATCCCCATTTTGGAGCCAGTGGGCACGAGACCTAATCTTGGCACCATTAATTTTAACTTGATGGTGTTTTCTGAGATTATCTCTGGCCTGGGCAACTTGGGTACATAAAATAGAGTCATCAGGCTTAGCTTGAACATTAATTTCAACAGTACACAATTTATCAGAGAGCACATTCTCCGAGTGCCTATAATCTTTAGCCTTTTTCTACCCTATGGTTTTAAGCAGGGTATGCCAGGAGGAGATGTTTTGACTCCATATATCAATAGGGGAAAGATAAAGGAGGCTATTCTGATTGATGATTCTAATGAGATGGATAGTTGAGAGAACATCTTCATCAAGAAGGAGAGAATTGTTAAGGATAAATCTAGAGTTATCAGTAATGCTAATACAAATAGATATCGGGTGATGTTCAGAGAGCGAGGTAGGGGATTTAACAAAGCTAATGCAAATAGATATCGGGTGATGTTCAGAGAGCGAGGTAGGAGTCATAGTGACCGGGTTACCAAATTTATTAGGGAGAAAGGAGAAGACATTTATACTAGCATAGAGTCTATCCAGCCTGGCATAGATTCGAGAGGGGCCTTGTTGGAAATTGCACCCTGTGTGCCACAGACCTTTGTAATCATCAGACTTATCCGAAAGAGGATCATACAAATGCAAGCACTGTTTCATTCTATTCCAATGAATTCTTAATATTTAATTTTTAATATTTTCATTATTACATTATTTTAATTCAATGAAATAGAATGAAGAAATAAAAAAATAGAAATAACGATAAAGATTTTTTAAAATAATAATAATCTTTATCATTATTTCCATTTTTTATTTCTTCCTTCTATTTCATTGAATTAACATAATGTAATAATTAAAATGTAAAGTAGTATTTAATTTTTTTCTTTTAAAAATAATAAGTGAGAGTTCATACAATGTGTTAATTTGAACATAATTTTTGTCAATTGAATTTTTAATTAAAAAAATAGGTGCATGTTTCATTTTCCAAATATTTATACTAAGTTAGTTTAAATATAAAATTTTCTAATTTCAATGATATTTTTGGATATTATTTTATTTTTAATGGTTTCTTTGTTATTATCAATTTTATAAAAGAACATCTTTTAAATATAAGAATAAATATCAAGATAAATAAGTCCAATATTTTAATTTCTATATAATTTAGACTAAATTGTAAACAATTTATAATTTATTAAGTAAAATATTTAATATAAACATAAAAATGAATAATTTTTAGCTAAATTGTGGATGCGAAAGCCAAATTTAACCTTGCAGGTGCCCATGAAGCCGCCGTTCCCAGTAAGTGCTCTACGATTCCTTCGGCCCCTTTTTCCATCGCTCCTAATCCTAAAATGCTTGCTGAGATTATTAAGGAGAAGACTAGGTTAAAGAACACTACAATTTTCTTCTCTACTGTGGAAATTTATAAGTGTCCCCCTCAAAAATTCCTTGATGACTGGTTTCATAATTTTTGGAATCTCAAAATGGGCTTTCACATTTCCTTTTGTTAGCAAATCCAAAAGGGTTTGTTTGTGATTTTCTTTGTCAATCCTGAATCTCAAATTGAAGTTTTAAAAAAGCAATATTGGACCGTAGGATACACTTCCTTCTGTGCATTGGCATGGTCTCTTGAGGCTATGCACGAAGAGGTTCTTTCCCTCTCGGCTCCTAGATGGATACTGGTGAAAAATGTGCCCCCCCTTTTGTGGAGATTCTTACCTCAGTTGCTTGAACCGTTAGGCAAAACCATTCGAATGGATGATACTGTTAGGTTGGTGCCGCATATGGACGCCAGAGTCCTAATCTCTTTGCAACTAGGGAAAGAAATCCCAGCTAATATTTCTGTTAACATCATGGAAGAAATCTTTTTTTGCCCTATTGAAATTTTGGGAGGTCTAAATGCTTGTTTTTTATGTCGGAAAGAGGGCCACCTTAGAAAGGATTGCCCCATTATTAAAAAGAATTATATTCCCACTAAAAACCTACAACCCACTAATTTGACCAACCCTAATCAGATTCCTTTTGTTAGCAAAAGCACACAAGAGGGAGCCACTTTCAAATCTCCTACCCTTAATTCAGCCTCTCCTGCTCCCCCTACCGCTCAAATCTCTTTCCCTTTTTCAGACATGACTATCAATGTGGCTAACATGAATGATGGCTTCCAAACTATCAACAAGAAAAGATGACGGAAGGGTAATACCACTCCTCATCCTAAAAATTTGAATCCTGCTTGCCTAGAAAAGCCCCTTCCCCAAGATCCTCTTGTTATCCCTCCTATGGTTGAACCTATTAGTGATAACCTGCGTTGCTTCCCTGCTATGTGTTCTAACAATTCCAATTTGAATATCTCTTTAGGATCACCTCAAAAATTCCTGCAAAAAGTTTTTAAGGAACTAAGTGATGATTGTTCCTTAGAAGTCATCCCTGCTATTAACAATTCTGCAGGAATGCCTTCTATGGAAGTGGATTCCCAATCTGAAAATGAGGATGATCCCAAAATTAATACCCTTGCTTCAAAATGTAGGGGAAAGCCTTTAGGATCTAAGACTAAAGCCTCTGGTAAGAAAAATGGAGAAAGTTCTAGTAAATTTGTTCACTCAGCTGATGAAGTTGGTGTTGCATGCCCTACTCCTTCTAATGTTTCCTCATGAATTGTTTATCTTGGAATGTGAGGGGTCTTGAATCCCCAGATAGGAAATTTATTATTAAGCGTATTCTTAGTTCTTTTAGCTCTATGGATTTTCTCATGTTGCAAGAAGTTAAAGCCATCGGTTTCATGCTTGAAACCAATCTCAATTTTATCTAGAATGATGCGATTAAATTTTCCACTAAGCATGATAGAGGCAGAGGTGGAATTGCTCTTCTCATCAGCCCCAATTGGGGGAGCTACATAACTGCCAATGGCACCTCACCTTGTTAGAGGGTTTTTTGGGTTACTATCAATCATAAGAATAACATTTTTGGCATTTGCTCTGTTTATGCCAACAATGACTCCAAGGAGAGGGCTAATCTATGGAAATGGATGAATACCCTCCCTGATATACCTTGGCTGATTGGAGGAGATTTTAATATGGTTGAGTCCCAGCAAGATAAATTTGGAGGTAATCCCTTCGTGTGGAAGGATAATGAAAAGATTCACTGGAATAAGTTAATTAACACTAAAACTTTGTTTGACCCTTTAGCAGGCAATAAGGCCTCTAGCCCCATGATTTGGCACACCTAGTGCAATTTCCAGTAGGGCCCCTCCCGAATCTATTCCAGAATTGACCATTTCTATGGTAACAAAAATGTCTTTTCCTTCCTCCCAAATAACCAAAACAACATTGTCCTTGTTACGACCACTACCCTTTCTGATCACCATCCCATTTTTACCTGTGTCAGTTTCAACTTTGCCCTTGTTCACCCCAAAATGACTAATCCCAAATTTATATTGAATACCAGTCTTCTGCTTGATGAAGATATCCTTGCTGCCTTACAAATTATTCGTAATATCAATAAAATTAACTTCCCTAACTACTCCAAGATTGACAGATGGAAGGTTAATCTTCCATCTTGGCAATGTCTCCTCAAGACCATTGGTCAAAAGAATGCTAAGGATTATAGGTTCATTGAAAAACATCTTTCCTCTGATCTTCAAGAGGCTGAAAGTAAAGTTTAGAATGATTCTTCTAATATCAACCTTGTTTCCCAAGTGATCTATGCAAAGGATGCCCTAAGAAAACATCAACAATTTAGAATCCGTGGTGCTAAGATTAGATCTCGCGCTAAGTGGATTCAAAATGGGGACCGGGGGTCCAAGTTCTTCTTTAACCTTCTTAAGCAAAAACACTCCAAAGAGTCTATTGACATGCTCTTAATTGACAACCATGATATCTCAGATCCTGTTATCATTAATCAAGCCTTTGTGGATTACTACAGGAGTCTCTTCACCTCTGAGGATTCTAATGAGGCTGTTGATCTTAGAAATAAATGTAAGATTCTTATCCCCAATAAACTGGACAATGATGATATTACTATCCTATCTAAGGACATCTCTTTGGATGAGGTGGAGAAAGCTATCAATTCTCTTAATAACGATAAGGCCCTCGGCCCTGATGGGCTCCCTGTTGATTTTTATAAGGCCAACATCAGCTGGACCTGTAAGGATTTACAAGACATCTACTTGGAAGCGATGGCTAAGGGCTCCCTTGGTCCTGAGATTAACAGTGGCATCATTAAACTTCTCCCAAAAGATGGGGACAAAGCCCTTATAAAGAATTGGAGGCCTATCACCCTCCTCAATGTTTCCTATAAGATTTTGGCCAAGATCTTGGCCCTCAGACTTGTTCATATCCTTCCTAAGTTTGTGTGTGCTACCCAAACTGGGTTTATCAAAGGTAGATATATTTTGGAAAACTTAATTACTAGCTGGGAAGCTATGGATTGGGTGAAGTGTTCTCATCAGAACTTGGCAATGTTGCTCCTATATTTTGAAAAATCCTATGATAGGGTTGAGTGGAATTTAATCCTCATGATGCTTGAAGCTTTTGGTTTCCTGGCCTTCTTCTGTAGCTCGGTTCAGACTTTGTTTAATGATGCCTCTGCCCAAGTGGAAATCAATGGTTCCCTCTCCAATCCCTTTCCCCTTGGTCAATCTATCAGACAAGGATGTCCCTTAGCCCCTACTTTATTTGTCATAGCTTTTGAAGCCCTTTACTATATCCTCAGAGATAATACACTTTCCCCTGATGTTAGAGGCCTTTATCTCCCTAACAATGATGAGCTTATTAACTGTCAGTTTGTAGATGACATTGCCTTATTTTTTGAGCTTAGTAACAATAATTTTGAAGCCTTGCAAACTAAGCTTAATATATTCTGTTCTATCTCTAGTGCTCGTATTTCCCAATCCAAATCCATTTGCTTGGGGTGGGAAGGGCAACCTCCTATTTGGTTTAATCAGTATAGCTACCAATGGGGTAGACCTCAAAAAATTGTTAAGTATTTAGGTATCCCCTTCTCTATTGAGCCTTCCCTCAAAGAAATGTGGTCATGGATTAAGGAAAAAATTAACAAGAAGCTGAATAAGTGGCATAATGGATCCTTATCCCTTGCTGGTAGAATCCAAGTTTGTCAAAAGATGTTGTCTTCTTATAGCATATATTACTCATTTGCTTGGATGTTTAGTAATTACCAAATATTGGAAATCTAAAAGGCCATTAGGAGCTTTCTCTAGTCTGATGGTAAAGGCAATAAAAAAATGCATGCAGTCAAATGGGACTGGTGTCATACTGACAAACTCCTTGGGGGGTTGGGGCTTAAAGACCTTAAAACTCAAGGTATTGCTTTATCCGCCAAATGGATCTTTCATTCTATGGATGGAAATGATCCATGGAAAGTGTTGGTCAGGCATAATATTGAAAGATGATTTCCTAAAAAAGCCAAAACTTGGAGAAATCTCCCTTTTTGTGATCTTATTGTTGGCAACTTCCTAGTCAATGTTCAAGGCTCTACTGTATTCAGATCCATCTAGAGAGCCTGGGACCATGTCAGGAAGTTTTTCACTAACAAGGACTTCCATGATGCTAAGCATCTATACGGTGAAAGGTCCATCTGGTGGAATCTGTACCTTGCCGGTAAACCCCTAGCCCTTTCCCAAGGATGTTCTGCCAGGTTGTGGTCTAAAATGGGGATCTCCTAGCTTGCTGATATTTTTGAAAATGATAAACTCATCAATTGGGATGAGCTTAAGAAAAAATTCAATATTTCAGACTCCCAAAAGAAGACTTATAACATGGTTGTCAAGGCCACTAAGGATCTGCCTTCTGACTGTCATGTGGACTCTCATAGATATTTAAAGTGGAAATGGCCAGACGGGGTCATTATGGCTAACCTCAAAGCCAAGAATATTTATAAAATCATTGATCATAATGAAAATATTATTAATCATATCAATTCTATTTGGTACTCCTCCTTTGATGTTGTTTCTTGGAAGAAGTATTTTGATATCCTCTGGAAAGGTCCCATTGAGCCTAAAATCAAATGTTTTAAGTGGCTGACTTTGCTTGACAAACTCCCGATTAGAAAAGATGGTAACATGATTGATATTTGTAGCCTTTGTAGGCTTCCAAAAATTGGTAGACATATCCTCTTTGACTGCATCTTTGCTAAAGAAATCTAGAATATGTTTGGTATTTTTTATCCTTTAAATGTGAATATTATGGAAATTGTTACTGGTCATATTGTTGGGCTTAAAAAGGATGCTAATTTATTTTGGAACTTGCTATCTTCTAACATCCTTTGGCAGATCAGGAAGTGCAAGAACGAGGAAAGGTATCAAGGCAATCCTAGAGCTCTTACTGAGTTTTTTCAAAAACTCACATTTTTAAAAATCTTTCTGTAGGTCCACACCATTATGATGATGGATAAAGAGAAGCTAAAGAGATTCCTGAGGGACAGGCACACTACCTTTTTTGTTTATGAGCTAAAGCATGGATATGAGTGGAGTAATACTTTTGATGATCTCCAAATGTTCGAACAAACTTGCAAAAGACTGAACCAAGAAATCAAATAGAACCTCAATTCCAGGAAAGATGAGATTTTCATGCTTACGCAAATCCAAGAATGAAAGAGCATCATTTGGATGGAGGGCCCTCTAGGGTGGACTGCTTGGGTTGATATCCATGATGATATTTTGCACTAGTTGTTTTCGTTTCTTTGTATTTTTGCTTATGCACTTGATACTTTGAGCTCATGTTGAGGCTGGACCTCTTTTTTGGCTACTCTCAGATTAACTCTGATATAATCTTTTTTTGATCTATCTATATATAATATATAAAAAAATTGTACATTTTATGCATTCAATTTAATAATATAACCCAATACAATCTTTAAATAATATTTTTTCTAATATAAGAATATTGAAATATTAGTATTTTAAATTAAAATAAATTATAAAAGTTTAAGAAGTAAAAAGAGCAATTGCAATAAGACAAGCACTTGTAGTAATAAGTAGTGGGTGAATTAACTGATAGAGTTGAATCATACAATTTTTGCATAATTCCAAAATATTCATTTATTGAAATAATTGTTTTTTTAATTTTATTATATTATTTAATTAAATATTAAAAATGTAAATAATAGTTTTTAATTAAAAACTTGATGAAATTATATTATGATAGGTATTATCAATTTTTTGATTCATTTTATGTTGATAGATGAATGGTTGACTTTAATAAATTTTCTATTTATCTATATATAATTTAAAATTCTCAAAATCTAAATTATATTTAAATTTGAAGTCTAGAGCTCATTTTTGTTCATAGCTATTCTACTAGTAGCAATGTTGAGTAATAATTGAGAATATAAAAGAATTTTAATGTTTTAACATTTATTATATTCTTTTGGTTTACCATTATAAAACTAAAGACATTTGACCAAATAATAGAACTTTGTTTTCAAAGTCATAGCAATTTAAAAAAGACATGTTCAACTCTATCAATTAATTCTCTCACTCTCCCCACCACTTATTACTATGATTGCTCTCCTTATTACAATTGCTCTTTATTAAATAAATTATTGATTTAAACATTAATTTACAAATAAAAATTAAAAAAAAGTACTTTTAAATTTGTATAATCAATTTTGATTTAAATTTACATCTTAATTTTTTATAATCAATTTTAATTTAAAATCTAGAACTTATGTGTTTTCATATTTATTTATAAAATTGACAATAAAAAATAAAAAATAAAAATAAAATAAAAAATACCATGCAAATTAGTAAATTTTATATTTAAACTATCTTATTATAAACATTTCAAAAAAAACATGCACCTATTTGTTAATTAAAAATAAATAAAAAATAGAAATAATAGTAAAGATTTAGAAAATTATAATTTACCACATGCAAATATAATTCCAAAAAATTATTTATTGTTTTTACTTTTAAAAAAAAGTCATCTAATTTTATATAAATTAAAAAAATGTACATTACTATTGATTTTTCTTTTTAAAAAATCCCCTCATTTTTATAAAATAAATAAATGTAGGCATTCTACTCTCCATAAATATAGAGACTTGAGATTGTCCATCCTAGAAAAGTACGAATCACAAATTTGTTAGCCTATTGCACGGAAGGTTAGCCTGACATGATGGGCACTGTCTATGTGGCCAGTGCAAATTTTCAGCCAGTGCCATGAGATTATATGTAAATGTACAAACTAAGGAATGTAGCCGCGAACCAAGAACCAAGCTTGCAGAGCATGCCACACGTCATTAAGGCATTACCATCATAGTGTGTACACAACTAATATAAAGTGCTTGCAAATACATGAATAAATATCCCAATAGTAATACTCTAAAAATAATAATTTCTTTTATCATAATTAAAAACTTTAATGCACCTAACTTATTCTATACTTTATGATATTATTTCAATTATAGTCATACATGTGTACTATTTTCTTTAAGGGTGTGTTGAACATTCATAGTATTTTCCTTAATGTCCAATAATTATGTTGATATTTATAGATAAAGAATGTGAGTGTTTATTCTAGACACCTAGTGCTAGTATCTTTTAAATTTTACCAAATTCTTAGATCATTCTTCACACTCAGAATTTCACTTGCCTCTACATAAAGAAAAAATGTTTATTTTTCCCATGTCTACATTAATATATTCAAAATAATTTTAATTCACACTAATGGTTAGTTTACTTCACTTTACTAAAAACTTAAAAAAAAAATGTTTCTTTAAACGTCTTGATATTTGTAAACTTGTTGATTTCTATAGTTTGAGGAGATCATTAGAAGGTTTGCGAACATTACGATTAGGAAAGATGGAAAAACCATTTCCAAACATGTCTTCTACTATGTAAATTGTGTACTACTTACTAGAGGGTTGTTTGAGTATGCACTAACAAATAACTAGTGCAATAGTGAATCTTTATGATGGTTGCGACTTTGAGGCATCTCATATATCATACTTGTGTACCTAAATCGTTGATGTTGTTTTAATTGATTAAATGGTATATGAAATATATTTGAAGAGTTAGTTTCTATTTGATAAGGGAATATAATTTAATTAAAAAAAAATTGGAATATTCAAATTTTTAGAAGTGAATTATCTATCAACAATTGGATTGGAAGTATGATAGAGAAAATTATTACACATTTTTTACAAAATAAAAAATAAAAATTATTAACTAAATTACAAATGATGACTTGATATTTTTTCAAAAATATTTAACAAGCATTTACTTATAAATTAATATGGAAGAGTAAAACTTGGACGAGCAATCTCATGACTTATAGATAGGCATGCACAAATTTCTTAACAAACAATAATAAATAAATTATGCATTTACAAGTCTTGACAACCATAATTACAATATAATTAAGATTATATTTCCATGAATATTTAATGTAAGTTTGGTATAAAAACATTATACCACATGAAAGATTTAGATCAACGTGTAGTCACCCAAGATCAAGGAGCTTCAACAAAAGAACAAGAGAGATTGAATATGATACAATGTGTTTATTCTATCAAATGATGCATGTATGAAAAGAGAATGACTTAAAATTACAAAGACAACTCCTTCGTTATATAGATCAAGGTGAGACATAAGATTATGATAGATGTTCTAGGCCACATTGATAAAGACACAATATAGAATCTGATTGAAACAAATTGTGTACAAGGAAAATTAAGTGGACTATAACTATGAATTAACTTAAACTCAACTTATAAGAACAATATTACCTTAATTAAGCATGATATTAATCCAATGTGATTGCACCCTTCAATCACTTGATTTTCTCTCTTGTGCTTGTTGATCATAGAAATGTGGTTGCTCAAATTAGAAGTTGTGTTAGGATTATGGTAGATTGGATTAAAAAAGATAGCATGTAGTTAGAAATGCTAGGAGATTGGAAGATTATTTGGAGATCATAATGATAGGAAGAAGGTAGATACCTAAAATAAGATCAAAGACTTCAATTTATAGAATTTTGAAGAGCGCACATTGAGAATAACATGCAAGAGACATGTTTATGACATGTATAAGGGGTAGGGTGATTTGTGAAAGATGGGGGACCAAAAATGTGCCCAATAAATTTATTTGGTCCCCCAAAAGACATAGGGTGCACGCCCTATGGCTTGGATTTCCCGAGCCTAAGGATTGGGTAATTAAAACCATAGGGCATACACCCTATGCAAATTTGACATAAATAAAAAAACTAGCTAAAAAATGCCATTTTCCCTCATTCGCCTATCAACCAACATTTTTTTCTCAATTGGAGAAGGGTGCACACCATTGTTGGAGCTGATTTTGCTTCTTGGCTTCATCAAATGGTATAAACAATGTCTCTACCACATAGAAGAGTTCACACTAGAGGAAGAAGTAAGTAAATTTACAACATATGCCTCTTTTTGTATTGAGATTTAAGTTTAGTTTGGGTTTGTAATCAGATTTTTTCTCAAAGTTTCTTTTATTAAAATTTAAGTTTACTTAGGCTTTCAAAATAATTTTTTTTTAAATTTGCCAGGAAGGAATAATCCCCCTCAACCAAATCCTACACCTTCTCCTCATGAAGAAATGAACAAAGAAAATAAACCCCAACCTCCTCCACAATCCAAAGACCTCCACCTAGAATGCATGATACTTTAATGAACCAAATAGAAAGTGGAAAAAATGAATTAGAATCTTTGATTGGGAGGTTAAAACAATCTATCAATACAAATCCTAGAAGTGCAACACTTTCCAAATCGTTAGAATCAATCTTGACCCACATAGGCTTAGTTAGTGGGAAACTTAATTTATGGTTAAACAAAAGAGAAGAACAAAAACAATATTATGGTAACAAAAAAAAATTAGCAAAAGAGGATATTTTCAAACTCTCTATAAATCCAAAAAAGAATGAAACTCTTAAAACTACAACAAGGAGGTTTCTGATCTACTAGTGTGTGCATGAATAAATAAAAAATAACTTTTGGGACAAATGGTGGATTGTTTTTGATACCCCTCCTTCTAACAATCATGAGGTTCCACTATATTTCTTGAATAAACTCTATTACAAGTTTGTCCTCAAGGAGGTGCCAAATTATTTTGACTTTCTAAAATCTCAGGGTAGAGGTGGGGGGTCATCATTTGATAGACTAGGGGCACATTGTGACCCTAACACACCTAGAGTGCCTAGTGGAAAGCCATATGTAGAGCATGTTAGTATTCATTTCATTGTGAAGGAACATGTGGAGCTGGATACACTAGGCACAATTAGTGCTCTGACATAGACTCTCATACAATGTGTCACTCCTTTAGTCGAGGGTTAGCATGGTCAATCTTTGAGGGGCCATATTTGTCAGTCATGTGGGTCCCTATGCACATATGGTAATAATGGCAGATAAGAAGATGATGATGGAATGATGCCTGATGATTTTTCAAAGCGACATTTGGCATTGATACATAGGTAAATATTTGTAGGTTCATTTAATTCATTTGATTATATTTAATTTATAAATTAATGAATAACTAAATTAACATCTAATGATTATGATCAAAATTTAGGGTCAGAGTGTTGATGGCAGTGGAAATTTTCCCTCGACCCCCTTTTACATGACATCGTCAAGTCCACAAGTATGTGTCGAATAAAGCATTTTAATTAATACACGTGAGTAGTATATAATTATATGAATGGTTGTCTCATAACTTATATAATTACATCAATATATGACTAATGTAGAGGTAGATGAAGATCAACAATTTTTCACTAAGTTTGTATGATCAAGCCTTGACTTCTTAGCCAAACAAGCACAATGTCCCTTCCTTGCTTAGCCAAACAAGCACAATGGCTCCAATTCATGAAAATGATTCCAATACTTCTTCCAAAATTATTAAAGCATCTAACATGATTAGATTTATCAAGAAATCATTATTTGATCAATCATTTTCATTGGCAACACCATTCTATGAAAACTCTTCTAGTTTCAATAAAGTAGTCCTTTTAGGCCAATTAGCCCTATCCTTACTATTAGACCTATTTTAAGAGGGTTTATGGGAAGTTTCTTCTCCACCCTTCATCAAACCTTAAAAATTACTCAAAAATATTCCATATGACCTACACAAACACTTACATGATGAGGGTTGGCCCATTTTCACAAAGTCACTATTCCAAACCTCCATTTTTGCTTCTCCAAACAATAATTATCCACATAGGGCATCATCCCATTCTCTAGAAACTCAACATATTGTTCTAAAATCAATTTTACATTAAAGAGGACACATTAAAATACCTATCCCTCCATTTTTGTAATTTTCCCATGGTTGGTTTATGAGATATGGGCTAATTTCTGTCAACACCTCTGTAAATGAGGGTTTTATGAAAATTTTAACAAAAATGCTTCAAACTCTCACCATGAACCATAGAAAGAGACCAAAAATATTTTATATTAAAGGTAATTCAATTTAATTTCCAACCATGCAATTATTTCTACAAAAAAAATACATTATCCATGCAAAAAGAGCAAAAGTCAGAAAAAGTGTTGCTCACAGGTTACAAGAAATGATCAATTTTAAATTACAAAATTCTTCAAAATTCAAATATCTACAATCCCTCTTTCAATCCTTGACCTAAAGAGGATATAAATATCATAAATAAATTACCCGAACTTCCTCTAACCACTTTTGGGAGTTGGGAACCAAGCATTACATCTTTTACATAAAAGTTACAAAGTTGTCATAGAAACTTTTGGGAAACTTTGAGAACTTTTGTTTAATCACTTATCTAGACTCCTAAATTCCATTCCAACACCTCAAATAAGTTTAAATATGTTATAAAAGACCAAAAAATCAATCCTACCAAATTTTAGTCCTATTGGAGTATTTGGCCACCTTAACCCATTCAAGGCTTTACAAGCACCTTAAGGGATGCATCAGTACAGTGTGGTCCAAAACATTCAAATTAGTTGTAAAGAATAACAAGATTATTACTAGTTTTTTTCTTACCCAATCAAATTTTTTGGCACAAAATGTTTGATGCTAGGATGAATGGTTGAAAGATACTCAATGTTGCAACTTTTAATTGAGTGACATTGGAAGATTTGACATCAACCAAGATTGGATTGCCAATTTTAAATGGGGTCGAATCTCCCCAAATCGTGACAGGTTTTTATAGGAATCCATAACATGATCTTGGAGAACTTGACAATTCATTGATACCTCACATGAGCTCTAAGAAACAAACCTTTGAAGATCACTTCTCAATGGTGCTGAGTGCACCTTAAGGGACACTTCAGTCTGGAGTGGTCTGGAATGTTTGAGAGACTTTGTGAGCAAAATGAGAGTTCCTAGAATTTACCCAACCAATCATAGCTATTTTCATAGATGGTTTGAGGCCATGAAAAATGGTTTGAATGATACACAATGTTGCAACTTTCATCTGAGGTCTGAGGCACATTACAATATTCTACATCAACCAAGATTGAGTTGCCAATTTCAAATGATAATAAATCTACCAAAATTATGATAGGTTATTGTAGGAGTCCTTAAAATAATCCTATAGCACCTAATGGTTCATTTATACCTCATGTAATGCCCCTCCAGGGAACCTAGGAGTAATTAACCTAAACATGCAACTAAGTTTAGAAAATAATTTTTTCTTAAGTGTTAACAAACAACAACAACAATATTTTACAATCGAAAGCAATACAGTATATTTACAACTCACATAAGAATACCACTCAACATAGATTACGAGTCTCAAGGGTTCCTTGAAATAGATTATGTAAGCATTAATTAATTACTTTACATTAGGTATAATTACAAATCCCATGTAAACAAATGAATGATAACCACAACATCATATAAAGGGTAACATAAATACAATTGGTACCATAAGGTATCCTTGATAATCCACATCCACTGCACATGTCACAAGGTATGTAATACAATAATAAAAATAAAGTACATCATGATATCACCTAAATAATCTGATACAAGGGTACAAGGAAACATAGAATAAGAAGGATAACATCACATCTCTATCAATTAAGAACAAGAAGGATCAACCACCACAGGGATTGAATCCAGTATTGGTACATGAATGTTAGAATCTCATATGGTAAAAGAATCACTACCACCTGACCTCATGGAACCTAAATGGTCCACTCCCACTGTGCTAAGGAGATAACAACATATCTCACTCAGATAACAAACATCAACAATCAACATAATACAACCAAGGAAGAGATCCTAAGAGCATTCTGACTCAAAAGGTACAATAGACTAACAAGGTAAAACATACTCAACTAAAGCCAACCAACACACGTAGGAAACCTAAGATGCATAAAGGGAAGTGTCATCACACAATCCAACTCTAACATTATCCTCATAGTATCTCAAGACCTTGTCACTCTAGTGACTCTATACGGTATCAGGACAAAACAAGCTTCACATGGCTAGGAAAAGAAAGCACTAAAGACAAAAAACCGTTACAAATGATTACACCAATTTGAAAAGGACTGGAGGGATATTTTTTGCATCATATGATATCTTCAATAGGTGGCACCTTTGTCTATAAGTGTTCAAAATAGTCTCATAGGTTGTTGTATGGAAAGTGACTACCTTAACCAGCTAACTTACATTGTCCTCTTCATGATGAATATTCTCCCTGTGCTCAATGATCTATTTCCAGGTCATTGCCTAATCCTCCTCCAATGTGTCCAATTCAACAAGTGAAGGCTTCTTCTTCTTGGGTTTTGTGTCCTTGTCCCATGTTGCAACTACTTCCTTGGTAGGCCAAGTGTACTCATTCAACTCTTGTACCACCTTGATCTGCTTATGCCACTTGGCATCAGTTGTGGCCTTTGATTCTGCACAAAACTTGGAGAAATCATTCTCCACTTTAAAAACATCATCCAATATGTTGTTGAACCTAGTGATATCTAAAGTACCATCATTATTTAGGAAAGCTGCCCAATTTTTCAGCAACTGGTCTAATCCTTATTTCCATTATGATGTCACCATCACCCTTATGAATGGGAGGTAAGTACTTACTGAAATCAGGGCCAAATATTCCTAGTTTTTCTCTAACCTGGCTAGCCTTTCCCTTGAAAAATGTCCATGTGGAGCTAATGAGAACAATCTTCTTGTTACCCAAAATTTTCTATCATTCAATTTTGGCCACAATCCTATTTTCCAAAAAAAAATTGTTCAAAGTGTCGAAAACCCTCTGTGTTTTCTACCTTTTGGTCCGAAAGCTCAGGATGTTTTTGACCTTCACTCTAAAAACCCTCTGTGTTTTTGACTCTTGCACTTCGCACTTCTTCCTCTAGCGGCATTCATTTCATAAGTGCGCAACTTTGACAAGTGGGGCCTAGTTGGTTTTCGACAAGCTGTTATGTGGGTTGTCGCATGATCGCATAAGTCCTTTTCCCCTTATGTGACCATGCGACTAATCATTGATAGTCCTGTTGAAGAATGCTAGTGGTTTGTCACATGATCGCATAGCCCCTTTTTAGGTTATGTGAACATGCGACTAGTCGTTAGCCGCACTTATAAGCTTGTAGTTTGGTGACATGCCCGCATTTCATTGGTCGGCTAGTGGCAGGGGTCTGTGGCGGGCCAAAAGTATAGCATGTGGCCCCGTAGATTCAAGATCTATGGTGGTTGCATGTTCATGTGGGATCTTTCGATCCCATGTGATCATGCGACCACCATTGGATCCTTTTGGTGTTTCGAGCATTCTATCGTGGGTCTAGCCGATGTGGTCAATTCCAGTTGGTTCACGTGGTGCAGTTGGCATTCTTGCAGGCCTAGATGTCTTATGTAGCAGCGAAGGTAGATCCAAAGAAGGCTTGTCACATGATCGCATGCGATTTTTTCACCGCATGCGATCATGCGACCAATATTTTTTTAAAAAGGCAGTGTGATCTCAGGCCTGAGTTTTTTGCCAGTGTTTGTCTGGAGGCCGTGTGCGAAGTAGAGACAAATTTTCAAGGGCCAATCACATGATTGCATGAAGACTTTTGGGCTCATGCGATCATGCAACTAGTGCTATTTCAAAGCAGTGTGACCAGTTTTGGCGGGCTTTCTTCTGCAGAGAATGTTTGCAAGTGCGACAGGGTAGCTCAGAATTTATGATGTTGTAGGATGTGCGCAGTTAAAGGAAAATGATGAAGAGGTCAGGCTAGCCACCATGAGTTGATTCTTTGTCCCAGTGAAGTACTTTTGTGGCATTCATGGCGAGACTTTTGTGTAGGAAGGATGATGAGTCCAGGTTGTTGTGTCTGCAGGTTGATTGTAGTACAGAGATGGGCACGAGAACAAGATATTTGATCGGACATAATGTTGCAAATATATATTTATGATCAGTCTTGTTTAACCTAGGGTTTGTTATTATATTGTAAAATCTGTAACCCTAGTTAGATTTTTGACTCCTGCCTGCATGCAGTTGAGTATGCATATATTGTTTTTGGGAGCTTGTAGAGCTTAGAGTTTACATTTTGTAAAATAGTTTTCTCTTTCTTGGGGAGTTATCCATGACATTTGTTCTTCCCTCTGGCTCTTGCAGTTTGTAATCTTTCATTGAAATCTCAGGTTTAATAGAGGCTATCCATGGCATTTGTTCTTCCCTCTAGTTTTTTCCTTATCTATATTTCTCTTATTGAATGTAATATACTAGCTTTATTGGAGAAGTCTTGGAGTTCTAGAGCCCTTCTTTCTTTTAGCTTATATGTGTACTACTATGTATGATCTGATTTGAGTGAGTTTGTGGGTATTCTTCAACCCCCTATCATTCTATCTCATTCCTATGCCCTTTTGCTGAAGAGAACATTTTCTTGCAGGTCACAGGTTGTGTCTTATGTCCAGGCCCTCTTATGAAATACTTATGCAAGCCTGTTTAGGGAGATTGTGTTCTATTAGATCTAAGAGCCTTCATGCTAGTTTGGTTAGTGTATTGTATTCATTTCATTCTGGTGCATCACCTATTAGGATAGTTTGCTTTCAGTCATTTCCCTTTCATGCACTCCTTCTATCCCTTTCCCTCAAAAGTTTACTTTCTTGTCAAGAGAAAACTAAGGTGATAATCCAAGAGGAACTAGCCTAGAACCTAGAGGTTTCATCTCGGTTAGCAAAGGTCCCACAACCTTGAGATGATTCCCATGTTCTATTGAGTTATCAAGACCAAGAGAGCTTGAGACAAGGCACAGACTCAGTGTATAACAATTCTGGCACACCTGGTGGGACAGAAGTTCAGATTCATGTTAAATATTATGCTATCTTTGATATACTGATGGCATAATATAGACCTTTTAGAGGTTAATATTCAAGTATATTTGGTGACTCGGCTTTGGTCACCATGATGAGCCAAAGCAAGGAAGATGACAATAACCCTTCAGAGGATTATTTTGATCACATCATAGAAGATTTTTGTGCAAAGCTTGATGCTATTGAAAGAGCTATTCCTATGAGCCTTCCTCAAGCTGATAGTTTAGAAGAGCTATTAGCTTTTCAAGCTGAAGAAGAGAATGATCCTCTAACTACAGAATAAGAGATGGTATGGAAAACCATCATGGAGGGTGACATCATAGATTCACTCCTTGGTGACCAAAGGCCCATTCAATTTTTTCAACCTCCCTGGGAGAATGTCAGCTCTGATCTGGACTACGAATTTCAAAGGTTGATATGCCAGGTAGTTCAGTATATTTTTTTTCCCACTTTCTCCTTGTAGCTATCCTCATGAGTCCAATGAAAAATATCCTAATGAGGAAGGGTAGCTACTTTTCTCAACCAGTGAATGGTTTCATTTAACCATGTTTCTGTAACTGGTTAGTTTAGGCTAGGTTAGTTTCCCTTGTTTTCTGTCCCTGTTTTCTAGTTTAGTCTTTCCTTGTTTTCCAAGAAGTGCTCGAGCACAGTTTTTGTCCCTCTCCCTGTCAGAAATTTTTGTGTTCCTGAATTGACCCCATGCCCAATGGATTGCTTCAAAGGCTACTGGTCCAATGTCTAGCAGGTTGACATCCCGCAGAGGTCGCCAAAATGTTACCCAAAATTTCCTATCATTCAATTTTGGCCACAATCCTGTTTTCCAAAAAAAATTGTTCAAAGCATCGAAAACCCTCTGTGTTTTCTACCTTTTGGTCTGAAAGCTCAGGATGTTTTCGACCTTCACTCTGAAAACCCTTTGTGTTTTTGACTCCTACGCTTCGCACTTCTTCCTCTGGTGGCATTCATTTCATAAGTGCGCAACACTGACAGGTGGGGCCCAATTGGTTTTCGGCAAGCTGTTATGTGGGTTGTTGCATGATCGCATAAGTCCTTTTCCCCTTATGCGACCATGTGACTAATCATTGATGGTCCTATTGAAGAATGCTAGTAGTTTGTCGCATGATCACATAGCCCCTTTTTAGGCTATGTGAACACGCGACTAGTCGTTAGCCGCACTTATAAGCCTGTAGTTTGGTGACATGCCCGCGTTTCCTTGGTCGGCTAGTGGCAGGGGTCTGTGGCAGGCCGAAAGTATAGCATGTGACCCCGTAGATTCAAGATCTACAGTGGTTGCATGTTCATGTGGGATCTTTCGATCCCATGTGATCATGCAACCACCGTTGGATCCTTTTGGTGTTTTGGGCATTCTGTCATGGGTCTAGCTGATGTGGTCAATTCCAGTTGGTCCACGTGGTGCAGTTGGCATTCTTGCGGGCCTAGATGTCTTATGTGGCAGCGAAGGCAGATCCAAAGAAGGCTTGTCACATGATCGAAGGCTCAAAATTTATGATGTTGTAGGATGTTTGCAGTTAAAGGAAAATGATGAAGAGGTTGGGCTAGCCGCCATGAGTCAATTCTTTGTCCCAGTGAAGTACTTTTGTGGCATTCATGGTGAGACTTTTGTGTAGGAAGGATGATGAGTCCAAGTTGTTGTGCCTACAGGTTGATTGTAGTACAGAGATGGGTATGAGAACAAGATATCTGATTAGACATAGTGTTGTAGATATATATTTATGATCAGTCTTGTTTAACCTAGGGTTTGTTATTATATTGTAAAATTTGTAACCCTAGTTAGATTTTTGACTCCTGCCTGCATGCAGTTGAGTATGTATATATTGTTTTTGGGAGCTTGTAGAGCTCAGAGTTTACATTTTGTAAAAGAGTTTTCTCTTTCTTGGGGAGTTATCCATGGCATTTGTTCTTCCCTTTGGCTCTTGCAATTTGTAATCTTTCATTGAAATCTCAGGTTTAATAGAGGCTATCCATGGCATTTGTTCTGCCCTCTGGTCTTTTCCTTATCTGTATTTCTCTTATTGAATGTAATATACTAGCTTTATTGGAGAAGTCTTGGAGTTCTAGAGCCCTTCTTTCTTTCAGCTTATATGTGTACTACTGTGTATGATCTAATTTGAGTGAGTTTGTGGGTATTCTTCAGCCCCCTGTCATTTTGTCTCATTCCTGTGCCCTTTTGCTGAAGAGAATGTTTGCTTGTAGGTCATAGGTTGTGTCTTATGTCTAGGCCCTCCTATGAAATACTTATGCAAGCCTATTTAGGGAGATTGTGTTCTATTAGATCTGAGAGCCTTCATGCTAGTTTGGTCAGTGTATTGTATTCATTTCACTTCAGTGCATCACCTAGTAGGATAGTTTTCTTTCAGTCATTTCCCTTTCATGCACTCCTTCTATCCCTTTCCCTCAAAAGTTTACTTTCCTATCAAGAGCAAACTAAGGTGATAATCCAAGAGGAACCAACCTAGAACCTGGAGGTTTCATCTCAGTTAGCAAAGGTCCCACAACCTTGAGATGATTCCCATGTTATACTAAGTTATCAATACCAAGAGAGCTTGAGACAAGGTGTAGACTCAGTGTATAACACTTCTCTCCCACTTCCACAAAAGATTCTAAGAGGTTAGGCCTATATGGTTGCAATACTTCAAGTCTCTAAAAGAGTGTACTCCTAACAGACCACACATTAAATTTTTTCTCTAAAGTAGCCATGACATTATTGATCTCCCCATTTGTCTTCTATAACATGGCAAATGAACTATGGACTAGGTCCATCTTTCCTTTGATCACCTTGAACCCATGCTCCAAAATTTTTGTCAAGGTATCTAGGGAAATTTTTACCTTCTCCTTATCTAACTCCCCTGATGCTACTTTAGGCACCTTTGTCTCTAGGACCTCCACAACATCAATTACAATGATAGGAGGAGGGACAGCCTTTGAAGCTTCTTCAAGCTTACTCTTCATTGATTCAAGTTCATCCTCCAACATCTTGATTCTTATGAGCTTCTCTTCCCTATCCCTGGCCAACTTTATGGTGTCTTCATATAACCTCCCATATCTGTCAAAACGTTGAGTAGTCTTGGCCTCATTAAAGTGTGAAAAATGAGTCACTACTTTCAAGACCTCAAGATCACTAGTGTTCTAAACAGTCTAGATGATCTTATCTCCATCCATTTTGTCTTCTATGCTAACAAGAGAGGGCTTTTGTGTTCTTGTGTCCAGGGACCACATTGCCAGTGTCTGGGATCTTGGGTCATAACCACAAACTCTTATCATTTCTCCAATTTGAGCTTCATAAGACAAGCCACCCTGTGGCTATCTCCTAATTTGATCAATTATGAAGGCTGAGGTTAAGTCCCATCCTAGAACTATGAGCATCCCACTTTATCTCACCAACTGCCTAGCCTCCTCAACTCTAATATTTTCTGGTGCTGGATCATGTGGTTAGGGCTTGGAGGGCTTCATTGTCTGGCTCTGCATCCTCATTTCCTTGTTTAGCAAGCTCAAGTTGCTTTCTCCAAATCAAAAACTTTTTAAATTCATCGCTTTTGATGAATTCATCATCCTTTATGAGCTCTTCTTGAATCATATCTCTTTCATCTTGACACAACAATAGGGGTAGCTCAACCTCCTCTTGTGTGCATACCTTCTTTCCTTCTCTTATCTTCTTTCTCAATTGATGGTGATAAGACATATCACCTGGGACCAGAGTAGAAACTATTTCCATCTTTTTCTTTGTACTCTTAGCCCTTGAGGATTCACCCTCCTCAATCCTCTATTTCTTCTATGGGGGTTCATAATTCTCCTCTATTTCTGGCATGTCACTCCCTTGTTCTTGAGGTAGCTCCAACACATTCTAAGGTGGACTATCCTCCTCATAAGAGCCTTGACTATCAGTCTCATACTTAGAAGATGACTATCCCTTTTCAACTCTCTCCTTGGCATCCAATTGGAAATCCAATTGATTGTACAAGATGCCATAGTTCTGGATCATCTTGTCAATCCTTGCAATATATGGCAAGTTAGGGAATAAACCACTAAATGGAATCTTATCCTTTTTCAATTGGACCTCCAACGCTAATAAATCTTGGATTTTTCACATTCTTTTGTCAATTTATTCTTCATCTAGGATGTTCCTGGTGATGTCCTCTACATCACAACCCTCATGGTCCTTAATGACTCCAATGCTAGGGATGAGAATTTTTCTATCATTCTTGATGAAATCCTTAAGGTCAATGTATCTAAATATTCTAGCTAGCATCATGAATTGATTTAGCCATTGGGACACTTGAGGCAAGGCTCTTTTTCCAATCATGAAGTTGCTTATTTTGAAAACCCTAGGAGTAAAAGTCCCCTTTCTATGTGGAGCCAAGATCTCCTTATCTATCCAAATCATCTACCAGACAAACTCCATTAGAGTACTCCTAGGTGGCACACACTTGGGAAGAATATGAGGGGCCTGAAGACAACCATAAACCCTAATAATAGTAAAATTATTACCCAAGTATAAATCACCCCAGTTGTGATCTACTAGCCATTTGTCCACATACTACTTAGGCCTTAGAAGCCTTAGTACCCTTACTGAGAGTCTTGTGACATTTTTTCCCATCATGCTTAGAAGAGGGTATACCATCCAATTCTAGAAAGCACTAAGATCACACTCATTTGATGTAGTGTTCCAAACCCTTAACCATAATTGCACTGGGTTCTATTTTGCTCATTTTTTTGGGCCTCAACATATCCATCTCCATATAGTCAACATTGTAAAACATAATCAAATGCATTGACAAAGAATACTGCAAAAAATTTGATGGCTTGCTCTTGTCTGTAATGGAAATCAGACCCTCATGCATCCTATTGATTACGTACTAGATGTAATCATAGTCAGTGTTGGCATGATGACTTTGCATATCTAGGATAATCATCAACAAATATGCTAGCATTCCTTCTTTGGCTCCATCAATTCCCAGGACATGACACAACCCATAAGAAATATACTTCATATAAAAATTTAAGGATTGGAACTCATATGGGGCTTTCACATGGGTAGGGAGCGGGGCTATATATTTCCTAGTTTTTGGCATATGGTGTGCAATCTAGGACTTCACAAGTTGTATATTCTTACTATATTTCTCTTTTTTCCTCCCTAGGTTAATCTCTATCGAGGAAGAAGTGTAAATGTTAAAGGTCTTCATAAATGACCCTCTATCTAGGGTAACCATGGCTGACTTGTCACTTCTTTGAATTGTCTTGGAGACAAGATCATAGTTTCTAGCTAATTTAATCAGCAAGTTTGCATCTAGGAATACATCAGGAACAACCAATTTTCCTAATCCTAGTTTCTAGGTATTACACACTAGAATGGGCATATCCTTATTACTATAAGAACAATTGAAAATATGATAACCTAAGACATTTGGGGTAAGAGGGTCTCTACAATTAGCTAGGGCATCAGTGAAGGTCTCATCACTAACCTTCTTATTTTGTGTTGATCCTAGAAGTAATTTAATGAATTCCTCATAATAGTTTAGCTTCCCTTTCTAGTCTCCACCCTGCTGATGCACCCCTTCACTAGATGAAGCAAGACTAGCCTCTAGTTGACTCATTTTCCTTGCACTAAAAGCTCTCTTCTCTTCAAATTATCCTCTTGAAATTGATTCTCTGCAGTAGCTCGGCTTCACAAATTCACTCTCTGAAAATTGATAAGTGTAATAATGCAAGTGTCTTGTCTATATATTATGGTGCAATGGATGCATGGAAATGATCAAGATCTCAGAAAATATTCTTTTCAATAATCTTAGCATTCACTTCTACATGAAACCAAATTCAAATCTAGGCTAGCTATGATGTATGAAGTTGACAGGCCACATTAAATTCTTAGAAAAGGTGACAAGCCCTTATCACTATTTTATTGTTTTAAAAACCCTAAAAAATAGCTAAAAACCCTTACTCATGCTGTGATTTTCCAGCTCATATATTTTTCTAGCTTGTCATAAGTCCTTTCCACATTAGAGTTTCTTTTTCACTTTTTGACCCGAAGCATTTAACACTCCCTATCCAATGATTCAAAAATTGAGGGCATTCTCATAATCTCTTAACACTTTAGTCAACCTTGGTTTGATCATGAGATTTAGTGACTGAAGCATTCACTAAATCGCCAAGCCTTTGCCTTAACTAGGGTCTCATCTAGAGAATTAGCAACCACCATTAGATCTTGTGCTTATCAATGGTCAACATTGAATCTCCAAGCCTTTACCTTAACCCACATTTCATTTTGATATCACATGACTGAGGTATTTTCTAAATCTTGGAGCATTTTACTTAACTAGGATCCTATCTAGAGATCACATGAATGAAGCATTCACTAGATTGCTAACTCTTGTCTTAACCTAAATTTTAATCTAGAGATCATGCGACTAGTGTCCGATCTTATTTGTATCAACAACCCATGATGAATCTCTAAGTCCTTTATCTTAACCTAGCCTCTATCTAGCAATTCAGTGATTGAGGAAATCTCCCATTTGTTGAAGGCTTAACTTAACTCATCTTTGGTTTAGAGATCACACGAACACTATATTCCCTGAATCGCCATGACTTGCCTTTACTCTAGGTTCCATTAAGAGAATTAGCACCTACCACAAATCAAGACTTCATCCTACAGTTCACACTCATTGCCCAAAGCATGGTCTTAACTCAACCTAGATCCAGAGAATAAGTGACTGAAGACTTCTCCCAATTGCAGAAAGTTTCATTTAACCTGGATCCAATCTAGAGATCATGTGAATAAAGACATTTGTGTAATCTCATGACCTTTTCTTAACCTGAGGTTTTATTTAGAGAATAAGAAACTAAGACCCATTCTCACATTCTCTAGAACCCTTTACTAACCATGGCTATATTGGGAGAACTAGCGACTAAAGTGTTCTCATGTTCTCTAGATTCTTATCTTAACTCATGCTTAATCATGAGAACTAGCAATTGAAGTATTTGCTAGATCTTAAAACACTTTTCTTAACTCCAGTTATATTTAGAGAACATGAGATAGTCCTTATTCCCCAAGTTGCTAGATCTCTCACTTAACCCTAGAAAATTCATGAGATTAAGCGCTAGCCATTAGATCTTAACTGGATCTATGGTTCTTGCTAAGTTGCTAGATCATTTGGAACTTAACCGTTGTATTAAGAGAATGAGCAAAAATGATAACATGCTTGGTTAAGTGCTTGTTCACTAGATCATTGAATGCTAGGCAACTAACCACTAGAAACAAGAGAACATGTGACCACCATATTCACCAGAACGCAAGATGTTATCATTAACTACTAAGAACTTGGAGATTTGGCGAACACTATGTGACATCCTTAATCGCTAGATCACTAGATAAGACTTGGTAACATTCATAAATTATGAGAACTAGTGAACAAAATGAAAAAAAACCATGTGAAAGGAAAGACTTAAGTTCTATGAAAAGGAAATGTGAAAATAGAACAAGGGTAGGGTTTTTGACATAAGTATGATAATTTTTTGCAAAATCCTAAGAACAAAGACCTACTTCAAGAAATATGCAAATTTTTCACAGGCTTATGTAGGTACATAAAACTTGGCTAATAATGGCTCTGTCTAGGGATGATGGGTAACTTGTGCCCATGCAAGAACTTAGAATTTATGGGAGAGTAGACCAAAAATTTGAAACAATGAGAAAATGGAAAGAGCACTGAGCAAAAACTTATGTTCAACAACTAGACCAGGTAGGAAAGAAGCACACAACAACTATACACAATTTACAAAATATACAAAAACCTGACTACTACTCATGGAGATAAAAAATACCTCTTCAAGAATTTTCCATGAACATGAAATTATTGGATGACACCAGTAAGATCTTTGACAAGATATGAATATGGTACCCATTTTTCATGAATCAGATATGGCCCTAACCAAATTGAGTTAAATTTTCCATATTTCCCTTTGTCCTCCAATCTGGCATTCTAGAGTAATACGAAGTCATCTGGTTCAAATTTTCTTTCTACAACTTTCTTGTCATACAATTTTTTAACTTGCAATTGTATTTTAGCATTCCTTGAAGCTGATTCCCTTTGGGTTTCATCTAGCTTGATCAAGTCCTCAATCCTTAATTGCATCTCATCATCTAGATAATCATCATATAATTGAACAAATTTGCACATTTCCAACAAATTTCTTTGTGGCATTCTTTCATGTATTCCATACACAAGATCAAAAGGTGCACATCCAATTGCCTTCTTCACTGCTACTCTATTAGCCCACACAGGTAGTGGAAATTTTGAATTCCATGCTTTCTTGCTCTTTTCAAGAATCCTCTTAAGAATTTTTACCAAGCTCTTGTTGGATAATTATACCCTCATATAATTCTTTCTACTCACTAGACCTGAAATAAATTGCATTATCACAAACAATTCTTTCTAGGAAACCAAATCTAGTGACAATATTATGTAACAAGAAATCAATCACTACTCTACTTGTTTCATTTCTTGTGGGGATAGCCTCTACCCATTTTGTAAAGTAGTCAATAGAAACTAAGATCCAAGAGTGTCCTCCACTAGACTTGTTTGATATCTCTCCAATAAAATCAATTCCCCATTGTTGTAAAGTGGCCTGTACCTCTACTGGCCTTAGTGGCATATTTCTTGAAAATTTTAATTTACCAAAAAATCTCTGACAAGTATCACATTTCCTTACCAGTCTTTCTGCATCTTTGAAAACTGTAGGCCACCAGAACCCTACCCTTAAAACCTTCTGAGTAGTAGTCTTTCCCATGTAATGACCACCATAGATTCCTTCATGCATTTCCTTTAATAGCTTGTCAACTTGATTTTTATCAACACATTTCAATAGTATGCAATCTAAATTCTTCCTATATAACTTGTACCTTATAATTACATACTTGATTGCCTGTAACTTCAGTGTTCTTTTCTTACTATCATCCATTTTAAATGGACATTTTATATTCTTCAAAAAATAAATTATATCTTGATACCAAACACAATCATCCATATCACATGTATCATCAAAAACTTCTTGATTTACCTGATTTGCATCAAGATTGGATTGTGCCATAAGTTTTTCCAATCCTTATCTTTTGATCAACTTGGTGATCTAGATATCAATGTTGAACTCCTAAATTCTACTAATCCATCTGCATCTTCTTCCAGACACCTCTTGCTAGGAACATATGTCCTTCACTACAACACTTGGTACAAAGGAAATCACACTTGCTCCCACCAAATAACATCTAAAAGCCTTCACAACTTTGACAAGTGCATATGCTTATTTTTCATTAATATCATACTTCAATTCTATAGCTTGTAGGGATTTGCAAAAGAAAGCAATAGGTTTCTCAAAACCCTCATCATTTTTTTGTAATAGGATTGCAACAATAGTATGGAAAGAAGTAAAGGAAAAGACATGCATTGCGATACCATAATTGGGTGCCTTTAATATAGGTGCATCCCTGATTGCTTGCTTGATCTTCTTGAAAGCCTCATCAAGCTCACCATCCCATTTTATTTTAGATCCTTTCTTCAACATTTTGGATATAGGCCTGGTGGTCTTAGCAAAGTTAGTAATGAATCTCCTTAATAAATTTACTTGATCAAAGAAAGATTGAATTCCCTTAACATTTTTTGGTTTTTAAATCTTGTCAATTGCCATTACTTTTTCTATGTCAATTCTCACTCCCTGCTTCCCTACCAAGTGGCTAAGAAAATTACCCTCAAGCACACCAAATTCACATTTCCTTGGGTTCAGGGAAATGCCCTTCTCTAGAGATCTCACAAATATCTTCTCCAAAAGAGAACAATGATCCTCTTCTCTTTTGGAATTTTCAATTAAAATCATCCTTGTATACCACTAGGAAGGCATCTATAAAATTTTCAAAAGCAACATCCATTGCTCTTTGTAAAGTGGCACCAACATTGGTTAAACCAAAAGGCATCCTCACATAGGCGTAAGTTCCCTAGGGTGATGTGAAAGCTATCTTAAATTATTTTGATTCTTTCAAAATCACCTAGTCAATGTATCTAAATATTCTAGCTGGCATCATGAATTAATTTAGCCATTGGGACACTTGAGGCAAGGCTCTTTTCCCAATTGTGAAGTTGCTTATTTTGAAAACCCTAGGAGTAAAAGTCCCATTTCTATGTGGAGCCAAGATCTCCTTATCTGTCCAAATCATCTGCTAGAAAAACTCCATCAGAGCACTCCTAGGCCACACATACTTAGGAATAATATGAGGGGCCTGAGGACAACCATAAACCCTAATAATAGTAAAATTATTACCCAAGTAGAAATTACCCCAATTGTGATCTACTAGCCATGTGTCCACATATTTCTTAGGACTTAGAAGCATTAGTACCCTTACTAAGAGTCTTGTGAAATTTGTCCCCATCATGCTTAGAAGAGGGTATACCATCCAATTTTGGAAAGCATTAAGATCACACTCATTTGATGTAGTGTTCCAAACCCTTAACCAGATTTGCACTGGGTTTGGACCTATTTCACTCATTTTTTGGGCCTCAACATATCCACCTCCATATAGTCAACATTGTAAAACATAATCAAATGCATTAACATGGAATACTACATAAATTTTGATGGCTTTCTCTTGTCTATAATGGAAATTAGACCCTCATGCATCCTATCAATTACATACTGGATGTAATTGTTGCCCAAAATTTCCCTCTCATTCATTTTCGGCCACAACCCTATTTTTCAAGTGAAATGCTCAAGTGTCAAAAACCCAGTGTGTTTTCAACCTCCTCTCTGCAAGCTCGGGATGTTTCTATCTTTTGGTCTGAAAGTTCAATGTGTTTTCGACCTCTCCGCTCTGAAAGTTCGGTGTGTTTTCGACCTTCACTCAAAAACCCTCTGTGTTTTCAGCACCTTCTATGTTTTCGACCCTAAGCATGCACCTCCAACAGGTGGGTCCTGGTGCCTAAGGCCATGCCAGCACAGAGAAGATCAGACAGCTGTCGCATGATCGCATGGGATCTTTCGATCCCATGAGATCATACAACAACTATTGATGCGGTGTCAGCAAAGATCGACAATCAAGACAAGCGGTAAGCGGTCATTAGTTAGCATCACACAGTTCGTCGCATGATCGCATGGGCCTTCCTGGCCGCATGTGATCATGCGACAAATGGTAAGCAATCGGGTGAACAGTGAGGTGGCAGTTGGTGACTAACACCTTACGGTTGGTCACATGATCGCATGGGCTCTTCCGAGCCCATGTGACCATGCGAAAAATCGTCAACGATTTCAATGGTGGTAGTTTGCAGTCATCGGTTAACATCATGCGACAGGTAGTTAGTGGGGCCCAAGGTTTTTGCATTGGTGCAAGTGCAACGAAGATCAACAGTGGTTGTATGATCTCATGGGATCTTTCGATCCCATGCGATCATGCGACAACCATCTAATGGGGATCTACTAAGTTAGGTGGGTCCTATTCCAAGGGTCTCGAGGTGTTTGCTGATGTGGTGGCCAGAATGAATAGAGGGATGACATGTGGCAGTTCTGGGCTTGGGGTTAGCAAGCTTTGCATGGTTGCGCAGTTGGAGGTGGGCCTGATTCTAGGTTCGGTCGGGTAATCTCGCAATGAAAAGAAGAATATTCTTTCTATCTGGCGATTACGAGACCTCCTTTAGTCAAGTAATCTCCTGACGGAAGGGAATATGCCAAAAGTCTTATGAGACTCAGCGACTGCCGTCGGATAAAGCAAGGATCAACAGTTTTCACATGGTCACTAAGTGTGCCCGGGGTTAAGGAAAAGTTCACATGACTTGGTGACTAGGAAGTGTTGAACTCAAGGTGAACCAGGGTTAGATTTGCAGTGCGGTCTTGCGGGCCCGAGGTGTCTTGTGCGACAAATAAAAAAAAAAGCTTGTAGCATTATCGCATGAAGCCTTTCGGCCTCATGCGATCATGTGACCATTGCTTTGTCAAGCGGTGGTAGTTTTCAAGGACAGTCACATGATTGCATGTGGCTTCCTAGCCTCATGTGATCATGTGACTAGGTTCATTTCAAGGCAGACGGCCTATTATTTTTCATGAGCTTTCTTCTAAGGGAGATTTTTGTGGGTAGCTAGAATTGATGTTGTCAAGGTGGTTGCAGTTGGAAGAATGTGTAGAGTTATCTAGACTACCATTTTGGGGTCTTTGCAAGGATCTAAGATTGGATTTGAACAGTCATGATAGAGTCCAGTTTGTAGAGAGGTAGATGGATGAGGTCTTTTGTTTGCAGGTTGATCAATTCAGGGATGGACATGCAAAGAAATATCTGATCGGTTGAGATATTTTCATGAATATTATGATCAAAAGTGACGGATTTTAGGGATGATTATTATAATGCATATCTATGTAGCCCTAATTCGAAGATATTTTGATTCCTACCTGGGTGCAGGGGATGTATATATTCTTTTTTTTTTGGAGCCTGTAGGGCTCAGAATGGACATTTTGTAAAAAAAAAGAAAGTCTCTTTTCTTGGAGAACTATCTGTAGCATTTCTTCATGCTCTCTAGTTTTTCACATCCTGTAAGTTCTCATTGATAATACAAATATTTCAAAGTATTTTGTGACATGTTTTATGTCCCCATGCTTCCTTTTTTGGCTTGTCTCTTATTAGATTGAAGTTTATGCATGTTTTCAATGAAAATTAGGGTTCCTAGTCTCTCTCACTTTCTGCAATTTTGTGTGTTTTCTGTGTCTGATCTGATTTAGATGTTTTTGTAGGTATGCTACAACCCCTAACAGTCTTGTCTCATTCCTACACCTAGTTGTAGAGGAGGATGTTTGTTTGTAGGTCATAGGTTGAGTCTTCTGTTCAAGCCTTCCTATGAATTACTTATGCAAACCTATCCAGTGAATGGTGACTTATTAGACCTGATTCCTCCATTGATCTCATCCCTCTATATTGAGATCCAAACCCTAGTTTCAGTGCATCACCTAGTAGATAGATTTTCTTTTTGTTATTTCCCTTTCCATGCTTTCCTTCTAACCCTTTCCCCTCAAAATTTTACTTTCCTGTTAAGAGCAAATCATGGTGATTATCCAAGAGGAACCAGCCTAGAATCTAGAGGTCTCATCTCGGTTAGCAAAAGGTCCCACAACCTTGAGATGATTCCCATGTTATACTAGATTATCAAGACCAAGAGAGCTTGAGATCAGAGTCACAAATTCAGTGTACAACAATTTTTGGCATGCCTGGTGGGACCAAGAGGTCATAATTTTTCATAGTTCTTGCTAGTTTTGATATGCATCCAGCAAGTTGTAGACCTTTGAGAGGTCATTATTTGGCATATCTAGTGACTCCAAGCTCACATCTACTAGTTTCAAGGAGATTTAGTACCTAGGATGGATTACCATCCTTCTTTTCATGAGGATATCCCTTCATTTCACGAAGGTTAGCAACAGTCATCTCATGCTTGCCCCCCACCCACCCAACTTCCAACATCATGGTAGTAGAATCACTCATACCAGAAACCTCAAGAGGAGATTCTTTCTTTGAAAGAACATGCTCATTGTGCCCAAATCCAACAACAACAAGCTTTGACTCAGCGGGATCAAGGTTACAGGAGGTATCTGGCAGAACAATACAAAAGAAATGAAGCCAGGATTGCTGAGGGGTTGGAAGCACAAAAGAAACACTATGAGGAGGTGCTGGAAACACAAAGGGAGCATATACAGACACAAGAAAAGAAGCATTTTGATGCTAGGTGGAAGCAGTGTGAAGAAGTCATTACAAGATAGCAAAATGGTCATGCAACCCTTGCAAGTGATCTAGCCTCACTGAATAAAGTTTACAAAGAAAATTTAATTAAGGTTAGCGATGCTATGGTTGAAAAAGAGGAAGATTTCCAAAGAGCATTAGCAGCTTAGAGGGATGCTTATGAAGAGTTGGCGGTCCATAAGAATAACTATGAAAGGGTGGTCCAAGACCAGAAAACTTTAATGGAAGCCATGTTTGATAGGGGCATTAAATTTCAGCTTGAGAAAGAACAGGAGTTGGTAGCCCATAAGGAGTTTTGTGATAAAGAAATACAAAAGCACAAAGCAATAATAGGGCTCTTGATTCTAAAGGGTGAAAATGATAAGGAGACTCATCGGATACAACTTGAGGAAGCTCTTTGTAAAAAGGAGAAAGAGGCTATACCACAGTTATTTGATGAATCTTTTAATGGTTCCAAGCAGACCATTGAATTGGAGGCTAATTTATTTGAAGAGCTACCTTGTTTTGTTGAAGATGACAATGTTTCTAATGTGCCACCCATCTCAGCTGCTGAAGAACAAAGAGAGGAATGTTCTCCTGAAAAGAAGCTTGCTGCTAAGAATGTTGATAAGAGAAATGATGTGGAAGAGGAAGCTCCTCTACATGAATTGGTAGTTGAAGATCCTAACAATAGTGAAAGGAGCCCCAATTTCATTCTTTCTAGGGGTTTCCCTTTAAGGTACTTAGCAAAAGTAGCGGCCGGCCATGAAAATCCAATCATGTTTGTGTCCAAACATGAGTCTTCAAGTGAAGCCGAAGCTGAGGGTGAACTTGTAGTTCAGTAAAGGCAGGCTCAAATCACTTATCTACCATTGGATAATGGAGATAGAAATATATTGGTGGAGGTGAGTCAATTTTTTTATGTCCTTCAAGAGGTAGTGCATCGGTTCTTCATACAACTATGTGTACTTCCTTCCTTGTTAGCTATTCTCCTACATGAAAAGTGAAAAGCCCTGAGGAGAAAGGGTAGCTACTTTAGCTTACCAGTGAATGGCTTTGTTTAACCAGGTCTCTGCACTGGTTAGTTTAGGTTAGGATAGGTTTCCTTGTTTTCTTTCCCCTATTTTCTAGAGTAGTTTCCTGCTTTCCAAGAAGTGCTTGTTCACAGGTTTGTCTTCCCGGTTCAATTTTTTTGTCCCTCTCCTTATCAGAAAGTTTTTATGCTTGAGAGATGACCCCATGCCCAATGGATTTTGTCAAGGCAACTGGTCCAATGTCTAGCAGGCTGACATCCCACAGAGGTCACCAAAATGTTGCCCAAAATTTCCCTCTCGTTCATTTTTGGCCACAACCCTATTTTTCAAGTGAAATGCTCAAGTGTCAAAAACCCAGTGTGTTTTCAACCTCCTCTCTGTAGGCTCGGGATGTTTCTATCTTTTGGTCTGAAAGTTCGGTGTGTTTTCGACCTCTCTGCTTTGAAATTTTGGTGTGTTTTTGACCTTCACTCGAAAACCCTTTGTGTTTTTAGCACCTTCTACATTTTTGACCCTAAGCGCACAACTCTGATAGGTGGGTCCCAGTGCCTAAGGCCATGCCAGCACAGAGAAGATCTAATGGCTGTCGTATGATCGCATGGGATCTTCCGATCCCATGAGATCATACAACAATTGTTGATGCGGTGTTAGCAAAGATCAGCAGTCAAGACAAGTAGTAAGCGGTCATTAGTTATCATCACACAGTTGGTTGCATGATCGCATGGGCCTTCCTAGATGCATGCGATCATGTGACAAATGGTAAGCAATCATGTGAATAGCAAGGTGGCGGTCGGTGACTAACACCTTATGATTGGTCACATGATCGCATGGGATCTTTCGAGCCCATGCGACCATGTGACAAACCGTCAATAGTTTCGGTGGTGGCGGTTTGCAGCCATCGGTTAACATCATGCAATAGGTAGTTAGTGGGGCCTGAGGTTTTTGCATTGGCAATGAAGATCAACGGTGGTCGTATGATCTCATGGTATCTTTTGATCCCATGTGATTATACGACAACTGTCCGATGGGGATCTACTGAGTTAGGTGGGTCCTATGCCAGGGGTGCCGAGGTGTTTGCTGATGTGGTGGCCAGAATGAATAGAGGGATGATATGTGGTGGTTCTGGGCTCGGGGTTAGCAAGCTTTGCGCGGTTGTGTAGTTGGAGGTGGGCCCGGTTCTAGGTTCAGTCGGGTAATCTCGTAATGAAAAGAAGAATATTCTTTCTATCTAGTGATTATGAGACTTCCTTTAGTCAGGTAATCTCCTGACAGAAGGGAATATGCTAAAATTCTTACGAGACTTAGCGACTGTCATCGGATAAAGCAAGGATCAATGGTTTTCCCATGGTTGCTAAGTATGCCCGGGGTTAAGGAAAAGTTCATGCGACTTGGCAATTAGGAAGAGTTGAACCTGAGGTGAACTAGGGTTAGATTTGCAGTGTGGTCTTGCAGGCCCGAGGCATCTTGTGCAATAGATAAAAAAAAAAGCTTGTCGCATGATCGCACGAAGCCTTTCGGCCTCATGCGATCATGCGACCATTGCTTTGTCAAGCGGTGGCAGTTATCAAGGGAAGTTGCATGATCGCATGTGGCTTCCTAGCCTCATGTGATCATGTGACCAAGTTCATTTCAAGGTAGTACAGCCTATTGTTTTTCATGAGCTTTCTTCTAAGGGAGATTTTTGCGGGTAGCTAGAATTGATGTCGCCAGGGCGGTTGCAGTTGGAAGAATGTGCAGAGTTATCTAGACTACCATTTTGGGGTCTTTGCGAGGATCTAAGATCGGATTTGAACAGTCATGATAGAGTCCAGCTTGCAGAGAGGTAGATGGATGAGGTCTTTTGTTTGCAGGTTGATCAATTCAGGGATGGACACGCAAAGAAATATCTGATCAGTTGAGATATTTTCATGAACATTATGATCAGAAGTGACCGATTTTAGGGATGATTATTATAATGCATATCTATGTAGCCCTAATTCAGAGATATTTTGATTCCTACCTACATGCAGGGGATGTATATATTCTTTTTTTTTGGAGCCTGTAGGGCTCAAAATGGACATTTTGTAAAAAAAAAGAAGAAAGTCTCTTTTCTTGGAGAACTATCTGTAGCATTTCTTCATGCTCTCTAGTTTTTCACATCCTGTAAGTTCTCATTGATAATACAAATATTGCAAAGTATTCTATGACATGTTTTATGTCCCCATGCTTCCTTGTTTGGCTTGTCTCTTATTGGATTGAAGTTTATGCATGTTTTCAATGGAAATTGGGGTTCCTAGTCTCTCTCACTTTCTGCAATTTTGTGTGTTTCCTATGTTTGATTTGATTTAAATGTTTTTGTGGGTATGCTACAACCCCTAACAGTCTTGTCTCATTCCTACACCTAGTTGCAGAGGAGGATGTTTGTTTGTAGGTCATAGGTTGAGTCCTCTGTTCAAGCCTTCCTATGAATTACTTATGCAAACCTATCTAGTGAGTGGTGACTTATTAGACTTGATTCCTCCATTGATCTCATCCCTCTATACTGAGATCCAAACCCTAGTTTTGGTGCATCACCTAGTAGGTAGATTTTCTTTCTGTTATTTCCCTTTCCATGCTTTCCTTCTAACCCTTTCCCCTCAAAATTTTACTTTCCTGTTAAGAGAAAATCAGGGTGATTATCTAAGAGGAACCAACCTAGAATCTGGAGGTCTCATCTCGGTTAGCAAAAGGTCCCACAACCTTGAGATGATTCCCATGTTATAATGGATTATCAAGACCAAGAGAGCTTGAGATTAGAGGTGCAAATTCAATGTACAACAGTAATCATAGTCAGTGTTGGCATGATGACTCTGTATATCCAAGATAATCATCAACAAATCTGCTAGCATTCCTTCTTTGTCTCCATCAATTCCTAGGACACAGCACAACCCATAGGCAATATACTTCATATAAAAATTTAAGGACTGCAACTCATATGGGGCTTTCATATGGGTAGGGAGTGGGCCTATATATTTCCCAATTTTTGGCATATGGTGTACAATTTGGGACTTCACAAGTTGTATCTGGTTACTATATTTATCTTTTTCCCTCCCTAGGTTAATCTCTATCGAGGAAGAAGTGTAAATGTTAAAGGCATTCATAAATGACCCTCTATCTAGGGTAACCATGGCTGACTTGTCACTTCTTTGAATTGTCTTGGAGACAGGATCATAGTTTCTAGCTAATTCAATCAGCAAGTCTACATCTAGGAATACATTAGGTACCACCAATTTTCCTAATCCTAGTTTCTAGGCATTACACACTAGAATGGGCTTATCCCTATTACTGTAAAAATAATTGAAAATATGATAACCTGAGACATCTGGTGTAAGAGGGTCTCTACATTTAGCTAGGGCATTAGTGAATGTCTCATCACTAACCTTCTTATTCTGAGTTGATCTTGGAAGCAGCTAAATGAATTCCTTAGAATACTTCAGCTTCCCTTTCTGGTCACCACCTTGCTCATGCGCCCCTTCACTAGATGAAGCAAGAATAGCCTCTAGTTGACTCATTTTCCTTGCACTAAAATCTCTCTTCTCTATAAATTATCCTCTTGAAACTGATTCTCTGCAATAGCTGAGCTTCACAAATTCACTCTTTAAAAATTGATAAGTGTAATAATGCAAGCATCTTGTCTATATATTATGGTGTAATGAATACATGGAAATGATCAAGATCTTAGCAAATATTCTTATCAGTAATCTCAGCATTCACTTCTACATGAAACCAAATTCAAATCTAGGCTAGCTATAATGTATGAAGTTGACAGGCCACATTGAATTCTCAAAAAAGGTGACAAGCCCTTATCACTATTTTATTATTTTAAAAACCCTCGAAAATAGCTAAAAAACCTTACTCATGCTATGATTTTCCATCTCATATCTTTTTCCAGCTTTTCATAAGTCCTTTCCACATCAGAGTTGCTTTTTAAATTTTTGAGCTGAAGCATTTAACCCTTCCTATCCAATGATTCAGGGACATAGGGAATTCTAATAATCTCATAACACTTTATTCAACCTTGGTTTGATTATGAGATTCAATGACTAAAGCATTCACTGAATCACCAAGCCTTTGCCTTAACTAGGGTCTCATCTAGAGAATCACCAAGCATTTTTTGAATCACCAAGTCTTTACCTTAACCCACATTTCATTTCAAGATCATGCGACTGAGGCATTCAATGAATCTTAGAGCATTTTACTTAACTAGGATCCTATCTAGAGATCATGCAAATGAAGCATTCAATAGATCACCAAGTCTTGTCTTAACCTGAAGTTTAATCTAGAGATCATGTGACCAGTGTCTGATCTTATCTGTATAAATGAACCATGATTAATCTCTATGTCTTTTATCTTAACCCAGCCTCTGTCTAGTGATTCAACAATTGAGGAAATCTCCCATTCACTGAAGGTTTAACTTAACTCATCTTTGGTTCAGAGATCACACGAACACTGTATTCACTGAATCGCCAAGACTTGCCTTTACTCTAGGTTCCATTAAGAGAATTAGTGCCTACTGAAGATGAAGACTTCATCCTATGGTTCACACTCATCACCCAAAGCCTGGTCTTAACTCAACTTGGATCTAGAGAATAAATGACTGAAGACTTCTCCCAATTGTATAAAGTTTCATCTAACTTGGGTCCAATCTGGAGATCATGCAAATAAAGACATTTGCATAGTCTCATGACCTTTGTTTGACCTAAGGTTTTATTTAGAGAATAAGTGACTAAGACCCATTCTCACATTCTCAATAACCCTTTACTAACCATGGCTATATTGGGAGAACCGGCAACTGAAGTGTTCTCACGTTCTCTAGATTCTTATCTTAACTCATGCTTAATCACAAGAACTAGCGACTGAAGTATTCGCTAGATCTCAGAACAATTTTCTTAACTCCAATTATATTTGGAGAACACGAGATAGTCCTTATTTGCCAAGTCTCCAGATCTCTCACCTAACCCCAAACAAATCATGAGATTAAGCGCTAGCCATTAAATATTAACTACATCTATGATTCTCACTAAGTCACTATATCATTTGTAACTTGACCATTGTATTAAGAGAATGAGAGACAACAGTAACATGATTGGTTAAGTGCTTGTTTGTTGGATCGCTAAATATGATATAGAAGAGGGCAGGAGGGGCCAACAATGGCATACCCTAACCTGATCGACCTTGCTCAAACACACGCAGAAGCAAACAACAACATAGTGAGAGGAAGAAATGTAGGATCATTCATATATTGATTGAAATAAATTCATACATGCCGGGCTGTAAGGCCTTCCTGATTATGACTAGATATTACAATGAAGTTTAGAAGTCCTCAAACATGTGAGGACCTATCAAATATCTAATCTTATATCCTCCTATCTTACTACTGAACTCCCCAAACTTCTACCCTAAACTACAACCAAACAAATACATTTATACAAGAGTCTACCGAACTGAGTCAGCCTTTAGATCCACAATCAATGGAAGGAATGGTTAGATCTAGGACTACACACTTCCCAATGATAGATACCAACATTAAATCCATGACCCAAAATAAATGCACAAGTCAGCCTCAATAGGAACTAAAATAAACCACTTGGTAAGCAAGGATGACCAAGCAACAGACAAGCATCATCAAGCACTAGTGAAACAACAGACTACCTAGGAGATAACCGACCAAACTTGGTAACCAAAGGAAACCAACCAACAACCGAGCCAACTCGGTCAAAGAAGGAACTGAGCAACACAAACAAACTTCAAAATCTTTTTTGTGACATAGGATTGCCAAGGACTTGAGATGCTCCTGCATCAGACACCTAGGGTTATTTGAGAATGATTCTCTAAATCATGAAGTAGATGCAACCTGAGCTGAATCCAACTCAGATAGTGAAATTCATGAACTGTCTTCAATCAGTCTATTCTTCCATTTTACAAGATATTCCATATATTGTTTACCTCTTGTACTCTTTCCAACTCTTTGTTCCAGAATATGCTCAATCTCTTCATTCTACTTCTTAGGATAATTTGTTGTTACTGTCATTTCTTCATCTGACTCATGGTACTCATACAAATCAACAATATTGAATATAGGTGATATATCCATGTCATTAGGTAAGTCAATCTCATATGCATTTCCACTATCAAATTTCCTCAAAATTTTGCAAGGTCCAAACTTCTTCATCTTTAGCTTCCCATATGTTCCAATAGGAAATCTACCTTTCTTCAAATGAACCATTACTTCATTACCAACATCAAAAGTCTTATGTCTTCTTGATCTATCAGCTCTGTCTTTGTATTTCTAATTACTCATTTCCAGCTTATGCTTTATATCTTCATGCAATGTCTTCATGTACTCAACAAACTTTATTCCTTCAGCACTTCTTTTTCTTTCATCAGCAATATCTCTCAAATAAGATATACCTCTTGGTTGTATGCCATTTACAATCTCAAAAGGTGTTTTTCTAGTACTTCTATTCACTGAATTATTGTATGCAAACTCTACTTGTGCCAACATAGAATCCCAATTACTTGGTTTGTCTCTAATTAAACATCTCAAAAGATTACCCAAACTTCTGTTCACAACTTCAGTCTGTCCATCAGTTTGTGGGTGAAATGTAGAACTATATTTCAACTTGGTGCCAAATTTCTTCCAAAGAGTCTTCCAAAAGTATCCAACAAATTTACTATCTTGGTCAGACATAATACTCCTCGGTAATCCATGCAATCTGACAATCTCTTTGAAGAAAAGATCTGCTACATGTACTGCATCTAATGTCTTTCTAGAAGGTATAAAATGTGCCATTTTAGAAAATCTATCCACAATAACAAATATAGAATCATTACCTCTTGTTGTCTTCGGTAAGCCAAGAAAAAAATCCATACTGATGTCTATCCAAGGTTTCTCAGGGACAACAATAGGTGTATACAATCTAGTGTTCTGACTCACTCTTTTTGCAACTTGACAAACTCCACAACTTTTCACAAATTTCTGAACATCTTTATGCAACTGTGGCCAAAAGTATTTCTCCTTAAGAAAATTCAATATTTTATCAATGCCAAAATGTCTAGCCAAACCACTACTATGTTTCTCGTTTATCAAATTAGTTCTCATTGGTTCTCTCGGTATACACAACTAAATACCTTTAAATAACATATCTTCTTGCATAAAATATTCATCCCATTTAGTAGTATGTTGATCTTGAATAGGTGCTCTACACTTTCTCCATGGCTCAGAAAAATTAGGATCACTTTCATAAAAATCCTTCATCTCATCAAAACCAAGAACTTCAATTTTCATCTTGGTCATCAAAGATCTTCTTCTACTTAATGCATCAGCAACTCGATTAGTGACTCCACTCTTATGCTTTATCACAAATGTATAGTTCTACAAATACTCAACCCATTTCATATGTCTCTGATTCAACTTATTCTGACTACCCAAATACTATAAAGCCTTATGATCAGTATACAACACAAATTCACTCAGTATCAAATAATGTCTCCATTTCTTTAGTGCTTGAACAATAACATATAATTCTTGATCATACACATAATATTTATTTTTTACATCATTCAAATTTTTACTAAAGAAAGCAATAGGTTTACCTTCTTGACTCAACACAGCTCCAATTGCACTTCCACTTGCATCAAATTCCACTTGAAATACCTTACTGAAATCAGGCAATGCCAAAACAGGTAATTCAACAACTTTTTCCTTCAGAGTCTGAAAACTTCTATCAGCTCTGTGTGTCAACTTGAATTCTCTTTTGTCTCCTCTCATAGTCTCAAACATAGCATTACAAATTAAACTAAAATTCCTTATGAACTTTCGGTAAAAAATTGCCAAACCATGAAATGATCTTACCTTACTAGCATTCTCATGTGTAGGCCAATTCAAAATAGCTTCAACCTTTTCAGGATCCATTTTCAATCCATCAGAAAAAATCACAAATCCCAAATACACAATCTCCTCTTTCATGAATGAACATTTTTCAAATTTATCAACAACTTTTCCTCTTTCAATCTCTGCAAAACTTGTAACATGTAACAAATGTTCTTCTCTAGTTTTACTAAATATCAAAATGTCATCAAGATATACAATTACAAAATTACCCAAGAATTTCTTCAAAACTTCATTCATCAACCTCATAAATATACTCGGTGCATTCGTAAAACCAAAAGGCATAACCAACCACTCAAACAAACTTTCTTTTGTCTTGAAAGAAGTCTTCCACTCATCACCTTCTCTAATTCTGATATGATGATACCCACTTCTCAAATCAATTTTGGTAAAATACTTTGCTCCAGTCAAACTATCCATGATTTTATCCATTCTTGGTATAGGAAACCTATATTTCACTGTTATCATGTTGATTTCTCTGGAATCCCTACACATTCACCATTCACCATTCTTCTTAGGTGCCAATACAACAAGAATTGCACAAGGACTCAAACTTTCTCTGATTAAACCTTTCTCCAACAATTCTTGAATCTATCGGTTCAATTCTTGATTCTTGGTAGGTGTTAACCGATGAGGTGCCTTATTCGGTAAACTAGCTCCAGGGATTAGATCCATGCAATGATCAATGCTTCTCTTCAGTGGAAAACTATTAGGTGTGTGCTAAAATGTTGACACACTTTTATGAGTCATTATATCTAAGATTTCTCAAGAATGAGGTCTCAAATGGTGACTCATAGCTCTTTATTCATGGAGTGCAAGGGTTTGTAATGGAGACCCTTAGTTTAGACCTAGTTTGTGCCCATGAAAGTACACCATAAAATAATAGATTCAAAGAGGAAAAGCAAGAATTCTAGTTTCCATGATCATCAAGTATGCATGTAAATAAAAATGGAAGCTATTCTAAATGATAACAATGTATAAAAACAAACTAATCTATGAAAGGAAATGCTTATGCAAGATTATTCTATGAAAGAAAATATGAATCTAATCTAATATGCAAGTGCAAGATTAATCTAAATAGATTTCCATGGGCCATGAGAGAAGAAGACAAGAAAAGAGAAGTTTCAATATTCAAGCTCAAGTGCTCCAAACTCTTCTCCAAAATCTCTCTCCAAACCTGCAACATAACAATAACATAAAATTTGGATCTCTAAAATCTCTATATCTAAATAAGAAGGAGAGGTCTCCTTATAAAGGACTTAGAAATGAATGAACGGTCAAGACTAAGAGGTAAAAAGAAATGAGAAATGGTGAAGATTAAATCTTGGTTGATCCATGTGCTCAATATTCTCAAGAGGAAAAATAAATGGACATGGTTAAGAGGCAAAAAGATGAGTGGTTGAGATAAAGAGGCAAAAACCTTTTTCAAAAAGTCAAAAGATTCTATTTCATTGGAAAGTGCACTTTTCTTTTTCTTTTTCTTTTATTAGTTATTTATTATTTTAGAAAAGTAGTCTCCATTATTTAATTAAAAGATTTTTTATTTATTTAAAAGAGATTTGTTCTTTTAATTAAAATGAGACTTAGGATAAAGACTTTAGGAAAATATTAGAATAATTGAATTAATTACGATTTGATCAAGGAAATTGATTTAAATTAAAAATATTAAAGGCATTGATTCAAGAAATTGATAAATTGGTTCCATCATTTGATAAATTGAGGAATGGAGGCCCAAAGTCTAGATGACCATTTTAGGGTGCATACATTTTCCCCTCTTTGACTAATGCATGATTTTCATGGGAACACATGTAGTCAAAGAATGAAGTTGAAATGTGAGATTGATTTGGGATCACAAAACAACCCAGACATGTGATCGACAGATAGGAGCACATTAGGAAAAAGATAAGCTAATTGAAAAAGACAAGGCCAACACCCCTATAAATAGGTAATTGTCAAGCCTCAAGCAAGGTTGTCCCAAGAGAAGCAATTGATAGGAATGATATAGCTGAATCAAGGATTGAAGTTTGATAGGTACTTCTTCTTCAAGATTGAAATTGAAATGAGATAGAGGAGAAATATTAAATTGATAAATTTGATCAAATCAAACTAAAGATAAGGTTCTTGATGTAAGATGAAAGATTTAAGGATCACAGAACCAAGGTAGCTCATGAAAGATTATTCCCCAAGGTTGAATTAGAAGAAAAGAAGTGGGGTGAAATCGAATGCAAGATAAAAGTTTGGAAGAGGTGGAAAGAAATGGAGAGAAGAAGGAGAATTTGCCTCAAGAAAGAGAATGCCCCAAAATTAATCAACTGTTTAAGATAAGAAATTTTGATTGAGATGATGAAAGAAGATAAGGAAATGAAGATCAAAATATGACCATAGTTGATTAAAAGTCCAAAAGAAAGATGAAGGAAAACCCTCTCAAACTCATAATGCAGTCTAAAAATGAAAATTAACATGAAGTCTAACAATGAAAGCTAGATGAAAATGAAAAGGTGTACTTGCAATAGAATAGTTGTGCAAAAATAGTCAAGGATGATGCCTCAAATATCCTAAGTGTTTCAACGGAACAACAAGAGACACTCTAGAGCTTCAAGACCACACCCACAAGTAGAATGAAAATAAAAACATGCCCCATGCCCCAAGTCCTCTAGCTATACATCCTAGAGAGACTTATTAGACAAGGACACTCAACAAAAATCAATAACAGTCAACAGACAAAGAAAAGATCATGACATATCTCAAGCATTAAGTGTTGTGTTTAAAAATTTAAGTGTGTTAATTGATACTGAGTTCCAATGATAAGGATCAAATGCTTGCAAGTAGGTAAGATCACATGACAAAACTGGGTAAGACCAAGCTGATAAGTGTTGAAAAACACTCGATGTCAGGGGTTGTGTTGAAAAACACAGTTGAGGTGGTGTCCTAAAGACTAACACATCCAAGAGACCAAAGCTAACATAGTTATGCCCCCTAGAAAAAGACAAAAACCAATTCCAAACCAAGGCAACAAGGACAAGGCATGATGGAGAAAGGATAAGTGTCTAGGACACGTGCTAAGAAACAGGAGTGCAAAGGCCTCAAATAGCGCCCGTTTCTAGGTTTTCACCACTTGAATTTTATTGCAATTTTTTTTTTCAAGACTTTTTATAGATTTTTTTGTATTTTTTCTACCAAGGCACCTATTTCTACGTTTTCACCAAGGCACTGTTTCTTTTTATTTTTGAATTTTTGAATTTTTTGGATATTTTTGGAATATATAATTTTTTTGGAGATTCATCAAAGCGTCTATTGTTGGATTTTCACTAAGATGATCATTTTTTTCAGGACATTTTCCAATTTTTAGAATTTTTGACAATATATATATTTTTAGATTTTTTTAGGATCAATAAGTATGTACAAAGGATGCCCCCAGACAGAATGGACATCAAACTCCCAAGCAAGATCACATCGTGTAGTCCCAATTTCTAGCAAGGTGGAGAACAAGAGGGATTAGCAAGATGGTGGAAGAAATGGAAGACAAGAGAATGAAGGATAATGAAGGGAAGAAATCCTCAAGGGCAAACTACTCAAGAGTACCCAAGCTAGAGAAAAATTGTCATGTAAAGCACATTTGGACAAGCAATGAAAGGCTAGCATAGGATAAGTCACAAAAGAATAATGCAAAAGAAGGAAATGATGTAGTCCAAAGGAGTAGACATGTCAAGAGGCTTCATAGCATAATGTTTTACTCTTTTTTATTAGATCAAGACCAAAGGGGAAAAGGATAGAGAAAGGCTAGAATGAATGGAGGAAAATAAATATGAAGGCTAAACATGAATGAAATGAAAGCAAGATCATCATAAGATAGCTCACATGATAGCCAAATGTTCGTGTATAGGTCAACATTGTCAAGATCAAAGAGAGAAGAAAGAATGGATGAAATATGTAGAAAAACTACACATGATGCTTGATTTCTAAGTTTTCATCATGGTACTTATCCAAGGCACCACAAGGGAGTGGTTTTCACCATAGGAAAAATTTATTTCTCTTTACTTTTTCTACCAAGGTGCTTATTTCCAAGTTTCCACCAAGGCACATTTTCAATTTTTTCATTTTTTTGTTTTCTTTTTGAATTTTTCTATTTTTTTAAATGTTTTTTTTTTAGAAGAAGGAAAGCTTTTTAGATAATGATCCTTGAAAGGATAAACCATGATATGCCAAAGATTCAAAATGATATGCTCAAAGATGCTAATAGGGAAAGAAAGATGGAAGAGAAAAATGTAGGATAAGGTTTTATGTAAAGCAAGTGAGGTTGGAAGATAGGAGGAATAGGCAAATGAGGAAAAATGATAGAAGGTAGAAGGATAATGAAAGGAATAATTGTGAAAGGGTAGATGGAAAGGAACGTAAGATCAACATCAAAACACACCTTGAAGGGTGGTGAGAGGATGGAGGAAACATGAATGAAGGAATACATGAAGGAATATGGTTAATGGATAGTAGAGGTCATGGTTTAGGTGCATGGAATGGAAGAATGTTTTTGGAAGAAGATGAAGTGGAAGCCTTTGGAAGCTTGAATGTCAACTTTACTTGTTGCTCAACATCAGAATCTTTCAAGAGAGACTTTTGAATCCATATAGTCATAGGATTTTTATTTTGTTTTGATGATTTAGAGAGAATATCTTCAATGATGGATTTTGGAACCCATACTTGTCTTGTAGTTTTCTTCATAGATATCTCTTTTGACTTTATGCCTCCATGTCGATTAAAGGAGACATGGTGATTTTCTTTTTTGGATGGATTCTTGTATTGCTTCTTTTTCTTGTATTGAACATTCAAATTACTTCCAAAAGACTTGGGACTTGTGGAAGAAGGAGGATATGTCTAGTTTAGATGGGTGGGTGGATGAAAAGGATTCAATGGTATGAATCTATGTTAATGTTGAGGAAAGATAGGAGATGGAGGGACGTAAGGACCCAAGATGGATGAAAAATTAGGAGAGTTAGGAGGGGAAAGTGAAGGGAAATAAGGGCCTAAGATGGAAGGAAGACGTGAAGCCCTTAGTATTGGTGGAGGAGGTCCAAGGATGGATGTGGAAGATACAAAAGGATAATCAATAAGTTCATCAACATCTATATGAAAACCAAGGACATCGGCATCTTTAGAGTGAGCATTAGGATTTGCAGAAGGACCGTGAACATCTTGAATAGGAGAAACTTCTTTGATACAATTATTCAGAGCTTGAAAAGACTTAGGAAGAGTAGAAAGTAGAAGTGAACATGGAGTGGTAGAACAAGAAGGTGGAAGGCTTTTATCTTGACAAGGAGCTTTGGATAACATAAGCATATAATTTTTCTCTTGATTTTCAATAGGCTTAACATTGGAAGTAAAAACACTATTTTTAATAACCTTAATGGAATTATCATCTTTAGAAAGCGTAAGTGTAGTAATGTTATTTTGATTGTCAATAAGCTCACCAGTGTAAGTAGTAGCTTGATCTTGCTTAGTAGAAGAGTTAAGACATGGTGGAATGAATGAGAAAGGGCGTGCAGGATCAAAAGAACCATGAAACAGATAAGAGACATCATGAAAATGATTAGATGACATGGAGGGTTTTTGATCTTGATCTTTCTTTATGTTCTTTTCTTTATCATTTTTAGAGTCCTCTTGACATGGAGCCACTTCTGAAGACAAGGAAGCATGTTGTAATTGTATGGAATACTTTGGAAGAGATGGTGAAGGACTAGCTGAAGTAGGCATTATAGTGTATAAAGGCTTAGGCTCTTTAGGTTTAGCATTATTGAAAGTATTTGCAGCCAAGTGAAGGTTAGCTTGAGTTTCTTTAAGAGGTAGCCCTTGAGGACAACTATAGGGAACCGCATGAAAAGTATTGGGACCTTCATTGGATGAAGGATTTGTGAAAGATTTGAAAGACTTGGAAGCTTTAGGAAATGTATGGGTATTGGAGGAAGTAGGGGATGAAAGGGAACCATCACAAGAAAAAGGTCCATCATTAACATAATCTTTCTCGAGAGCATAATCTTTATTTTCAGTATGAGAGTTATTAGAGGAGAGATTCTTATAGCATTTACATTTATAATTAGTGTGGAAAGCTTTCTCTTCCTCAATAGAATTAGATGTATCATCTAGGTATTGTTCACAAGAATCATCAAAGTCTCTTTCAAAATCAAAATCATATGGATCACCATCACAATCTATCCAATGTGCCGACCTATTTCTAGTAAGCACAAGCACATGACTAGGAGGAATCTTAGGAATAGAGGTGTCATAGGTATCACTACATTGTCCATCATCATAGTCATCAAATATGGGTGTGTCACTCTTCGTGGAAGAGGTATCACAAGGATTGTCACGTTGCTCATTATGGTATGTGTTGAGAAGAGAAGTAAGACTCTTGGGAGAAGTAGAAGAGGATTGAGATCATGAAGAAGAGGAAAGTGAAGACCTAGTGGAGGAAGATGACTTGGATAATGAGGAATGCAAATAATGTCTAGAAGAGTCATGGTAAGACTTGGAAGAAGAGGAAGGATGAGAAAACTTAGAAGATGAAAAATGTTTGGAAGAAGGAGGGCGTGACAGGATCATGTGTATGATCCTAGAAAAGGCATCTGATTCAATCAATTTTTCTTTTATTTTTGCCATAAATTTATTACCCATGTAATTTTTGGAGGAATATTACTCTTCGAATTGAGAAATGAGTTTGAGATCATCTATTTTCAAGAGAGGTTCCATAACAAGATAGTTAAAATTCATGGTTTTGGAAGAGGAGGAATCAAGCATGGAAGTGACAAAAGAGATGAATAGAAGAAGGTAGACTAGATAATAAGAGGAAAATAATCAAGAAGATGTGAAAAATTTATGAAGAAGAGGAAGAAGCGTGAAGGAAGAAGAGAAAGGATGGAAATGGGAGACTAGGAAGACATGGGAGATGTGGAAGAAAGAAGACCAAGAGTCATTTTGTGCAACTTGATACCATTTAAGTTCATTTGGATGTTGAGAAACATGTCATAGCACTCTTGGGGAGATCTTTGAAGTTTTTATCACTCGATAACTCAGATTTATTTGTTTAATGTGACCAACTAGATGTATTAATAGATTTTTATCACTAATCAGGCATGCAAGACAACAATCAGGGAGTTCAAGCAAAAAATTGTCTTCAAACAATGAGCAAGGGACAAATCAACCTTGCGCATGAACAAGAATAGTGACATAGTATTCTACTCCCTAAAAATGCTATTTGTGTACTCAAAAAAATTTTCAGTCATGCACATAGTCCTAGAAAGAAAATTTTGGTTGTACTATGGTTCATAGTAATGGTCAACTCTGCAACTTTTGCAATCTCAAGAGGGTGAACTCCAATCTAGGCACACCGGGGTTTTGACACATTCCAAAAATTTAATATATCAGAGATGTTGAGGAGATCTAACAACCCAACAAGAAACTACACCCATGGAGATTTCTTCCACAAGGACATTTATATAGCGGTTGTTGCTACCACAGTGAAAATGGCTATTACCGCTTGAGGTTTCATCCACGTAGTTGACCCAATAAAGGGAATGTCCACTATGGTTAACCCTCTCTAAAAAGGTGACTCACAAAAAGGACCACATGGGAACTTGGTTTAGATTCAAGGATTTGAGTTTCTGATACTACCCAAAAATGGAGTAGAGCATAATCCTCTAGCCTCTTCACTTCACCCAAACATAGCAAGAAAATTTATTGACATGCTAAGATTGAAACCACCTCACCAAGGTTTTTGATGTCAACAATAATGTCTATCGAGCTCTCTAGTGGGTCCCAGAGAGAACGTACCGATCAATGTTGAGGACTAAACCAAGTAATACCGTGAGATAGTAACAATATCCTCCCTACCTACAAGGGGATCTATCTTCAATCAGAGCTTTGCATGCAAAAAAAGTGAATGAAGCTCACTCTCTCAAGAACTCCACAAATAGTGTTCATAGGGCCTATTTACTACGTGAAACATGTATGCAAGAAAGTGAATCTACATTCTTTTTAGAGCCCAAAATTGAAGTGTGATCTATGAAAGCAATAAAAAGTCAAGCTGGACACATGAGAGATTCATTTTATTCCCCAAAAATCCAAATGTTATAGAAATTGTAGTAACTCACCTTAGGTCCAAAGATCTGCAATCCAATGTTATGCTGAATCCAAAAATACAATCAGGGAAATGATCACATCAACCATTAAATGTCAGAAAATAGCAAGTAAAAAGTAAAATTGCAAATTTTTAAGCCTCTACTGTCAAAAGTTCGTGTGAGATAGTACCCTGTTCCACGTGCAAAAGTACATAGAACCACGTGAGAAAATGCCTTTGTCATGTGAGGAGTACTGATACCAGCACAACTTCGTGTGATACAACAAGAAACTTTGCATGAGAATCCGTAATAGAGATGCACAGAAGTACAAACAATGCATGAAAATCGTCAGAAAAATAAAATAAAATGAGGCTAGAAATAGAATTTTTTGTCCCACGGTGGGAGCCAAGAAATGTGTGCTAAAATGTTGACACACTTCTATGAGTCATTATATCCAAGATTGCTCAAGAATGAGGTCTCAAATGGTGACTCATAGCTCTCTATTCATGGAGTGCAAGGGTTTGTAATGGACGCCCTTAGTTTAGACCTTGTTTGTACCCATGCAAGTACATCATAAAATGAGAGATTCAAAGAGGAAAAGCAAGAATGCTAGTCTCCATGATCATCAAGTATGCATGCAAATGAAAATGGAAGCTATTCTAAATGATAACAATGCATAAAAGAAAACTAATCTATGAAAGGAAATGCTTATTCAAGATTATTCTATGAAAGAAAATATCAATCTAATCTAATATGCGAGTGAAAGATTAATCTAAATGGATTTCCATGGGGCATGAGAGAAGAAGACAAGAAAAGAGAAGTTTCAATATTCAAGCTCAAGTGCTTCAAACTCTTCTCCAAAATTGCTCTCCAAACCTGCATCATAACAATAACATAAAATTTGGATCTCTAAAATCTCTATATCTAAATGAGAAGGAGAGGGCTCCTTATAAAGGACTTAGAAATGAATGGACGGTCAAGATTAAGAGGTAAAAAGAAATGAGAAATGGGTGAAGATTAAATCTTGGTTGATCCATGTGCTCGAGATTCTCAAGAAAAAAAATTAATGGACATGGTTAAGAGGCAAAAAGATGAGTGGTTGAGATAAAGAGGCAAAAACCTTTGTCAAAAAGTCAAAAGATTCTATCTCATTGGAAAGTGCACTTTTCTTTTTCTTTTTATTTTATTATTTATTTATTATTTTAGCAAAGTGGTCTCCATTATTTAATTAAAAGATTTTTTATTTATTTAAAAGAGATTTGTTCTTTTAATTAAAATGAGACTTAGGATAAAGACTTTAGGAAAATATTAGAATAATTGAATTAATTACGATTTGATCAAGGAAATTGACTTAAATTAAAAATATTGAAGGCATTGATTCAGGAAATTGATAAATTGGTTCCATCATTTGATAAATTGAAGAATGGGGGCCCAAAGTCCAGGCGACCATTTTAGGGTGCATACATCAGGTACATTATCAAAAATGATATCTTTGTACTTGGTGAGTAACTTATCAATCTCCTCAGGGACATTATCCTCTATTTTCTTACTCAGTTTGTTAGGAATCACAACAAAACATGCATCATTCCTTTTCAAATCTTTCAAAAATTTTCTTCCTTCCATCAAGAAAACTTTGACAAATGTGCCAACATTACTAACAGGTTCTTCAATCAAAGGTAACAAGATCTGTCTTCTACCATCAGCTCAAATAGTATACTTATGCAATCTTCCATCATATATAGCATGTCTATCATATTGCCAAGGTCTACCCAAAAAAATATGACAACAATCCATAGTCATGATATGACACAACACTTTATCATAGTACTTTCCAATTTTCAAATTCACATAACATTGTTCACTTACCAAGAGTGTATGTTCATCTTTGATCCATGAAATCTGCTAGGGCTTTGGATGTTTCAACCTTTTCAACTGCAACTTGGTGACCATTTCCTTAGATGCCAGATTCTCTAAGCTACCACTATCAATGATTACCTTCCAAATTTGTTCAGAAACTCTACATCTGGTCTTGAACAAACTTTTCCTTACCAGATCTTCCTTCTTACTTTCATTCCACAATGCTCTCCTTACCATCAAATTATTTTCTTTCTCAGGCTCATTCGGTGACTCTTATTGCACCAAGGCATTTCTGCTACTACTGACCTTCTTACTTGAATGTGTACACTCAAATTATCTATGTCCTTCTTCTCCAAAATTGTAAAAAGTTCCTCAGAAACCACCTTTGTTATAACCACCTTGGTAGTTACTACCTCTACCTCTAGATGAACTTTCACCTTTCCACTCGGTCTTGCCTTTGTCCTGATTTTTATTTTCAGGTTCAGATCTGCTATTTTCTCTATGAGATCTACCTCTTCCTCTAGGAAATCTACCACCTCTACCTTTTTGTCTCTACTCATGTCTCTTGTTCAATTTCTCCTCAGCTTTCAATGCAAATTGATAAGCCTCTTCAATGTTCTCCAACTTAACCATGATGATTTCCTCTTGGATGGAAACTCTTAAACCATTCAGGTATCTAGCAATTCTTTCCACATCATCTTCATCATGTCCAGATCTAATATCTAGTCTATAGAATTCTTTAGTATACTCTTTTACCGAGCTATCTTTTTGCCTCAAACTTTACATTTGCCGAACTAGGTTAATCTGATAATCACAAGGTAATAACTTTCCTTTCAACTTATTCACCATTGAATTCGGTATCTTGATTTTTTCTTTTCCTTTCCTCTTTCTATCCAATTTCAGATGTTCCCACCATAAGGATGGATGACTCTTCAACTTTGTGCTTGGAATCTTTACTTTCTTTTCCTCAGGTATGTTTTCATACTCAAAATATTTCTCCATCTGGGTGATCTTGTCCACCAATTCATCAGAATCCAATTTACCACTATACTCAGGAGGATTTAAATGTGTTGTAGACTTTAGACTTGTCAAAGCGTTTAGAAATCTTTCCTCACCCTGATCCATCATAGGTATAGGCTCCACATTCACTTTTTCTTCCTCAATTTCATCATCACTAACATCTTCAAGATGTCTGCCTCTTCTTTGGGCTGTTTCAACAGCTTTTAACCTAGCAACAAGTTGTCTCAATATGTCTGCCAATCCTGGAGCCACATCTCACCTTCCACAAACCATCTTGAAAGCACTCTGTAATTTCAAGTCATATCATAATCTTCTACCCCACAAAAAATTAACTAGGACTTCCCAAGAAGGAACCTTTAAACCTAGGTTCACAAACCTAGATCAAGATCTAACCTGGCTCTGATACCACCTGATGCAAGTGAGGGAAGGAGTGGCCAACAATGGCACACCCTAACTTGATCCACCTTGCTCAAACACACGTAGAAGCAAAAAACAACACAGTGAGAGGGAGAAATGTAGGATAATTCATATATTGATTGAAATAAATTCATACATGTTGAGCTATAAGGCCTTCCCAGTTATGGCCAGATATTACAATGAAGTATAGAAGTCCTCAAACATGCAAGGATCTGTCAAATATCTAATCTTCTATCCTCTTATCTTACTACTAAACTCCACAAACTTCTACCCTAAACTATAACCAAAACACTACATTTATACAAGAGTCTACCAAACTGAGTTGGCCTTCATATCCACAATCAATGGAAGGAACGGTCAGATCTGGGACCACAAGTTTCCCAATTATGGATACCAACATTAAATTCACAACCCAAAATAAATGCATAATTCAGCCTCAATAGTAACTAAAATAAACCACTCAGTAAGCAAGGATGATCGAGCAATAGACAAGCATCATCGAGTGCTAGTGAAACAACTGACCACCTAGGAGATAACCGACCAAACTTGGTAACCAAAGGAAATCGACCAACTACCGAGCCAACTCAGTCAAAGAAGGAACCAGGCAACACAAACAAACTTGAAATATTTTTGGTGACACAGGATTGCCAAGGACTCAAGATGCTCCTACATCAGAATGGTAGGCCACTAATTGCTAGAAACAAGAGAACATGCGACCACCATATTCACCAGATCATTGGATGTTATCATTAACTACTAAGAACTTGGAGATTTGGTGAACACTATGTGACATCCTTAGTCGCTAGATCGCTAGATAAGACTTGGTAACATTCAAACATTACGAGACCTAGCGAACAAAATGAAAAAAGACCATGTGCAAGGAAAGACTCAAGTGCCATGAAAAGGTAACGTGAAAATAGAACAAGGGTAGGGTTTTTGACATAAGTATGACAATTTTTTGCAAAACTCTAAGAACAAAGACCTAGCTTCAAGAAATATGTAGATTTTTCATAGGCTTATGTAGGTACATAAAACTTGGCTAATGGTGGCTCTATCTAGAGATGATGGGTAACTTGTGCCCATGCAAGAACTTAGAATTTTTGGGAGAGCAGATGACAAACTTGAAACAATGAAAACATGTAGAGAGAACTAAGCAAAAACTTATGTACAATGACCAGACTAGGTAGGAAAGAAACACACAACAACTATAAACAATTTTAAAAATATACAAAAACCTAACTATTGCTCATGGAGATAAAACATACCTCTTAACAGAAGTACCTCTTCAAGAATTCTCCATGAGCAATAAATTATTGAATGACACCAGTAAGATCTTTGACAAGATATGAATCTGGTCCCCATTTTTCATGAATTAGATATGACCCTAACCAAATTGGGTCGAATCTTCCATATTTTGCTTTGTCCTCCAATCTGGAATTCCAGAGTAATACGAAGTCATATGGTTCAAATTTTCTATCTACAGCTTTCTTGTCATATAATTTTTTAACTTGCAATTGTATTTTAGCATTCCTTGAATCTGATTCCCTTCTGGTTTCATCTAGCTTGATCAAGTCCTCAATCCTTAATTGCATCTCATCATCTAGATAATCATCATATAATTGGACAAATTTGTACATTTCCAACAAATTATTTTGTGGTATTCTTTCATGTATTCCATATACAAGATCAAAAGGTGCACATCCAATTGCCTTCTTCACTGTTACTCTATCAGCCCACACAACTAGTGGCAATTTTGAATTCCATGCTTTCTTCTTCTTTTAAGAATCCTCTTAAGAATTTTTACCAAGCTCTTGTTGGATGATTCTACCTATCCATTTCCTTGTGGATGGTAAGGAGCGGAGTATGATAATTGAATTCCTAGACCCTCATAGAATTATTTGTACTCACTAGACCTAACAAAAATTGCATTATCACAAACAATTCTTTCTTGGAAACCAAATCTAGTGACAATATTATGTAACAAGAAATCAATCACTACTCTACTTGTTGCATTTCTTTTGGGGATAGCCTCTACCCATTTTGCAAAGTAGTCAGTAGAAACTAAGATCCAAGAGTGTCCTCCACTAGACTTGTTTGATATCTCTCCAATAAAATCAATTCCCCATTATTGGAAACGGGCCTGTACCTCTACTGGTCTTAGTGGCATATTTCCTAAAATTTTTAATTTACTAGAAAATCTCTGACAAGCATCACATTTCCTTACCATTCTTTCTGCATCTTTGAAAATTGTAGGCCACCAGAACCCTTCCCTTAAAACCTTCTGAGCAATAGTCTTTCCCATGTAATGCCCACCACATACTCCTTCATGCATTTCCTTTAATAGCTTGTTAGCTTGATTCTTATCAACACATTTCAATAGTATGCAATCTAAATTATTCCTATATAACTTGTACCTTATAATTACATACTTGATTACCTATAACTTCAGTGTTCATTTCTTGCTGTCATCCATTTCTAATGGACATTTTATATTCTTCAAAAAATAAATTATATCTTGATACCAAACACAATCATCCATATCACATGCATCATCAATTTATGCTTAATTTACATAATTTTCATGAAGATTGGATTGTACCATAAGTTTTTCCAATCCTTGTCCTTTGACCAACTTGGTGATCTGGATATCAATGTTGAACTCCTGAATTCTATTAATCCATCTGCATCTTCTTCTAGACACCTCTTGCTAGGAAAAGATGTCCTTTAGTGCAACACTTGGTATAAAGGAAATCACACTTGCTCCCATCAAATAACATCTAAAAGCCTTCATAGCTTTGACAAGTCCATATGTTTGTTTTTCATTAATATCATACTTGAATTCTGCAACTTGTAGGGATTTGCTAAAGAAAGCAATAGGTTTCTCAAAACCCTCATCATTTTTTTGTAACAGGACTAGAACAATAGTATGGAAAGAAGCAAAGGAAAAGACATGCATTGGGATACCATAATTGGGTGCCTTTAATAAAGGTGCATCCTTGATTTCTTGCTTGATCTTCTTGAAAGCCTCATCAGGCTCACCATCCCATTGTAGTTTAGATCCTTTCTTCAACATTTTGGATATAGGCCTGGTGGTCTTAGAAAAGTTAGTAATGAATCTCCTTAAGAAATTTACTTGACCAAAGAAAGATTGAATTCCCTTAACATTTTTTAGTTTTTGAATCTTGTCAATTTCCATTACTCTTTCTGGGTCAATTCTCACTCCCTGCTTCCCTACCAAGTGGCCAAGAAACTTACCCTTAGTCACACCAAATGCACATTTCCTTGGGTTAAGGGAAATGCCATACTCCAGAGCTCTCACAAATATCTTCTCCAAATGAGAACAATGATCCTCTTCTCTTTTGGAATATGCAATTAAATAATCCTAGTATACCACTAGGAAGGCATCTATAAAATTTGCAAAAGTAATATCCATTGCTCTTTGGAACACGACACCAGCATTGGTTAAACCAAAAGGCATCCTCACATAGACATAAGCTCCCTAGGGTGATGTGAAAGTTGTCTTAAATTATTCTGATTCTTTCACAATCACCTAGTTGTAACTAGAAAAACCATCCATCATATACATCAAGTCAGAACCAGTTACTCTTTGCAGCATTGCTTCCATGTGATGAACTACAACTGATTTGGAACCTAAATGAAGAATCGGTAATTCATGATTACTAAGGAGTTGTTGATGTTTAGATAATGCAAGATGATTAAATTAGTTTTATGTTGTCATTGATGTCAACTAGCTTGACAATACTTATCTTGTAAGTTACTATACCGACACATCTGAAGAAAAGTGGAAAGAAAGGAAGAACAGAGAAATTTACATGAGGAAGATGTACATGTCAGATGAGGATAAAGAATACACTGAGTAACTTTTTGATGAGTCTATGACTTGATGGAATTGACTTCATTATGTTGCATTCATGTATGATGAAGAATAGAGTTGAAAGCCACAAAGCAGTGTTGTCGGTAAATGAAAGCATTTCAATATACACTGACGGAGTGCAGTGTATACCGAGCATAGTGTTAACTGAGCTTGTGTTCACTGATGCATTTCTTTGTTAATTGATGAGAACAGAATGAATTAAATGACCAGTTTAGCCGATAAAGTGTTGAGCTAGAAAGTATATGATTTTGAGGTAACAGATGATGTTTGGTATGATGATCGACGATTAACATAAATCAAAAGGATCTAACGAAGTAGATTGAAATGAGTTATTGACACATCAGTTGAGGGAGTCTTAAGTGGAAAAATTAATGAATGTGGTTAAGCGGCAAAATCTAATGGATAGAAAGAAAATGATTTACTCATCTATATAAGAGACTAGGGTTTCATTATGAAAGAACTGCCAGAAGAAGAAGAAGCTGCAAGATTAAGTTTCATGCATTGTGATCATACTGGTTATTGAGAACCAAGCTGTAGAATAGTTATCAAGCTACAAAGAGCAATTACCGATGGACAGTAAGTAAACACAGTATTGAATCTGAAGTGATATATTGATCAGGAGGATTTGTATGAGCAAAATATTGATCTGTAATCTGCAATTGAAGTTGTAATAAGGTAGATCATCTACTGTTACATATTTAACCATTGTACATAGTCAAATCTCTTAACCGAGTGGACTTAGAAAGTCTTATGATGTATCATTCATTAGAGTGAACATTGTTATCTTGTCAACCCCATAGTGAATGCTAGTTGGATGATAACTTCTAGTCTAAAATCCTCTAACAAGGTCACACCTAATAGTGTGTTTGTAACCTTTAACAGGGTTGGGTCTTCACCATCCTCACTTCAGAAGAGTGAACATTTTTGGGTTGTCGGTCCCAGGTGCTTTTTCCCTTCACAGGGTTTCCACGTTAAATCTCTTGTGTCATATGTTGATTGTGATATTTGTTTGTTATGATACTTTGCATATTACATGTTAGATTTGATCGGTAATGATTATAAGTTTAGAATTAACAATCGGTAAATGCACAGACAGTGAAAATAATTCTATTTACCAAGTAGTAGGAATTGAAGTATTTGTTTTGGATTATACATTTTGATGTGGGATAGTGTTTAACTAATTCACCCCCCTCTTAGATATTCCAACAATTGGTATCAGAGCATCGATTGCTTAGAATAGAGTTTTAAGGACTTCAGCACAAAGGTCTCAAGATGTATAAGAGGGAAGTGCCAAGACTAAAAAAAGAGAACTTCATAGTATGTCAAAGCCGAATGTTGTTGCACATATCCAGAACTGGAAACTCAGCTATAGATCTGATGAAGAATGGCTATATAGAACCGACACCAGGTCCCTTAACCCTCAATCAACTGAAAGATAAGCATGAACACAATATCACTATGATGGAACTTGCTGCTACCTATATCAATGCTAAATTTGAAGACATTAAGGGATGCACTACTGCCAAACAGATGTGGGACAAGCTAAATTTGATATACAGTGGAGATCTAAATGTTAAGAGAGCTAGAGCAGAAAGTCTAAGAGGTCGTTTTGATGATATGAGAATGAAAGAAGGTGAGAACATAGAACAATATTCAAACAGACTGAAAGAAGTAGTACATGCCATTAGAGCATTTGATGGAGTGATCGATGATGAAATAGTCATAAGAAAGATTCTTAGAACTTTGTTACCAGTTTATGTGATTAGGATCTCTGCAATTCATGAAACAAGGGCTACATCCAATCTTACCCTCAACACATTGATTGGTAAGCTTACAACCTTTAAATTAAATAACTTTGACAACAGTATTGTTCCTTCTATTGAATCAGCTTTCATGTCTTCTTTGAAGATTAGTAAGTCTAGCAAGAAAAATAACAATGATGATAGTGATAGCAATACCGATGATGAACTTGATGTGCTTGAAGCTCTTATGGCTAGAAGATTACCCAAAGGAAAAGGAAGATATAGAGGTAAGTTACCTTTGACATGTTTTAATTGTAAAGAGGTTGGCCACATTACTGCTAGATGTCCATAGAAGAAAGATGATGATAGATCCAAAGATTGATTGAAAGGAAACTATGGGAGAAGAGTCAATAGAGGCTATCGATACAAAAAAAGAGATAACCAAGACAATTATGACAAAGGGAAAAAGGTATGTTACATTGCCGAAGATATTGAATTTGAATCTGACACTGATGATGATGTAGAAGTAGTATTTGTTGCTATGAAAGATGATTTAGAGGAAGAAGAGAAACATGAAGAGACAACACTAATATCTAGAGTCGACATAAATGATACATGGATCATAGATAGTGGCTGCACACATCATATGACCGGTGATGTAGAAAATTTTGATCAACTTGTTGAATACAATGGAGGATTTGTGAGAATGGAAAATGATGCACCTTGTATGGTAAGAGGTAAAGGTTCACTAATGATTAATGATAGACTAAGATGTGAAAATGCATACTGGGTAGATGGACTAAACTATAACTTGTTAAGTGTGGCACAACTGAACAATTTAGGCCACCAACTTGCTTTTGAGAGCAAAAAGGTGAAAATCTATGATGATGGAGGAAGACTTGTTGGAACTGGTACACAATCTAGAGGTAACCTATTTTATCTTGATATAGATCAGTCTTCTTGTTTTTTAATGAAGGACGAAGATGCATGGTTGTGGCACAAAAGATTATGTCATGTGAATTTTGATAACATGATCAAGATTAGTAAAAAGAAAAGAGTTAGAGGTTTGCCTAACTTGTCAAAACCGGATCATGCTATGTGCCATGAATGTTAGAAAGGTAAGATGAAAAAGTATAGCTTTAAGAGAAAGGATTACTCAACAAAGAAGATACTTGAGTTGGTTCATACCGACCTATTTGGTCCTATGAGAACTCAGAGCTATTATGGTGATAGATACTTTATTCTTTTTGTTGATGACTATACTAGACTGATGACTGTCATGTTTTTGAAGGAGAAATATGAAGCTTTCAAAATGTTTAAGTGGTATAAAGCTAAGGTAGAGAAGGAAACTAGAAAAGAAATAAAATGCTTAAGATCTGATAAAGGAGGTGAATTTATCTCTGATGAATTTACTAATTTCTATAATGAGCATGGAATTAAAAGATAGGTTTCTACACCGAGGACACCTCAGCAAAACGGCATTGCTGAAAGAAGGAATAGATCAATAGTTGATTGTGCTAGGAAACTGATGATACAGAAGAATGTAGCATAGACATATTGGAGAGAAGCTGTTAGTATAGCTGCATACATTCTTAATCGAGTCCTATTGAAGAAGGACACCAACCGAACACCTTATGAGCTATGGTTTGGACACAAACCTACTGTGAGTTATTTCAAAATTTTTGGAAGCAAATGCTTTATTTTGAAAGATGAAAGAAATGGAAAATTTTATTCTAAAGGAGAAGAAGGGATATTTCTTGGATATTCCACTACAAGTAAAGCATACAAATGTCTGAATAAGGTTACAAATAAGATTATTGAAAGTACTAACATTTGTGTTGATGAGTTTGATGACAAGAACATAGAGGAAAGTATGAAGGAACCAGAAGATTATGGTATATTCACTTACATTGAATATCTAGAGTATTTATCAAAACAACAAGCTGTGACAACCGGTCAGTAGGGAAACAATACACAACAGTAGGAAAACAATGCACAACAACAGGAAGAGGAAATCAATGAACAAAATGGAGCTGCCAAGCAAGCTAATGAACCTGAACAAGATGCACAAGAAAGAAGAGATAGAATACTGGCTAGATTTTTTAGAAGACACCATCCTGAGACACATATTATTGGAGACAGACAAGCTGGAATGCAAACTAGAAGCAAAACAAGAGAAGGTACATGCTTAGTTTGTGAATTTAAACCTAAAACTATGAAAGTTGCATTAGAGAATGAGGAATGGATCAATGCAATGAATGAGGAGATAGAGAAAATAGAGAAGAACAAAACCTAGTCCTTAGTACCCTGACCAAAAGACAAGAATGTTATCAGTACTAAGTGGATATTCAAGTTTAAGCTGAATGAAAATGGTGAAGTTACAAGGAATAAAGCTAGATTGGTATGCAAGGGATATGCACAGGAAGAAGGTATTGATTATGGTGAAGCATTTGCACTTGTTGCTAGATTAGAAGGAGTTAGAATGTTACTTGCATATGCTGCACATAAGAAATTCAAATTCTATCAAATGGATGTGAAGTCAGCATTTCTGAATGGTATACTTGAAGAAGAAGTCTACATAGAACAACCGAAAGGATTTGTTGATCCAGACAATAGAGACATGGTATGTAGATTACACAAAAATTTATATGGATTGAAGCAAGCACTGAGAGCATGGTATGAAAGACTGCATACTTACTTGTTAAGTATTGGATTTGTTAGAACAAGTGAAAACAACAATCTATATATGAAAGGTAATACTGATGACACTATTCTTATTGCTAAAATATTTGTGGATGATATTATTTTTGGAGGACAAGATCATATATGCAAAGCCTTTGCTGATGAGATGCAAAAATAATTTGAAATGTCTATGTTTAGAGAGATTAAATTCTTTCTAGGACTACAAGTGATTCAACAGAGTGATGGGATATTCATCACAAAATCTAAGTACATAAAGGAAGTATTGAAGACATTTGGCATGGAAGATGCTAAACCTATGGGAACATCGATGGCTACTGGATGCAAATTGACAAAGGAAGATGAAACTACAGAGGTAAATCAGACACTTTACCAATCCATGATTGGTAAACTTATGTATGTAGTTCACAGTAGACCAGATATAGCACATGCTATGGGGATTGTTTCTAGGTTTTTTGCTAACCCTAGAGAATCTCACATGATAGCTACTAAAACAATGCTTAGATATTTGAAAAAGATAGAAGATTATGGCATTTGGTATCCTAAGGAAGAAAAGTTTGAACTGAAGGTTTATACCGATGATGATTGGGATGGAAATGTAGATGATAGGAAAAGCACCACCGGAGGAGCATTTTTATTTGGTGAAAGACTTGTAACCTGGACAAGTAAAAAGCAAGCCTGCATTTCTCAGTCAACAATAGAAGTAGAGTATGTTGCTGCTGCTACAAATTGCTCAAACATTGCATACATCAAGCAAGTGTTGGAAGGAATGAATGAGGTAATCACTGACCCAGTGATTATATATTGTGACAACACTAGTGCTATTAACATTTCAAAGAATCTTGTGATGCACTCGAAAACAAAGCATATATCTATTAAATATCATTACTTAAGAGAACAAGTGCAAGAGAAGCAAGTGAAATTAGAATTTGTTACATCTAAGGAACAACTTGCAGACATTTTTACAAAGCCCTTACCGAAGGACACATTTGAATACTTGAGGACTAGACTTGGGGTCCGTCCCCTGTCTATCGGTCACTAAGGTGATCTAGATGTTGCATCAGCCAAAACATATCAGAAGATCATTCATGTTGATGCAACATAGTTCACACTTTGACTCATGTTCAAGGTTGTGATTAAGTTTTAAGAACTAGAACAAATTGAGATATCAGTATTTAGAGATACCAAGAAGATGATGAACAGTAAAGAGTTACTTGGCTATCGACAGAGCTATTTGTTTATTTGTTTCTTTGGAATTGTTGTCAAAGGGAGAGATAAACAATATGAAAAGGAGTTCTAAAGGGAGAGAAATAGCACTGATGAGAACTATTTGAGGGAGAGACAATCTGAATGGAACAGAGTATTGCAGATCAGTTACTAAGATCAGAAGTAGAAACAGGAAAACTGAAAAGAGCACATCTTATGACAAGCATCAAAGCTTTACAAATGTTGAGTAACGTAGTAATTAAACATATTAAGTCTATTTGACTTACATCATTTGTTTACATAGTTGTAGAATACATGTTTGGTATGTGTATGGTACATTTCATATTACTTGAATTGCCATCAATGCCAAAGAGAGAGATTGATGAACTACAATTGATTTGGAACTTGAATGAAGAATTGGTAATTCATGATTACTAAGGAGTTGTTGATGTTTAGATAATGCAAGATGATTAAATTAGTTTTATGTTGTCATTGATGTCAACTAGCTTGACAATACTTATCTTGTAAGTTACTATACCGACACATCTGAAGAAAGGTGGAAAGAAAGGAAGAACAGAGAAATCTACATGAGGCAGATGTACATGTCAGATGAGGATAAAGAATACACTGAGTAACTTGTTGATGAGTCTATGACTTGATGGAATCGACTTCATTATGTTGCATTCATATATGATGAAGAATAGAGCTGAAAGACACAAAGTAGTGTTGTCGGTAAATGAAAGCATTTCAATATACACCAACGGAGTGTAGTGTATACTGAGCATAGTGTTAACCGAGCTTGTGTTCACTGATGCATTTCTTTGTTAACCAATGAGAATAGAATGAATTAAATGATTAGTTTAGCTGATAAAGTGATGAGCTAGAAAGTATATGATTTCGAGGTAATGGATAATGTTTGGTATGATGATCGACGGCTAACATAAATCAAAAGGATCTAACAAAGCAGATTGAAATGAGTTATTGACACATCAACTAAGGGAGTCTTAAACAACAAAATCAATGAATGTGGTTAAGCAAAAAAATTTGATGGATAGAAGGAAAACAATTTACTCATCTATATAAGAGACTAGGGTTTCATCATGAAAGAACTACCAAAAGAAGAAGATAGGTCAACTACAATTGCAGCTAGTGTTCTTCATTCTCTTGAGGAACACTAGCTGCAATTGTAGTTGACTTATCTATGCTGCCATCCCATGCTTCCTCTTCAATAAACTCAATATCACAGCTTATTATTAGCTTCTTTGTGATAGGATTGTATAGCCTATAAGCTTTGGATTGTTCACTATATCCGACAAATATGCATTTTTCTCCTCTATCATCTAGTTTTTGTCTCAATTATTTCTAGGTACCAATGAGTATGTCACACAACCAAAGACTCTCAAATGTGATATATTGTTCTTCTTCTTGCTCCAAGCTTCTTCTGGTGTTTTATTTGTCACAGCTTTTGTTGGACATCTATTTAGTATGTATGCTGAACATGCAACTGCTTCAGCCCAATATTCATTTGGTAATTGTTTCTCCTTTAACATACTTCTTGTCATCTCCATAATTGTTCTATTTTTTCTTTTCACTACTCCATTTTGTTGTGGAGTGTACCTTGTTGTAAATTGTTTCCTTATGCCATTTTCTTTGCAGAAATTTAGAAAATCATTTGATATGTATTCACCACCTTGATCGGTTCTTAATGTTTTGATAGAGTATCCACTTTCTTTCTCAAATTTTGCCTTGAATTCTTTAAAGACAGAAAATACATCTGATTTATACTTCACAAAATAAACCCAAACTTTTCTATTGAAATCATCAATAAATGTCAAGAAATAAAGCTTTCCACTCATAGATGGAGTTTGCATTGGTCCACAAAGATCTGAATGCACTATCTCAAGTGGATGTTTTGCTCTATAAGACTGCCCAACTGGAAATTTTTCTCTATGTTGCTTTGCCAAAATACAACTCTCACATGTTGTCTTAAGTGGCTCTATTGGTCGCAATCCATGTACCATTATTTTATTATATAATAGTTGTAATCCTTTGAAATTCAAATGACCAAACCTTAAGTGCCATAGCCAAGATTCATTTTTATATGAAGCTTTAAAAGCTGATTCAGCAAACTTTTGCAAACCTTGTGGCTCTAAAAATAATTCCCTTTGAATCCTGAGTGGGAACGTCCTATTTTGGGTCATTTCAACTTTTTCAATCAGCTTATTGCTTGGTTTCTTATCTAGAATCACACATTCACCATTTTCAAAATGTATTCTATATCCCTTTTGTACTAGCTGCCTAATGCTTATTAGATTGTGTTGCAATCTAGGAACATAATATACATCAGGAATATGTTTTTCTTCTCCTTGCTTAGTTCTTATACTAATTGACTATTTTCCCATGACTGCAATTTGGTGATCATTTCCTAATTTAACTTTTGATTTTACAAAATCATCTATTGTTGAAAATATCTCCTTACTCCCACTCATATGGTTACTACAACCACTGTCTAAGAACCAAACTTCTTTAGAACTCTCTTGTGCAATGTTACATGTTATCAAGATGGTGTTTTGTTCATTAGTGTTGGGTTGGTTTTCATTTGTAAAATGTGCCTTTTGTTTATTCATGTCATATTGTCTTTTTCTACATTCAGATGCAAAGTGCCCAAATTTGTTACAATAATGACATTAGATGTTAGATTTATCATACCTCTCTCCTTGATGATGATTATGAGGATGGCTTCTCCCCCTTCCTCTTGTTGATGCAGAATGGACATGTGGGCTCGATGGCGGTCTTCTAATCTCAAATTGTGCATTTCCTCTTCCTCCTCTTGGTGCAAAATGTCCTCTGCCTCTGTTGTAATTTGATCTTCCTCTTGTGTTGCCAAATGAAAGTTAGGTTTTGAATGCATTCTCCAATGATGATGACCCCGATCGATTTAATCTTTTCTCATGCACTAAAAGTGACCCCATTAATTCATCTACTGATAATTGAGAAAGATCTTTGGCCTCTTGAATGACTATTACTACAGCATCAAATTTAGCAGGCAGACTTCTAAGTATTTTTTCCACAATCTTTTGATCTTCAATAGTGTCTCCATAGGTCCTTAGTTGATTTACTATTGACATTGCATGAGTGAAAAAAATGTCTATTGAATCTAAGTCTTTCATTTGTAAATTTTCAAAATCCCTTCTAAGTATTTGCAATTTTGCCATTATTACCTTGACTACGCCTTGGTATGCTGTTTGTAAACTATCCCATGCTTGTTTTGATCTTGTGGCAGCAGCAACCTTTGGAAAAATTGATTCTTCCATTGCTTGTTGAATGAAAAATAGTGCCTTTGTATCCTTTTTCTTATTTTCCTTCAACAAATCTTTATCAGCTTGTGGAAGAGCTTGATATGCCTACTGGTCTGCTAGTTCAAGAAACCCATTTTCAACTAAATCCCAAACATCCTGAGAATGAAAAAGAGTCTTCATTTTGATGCTCCAATAATCATAATTTTTGCCATTAAAGATTGAAATTTGAGGCTGAGAAATACTTCCACTAGTTCCTGCCATGATTTACCAGTAACACTTTTTCTTTTGTAAAAAACTACAAACCATTTTTTTGCTCACATACAACTATATCTCCTCCTCAGATCTTCAACTTTTCTCTGATTTGCCCTTCACCCACAATGAAATCTGTCAAAGAAACAATACCTAGATCTTTTTTGTGCTTTGATACCAATCTGATGAAGGAAGAAATTAAACAGTCACACAAAGCTTACAAAGCTGCAGATATATAAATTGATAAACAGAACAGAACAGAGCAAAAATACTCAAATAGCTTTAAAATAGAACTTTATATTAATGCCCAATTTTCAGATTTTACAGAGCTGCCAATGAACTGCCAATGCTCACAAAAACAATATATATATTCTGCCCAAGAAAATAGAGTATATATTTTCTTCTTACAGAACAATGAACTTTTGCCCTTTTCTAAATATTCAACACTGACTGGAAACATCTAGAAATGCCCAAAAATATCCGACTAAAATATCATAAGGAAGAAAGGAATAAAATAAAACTAAAGTCAATGCATTACATGGGATAGTTAATGTAGTTGCATGATCGCAAGAGTAGAAAGGGAGCTTTGCGATTATGCGACAATGCATAAAGTCAAGCTCGGGTAGGTGGGAAGGTATACGAAGGACAGGGAAGATTAACATGTGCCCTGCTGGCATCCACGTACTTCAACAAATTGGTACCTTCAAACATATGCATTATGTAAAAAAAATAAAAATTATTAGATGATTTGAAAATAGTATTAAAAAAAAAATCTAAATTTTTTAATTTATTTCAAGCACTTAATTATAATTAAACAATTAATAATAACTTTATGCATTATTTATAGAAAAATAAGTTAATCATTTTTCTATATTTACTAGCCAAATCTAACCTTTACATGCTTATGAATTACAACTTACAAACTTTTAAAAAATAAAAACTGTGAATATATTCATAGGTAAATCCAATCCTTCGTAAATTACACAGAAGACTACAATGTTTGAAACAAAAAATTAACCTAAAAAATACTAACAAGGGTTCCAAGGCTACGAAGTTCTTGCCAGAGACTGAAAGAACAGTTTTGATTTTATGTGATTTTGTTCACCAAATCTATCTGAATCAGTGGCCTGAATTTGGGTAGCCCTTAGCGGGTCTGGATTTTGCGGAGTTCTCTTGGAAAGGGGAAATTCATTGCCTATGATGTCATAACCATTCATTATCTTCGTGCTTCTGTAGATGGAATTAGTAGTGTCTGTGTAGTGACATAAACTTCCCAAGGATGCACACCCAAAAAATCTTCTAGGTTTGGGCCTTCTCTATCTCCATTAATGGACAATGATATATTCTGCTCACTGCAGCTGTCTGACTCAAACATGGATAGATCGTAATCTATCATGTACTGTTGAGATCGCACGTCTGGATCCAAGTCCATGCTTTGAGAATTCTCCAAGCCTTTCAGTACATGCCAATCTGACAAAAAAAGTTGTAGATATAAATCAGAGAAAATATGAATTATCGTAAAATATGCTCTACATATGAACATTTTGGAAAAGCAATATGGTCCAAGTTCACATATGTCAATTATCCTCAGTAATACCAGTCCAATTTATTTATTTAGACTGTTCTAACTTTGTGCAATGTGGGTTATGGAAATAAAAGTTGAATGCATAGAGATAGAATGATCCCTTCTCTTATTCAACAATTTAAGAAATCTTTAGTAGTATATAAATGAGAAAATCTCTCAATGGTCGCAGATAAACAAAAGAAGAAGAAAATGGATAGGTCTAGGGCACCATGGATAAAGTTAACAAAGCTGTTATATCAATGGCCTGCTAGAAAAGCCTATAGCTCTTGGCACCCTCAAACAAATATATCTTTGTCATAGCAGCTTAAAAAAAATTACCATGGTTGCAAAAGTTGTGATCAAGGTCCGAAGTTTTACAAGCTAGCCCGACATTTTCTTAATGACTTTAAGAGTTAGAGAAAAAGTTCATTGTGATAAGGAAGGTAGAGCACCTTTGAAGCGTCAAGTAGAATGCTTAGAAACATGGAAATATTATCAGATCTTTGTATGAATGTTTCATGTAACAACAATAGTATAATGTGATGTACTCGAAATCCTATTTTTTAATTCCCTTTTCAGAAAAATGTCCTCAATAACTCATCCATGCATAAAAAGATATATTGCAGTACTAGGTTATTCTTGGAGACTCGTTAAAGAGTACCTAGCTCTTGAATTACCCACTTGCACTTACTGGGCACAGAAGTACAAAGTGTTCCATGTAAACATGTATTTCTTGTTTCACTCTCAACACCCATTATAGCAGTGCTCTCAAAATATGAGGGAAATGTAATACGGGATCAAGGAACCAAAACCCTATTTCAGGATTTAACAACCAAAAGTGTAAAAACCAAAAAAAAATAAAAAAAAAATCTGCAGATGAACTTACCACTGAATTTGACAAGAGTTGGCATAAATTCAAGCCAAGCAACTCGATCACAGAAAATGTTCCACAGTCCCAGAAACAGCAAGCACACTGAGAAGACACCACCAAGGAGAACGCTGCAATAATATTGCACATGCAGAGCCGTACATAGTTCAAAACCATCGAACGCATCTCACTTGCATGCAAAAACCCTAAATGCCATTTGTTTTCATATTTTCATATCTTCAAAATCGGTGCGTTCTCTTCTCTTGATTTTGGGACGACTCCTGCAAACCTCCTGCAAAGCTAATCACAGGTGAACAAATAACTTTACAGGAAAATATCCCATAATGAATGTGCAGGTTTGTCATAGTATATACTGAAACATAAATTTATATAACAAATCCTGCATTCTGATTGGTTGTGGGAATAAAGATTAATAACTGTTTAATGTTTATGGCTTCACTATAGTTTCCTGCCCTGGCACGAACTAAAAATGCATTTGTTGAACACTAAGTAATTCTATTACACGAAACACATTGATGATTAGTGGAATTCCACCGTTGGGTTAGTCTCTATGATGAGGCAATTCCAAAGTACATGTCTTTTGAATTGGAAAAGAGTTTCCAAATATAAAGCAACACCTACAATTGGTTTAAACGCAATCTCACACAACTAGTAATAATTTTGCAATTTTCCAGAATCTCTTGGCTTGAGGTGAAAGAGTAGAGCCTCATATATTATTCAAGAAGAAAGACTGAAAATGGATTTTCTACAGGAATTACCTGAACAAATATTTGTAGACATTTTACTAAGAATGTCATATAAATGTCAATTAAAATTTAAGCTTTTGTCAGAACCAGCAAAGGAAATAATTGAAAGTTCCCAATTTTATCAAGATAGAATTAAGTTTGAGCTTACCAATAAATATGTATGTTTGGTTGAGACTGCTGAGATATCCTTATACGATCCTATTCTTCAAACATATATACTTACGGCTCCTCTCCCCAATGGATTTCAAGCCTCCAGCGGGACTAAAATTCTAAGTGTTAATCATAAGATTGTTTTGCTCAACCTTCAATATAATGACAATTCTAGTACAAAGATTTTGATATATGATTTATTATCCAATACATGGAAGCAAGGTGCTGAATGTCCCAACCTCAGATCTCATTACGATTTTGCATGTTGTGCCTCACCTGAAGGATCAATTTACACTGCAGGAGGACTTCATGCAACGCATGGTGTTCTATGTGAAGCATCAGTCTATAAAGTAGATGAAGACAAGTGGGAGGTTCTTCCTAATATGCGTCGAGAAATTGGCTTGTCGAGTGGTGTTTTTATTGATGGAATGTTTTATGTCATTGGCGTTCCGGAAGAGGGGACTCAAAGATTTGATCCCAACACAGGAGTATGGACAACACTAGATAACATGTGTTTGCAAAAGCATGAAGATGCTCTTTATGCTTTTGGACGACTACATGCATTTAAGACCGATGATATAGATGAATATGATTGGGAGGAAAATGTGTGGAGACAATTTGATCGTATTCCTGAAAATCTTGATTTTGATCTTGCCACAGTGTGGTGTGATGGGATTTTCTTTTATAGAGATTTTCGGCAACCCTGTTTTTATTTCTATAAACCCAGAGCAGCTTTATCTGATAGGTGGACCCCTGTTAACCTATATTATCCCGCAATCAAAATCATGTGTATGACCACAATAGAAATTTAAACTTTCTGTTTTAGTTTCACCATACAGTTGTATCATTGGTTCTTATTCATGTGATAAACCAAGACAAAACGACTTGTTATTTTATGACAATTTTCAGAAATATTAATATTTCTAAAATTTAGTATTTGTTAATATGTTATATATAAATTTGATATATAATTTATATATTGATAAAATTAAATAATTCACATGTATATCTATCAATTCTCTGTACTGTATTTGTGAAAGAAAATCATGGAGAATAACAAGTCATGAAATGACTAATTGCTGTAAAACAATGGCTTCAGAAAATAGTAGACTTTGCTTCTTCCATACCAAACAAAAAAATAAGGATTTAAGATTATTTATTAATATTTTTTTTGTTTTAGAAGTTTATTATCAAACCTATTAAAAAATCTAATTTAAAAAAAAAATTAAAACATAAATCTAAATCATAAAATTGATATTAGTGAAATAAAAAATTCAATTAAAATAACAATTTGAAACTCTTTCCATAGTTAGTGATGCGTGGCCGCCTGAACGGAAAATTAATTCTCTTTAAAGATCGGTGAGGCTCGCATGAAAAACAGCACAGTGGTATCTTTCCAGATCGGCGAGCGACATTTGCTGCGACCGCGTTAATGAAATGGAAAAAGCCTGGAGTGTTGGGGCTGTTTCTATTTTCTTCTTGTCTTTGATTGAATCACAGGGTATGGCAACCATCAAAGCATATATTTTCAGGCTTCAACAAACCAATGTATCAGCTCAGGTTGCCTCTTAGTTTTTCCCTCATTGGAAATCTTCGAATGCTTTTACTTCTCCTACATCTGGCACTTTTGGTGGCCTTGCAATTTTGTGTGATGCAAGTAAGGCTTCTATTCAATTGGTTTCTACTTTATGAATTAGATGTTAGTGCTAGTTAATAGTTGTTGTTCTAAAATGTAGTTCTGGTTGTTCAATGTATATTGACCATCTATTACTAATAATATTAATCTATGAAATCTATTATGCAATCGAATTTATGTTTTAACTGGGAAATTTAATGTCTTGGGGTTGGGAGGCGGGGTTTTAATGCCATTTTTAGTAATGGGAAAAATGGGAGGAATTATCCGTTCCAAGAAAGTTATGAATGATTTCAGACTTATGAACATTTTTAATAGTAAGTTGATGGATTTATCTCTTAATCAAGGATGCTTCATAGGGACAAATAAAAGATCTGATTTTCCTCATATTTCAAATAGACTTGACAATTTTCTCATCTCCAATCAGTGGCTTACTATTGATAATGACTTCTATTCTTCATTTCTTCTAAATTTTGGATCAGATCACTTTCTGGTCTTATTGGATATTGTGTATCAAAACACTTAAAAAAAGATCTTTCAAATGTGAACCTATGTGGTTCAGGGATGCATCCTTCCTCCCTTTACTAAAAACATGGTGAGAGAATATTTTTTCTATAGAAGGTTCTCACTTATATCAGATTATTATGAAGCTGAATTATCTAGACAACAATGGATAAACGAATGAAATATTAACCAATTTAAAAATATTTTTCAAGAAACATTCTGATTAGAACTAGAGTTGGCTAATGTAAATAATCATATCATCAATTATGAAATGGGTAAAAAAAAAAATCATCTTGAAAAGGAACTGAAAGAATCTCTTGAGGAATTCCTCTTAAGGGAGGGAGTCTATTGGAGATAGAAGTCTCAAGAACTATGACTCTATGATGGTGATAGAAAAACAAGATTCTTTAATGCCTCTACAAAGTTGAGGAGTTTTAAAATCAAAATTATGGATATTGAGAGTAAATATGGTATTTTGTAAGATGAAGATGAAATTTATAGAGAAGCAATTTTATTTTTCAAGATCCTTATTACTAATGAACCTATTGACCTAAAAGATAAAATACTTAGTGCAATACCATCACGTATCTTAGGTTTTGATAATCTTAACTTATTTTCCCTCTTCACTCTTGAAGAGTTGAAAAGAATTGTCATTCTATGGCCCCAGACAAGGCTCCGAGATCTAATAGCTTTACGATGTTTTTTTCTATAAAAGTGGTAGGAGTTTTTAGGATCAAATATTTTGTTTACTCTAGAAGAATAAATGAGGAATAAAACCATGATAAGGGACTTAAACAAAACTTTTATTTCTCTCATCCCTATATTAGGTAACCTATACTAGGAGCTTTATTTATTTTAGACCAACATCTTTATGCTAAACTTTATATAAAATAATCACCAAGGCTATCTCCTTAAGACTAGCTATGGTTATTCCTAATATCATCTCTGAGGAACATGGAAGTTTTATCCCTTGTAGGGAAACTCCCAAGGGAGAAATTATTGCTCCTAAGATATTACATTCTATCTCTATGAAAAAGTAATATGCTATTATTCTTACACTGGACATGATAAAGGCTTATGATATGGTCAATTGGAAGTTTCCTCTCCCTGTACTCAAAAGATTTAGTTTTCACAAGAGATGGATTGAATGAATTTCTTCCTAGATCTCAAACCCTAGGTTTTCGATTATTGTTAATGGTGTCTCAAGTGACTTTTCTTCTTCTTCTTGGGGGCTAAGGTGTGGTGATCTTCTTTTCCTCTTTCTCTTCATTATAATGGAAGGACTTATCCATGTTATTGAAAATATAAATATGTTATCTATTTGGAAAGGTATTAAGGTTGGTAATTTAGGTGAGAGTTATGCCCATAAATTTTTTGTTGATGATACATGAATACATAAACCTCGTGCCATCAAATAGATTATAGATGATTATTCTTCCTCTTTGTGCTAATGAGTAAAGTCACAAAATTCAAAAGTATTTTTTATTAATATTTCTCCTTTGGTGCAACAATAACTTTATCACTTTTGGGGTTTCGTAATGGGCTCTTTTCATTGGAAATATTTACGTATTCCCTCTTTTACAGGGTCTAAAAAGATCACCTTTTGGTAGAAAATTATTTATGCCATCTTTAATAAGATTGGGTCTTGGAAAAATAAATGGTTGACCCTTTTAGGGAAGATCATGATGATTAAATTACCCTTGAATGTGATACACATTTACCTTATGTTAGTTCTTAATATTCCAAGAAAATTAGTTTAGGAGTTGCAATCAGTCCTTAGGTATTTTTTGTTGGCTAATAATGATATACAAAGGACAAAATGCCCATCCTGGCTCAGGACAAGGTTTGCTTTCCTAAAGATAATATGGGGGCTTTGATTCAAGATTTATCCCTTCAAGATAAATATTTTGGCGCTAAATTATACTAGAAGTTATATCAAGACCCAACTTCCAAATGGGTTAGATTAATGTACTCTAAATACTTGGATTCTCCAGCAAGGGAGAAATTATTTACTATCACCTTTTTACCTAAGGGTTCTAAAATTTTGTTTTTTATCTCATTGTGTAGGGATCTAATGTCTCCTTTATCTTTTTTTATATGTGATGGCACCAAAGCTCATTTTTGGGAGGAATTATGGAACAAGTTCCCACCTTTCATAAAAATTTAAGATTTCTCTTATTTGGAGATAGTTCTACGCTTCCATTAGCTTGCCTTATACCAAGATCCAAGCCTAGCACTTCACAAAAAAATTCAGAGATTGATCTTCTATCTTGAAACAAAATGTATCTTAAAATATGTACAAAGACCTAACGTTCCCCAAAAGGATGGCCATTTACCATGGTGGAATGTAAGGTTATTTACATTTCTTTCCAAAACCCTCATTTGGGTTGCTTCTTGGACCAGTCAAAGCAATCAAAGTCTGGACTCGTCATCGGTGGATTTAAGAGCACTAAAATTCAATTGCATCAAGATCCTAACTCATCAACCTACAAATAAATACACATAACTTTCAAACTCCAATCAATAAAATATTACATGTCACAAGTTATAGTGAGACACAATAAATAAAATTCAAAACAGCAAAGCAAAAATCTCCTTCATTCAATGCCCAATAACATCTGCTCTCGAGTTCTCTAACCAAATAGAACTCAATTCCATCAATTGTATCCAACTTTTGAACTTCCTAGTCATTAACCACCAAGAAGCAACTTCTTCAAAATTTGTAAACGTTGCTCATGACAACATTTAAGCAATTTTACACTTTTTTGGAATTTTTATATTTGTCACATTAAGTGACTTATTAGATTGCTAATCAATCTGGAAGAGACCTAAGAACACCTTACAACACCATTTTGGATCATTTAACGTGATTTAAGATGGTTTGAGAATCATTGACCAAAGGTGATCCAATAGACTTGAATACCCCAACTATGCTAATTAAGTCTTAAATTGCACCAAACATAGACAAACATCAAATGCCCTTGGAAAAGCTTCCTATCTCAAAAAAAAACCAAAATTGGATGAATCATGAGGACCCTTGGCTTCTCCATCACTAGTCATACATAGCCTAAAAAGATGACAAATGATAGTGATCCAATCTAACCTCAATCAGTTGAGCTACAATTCTCAGATTCAACCATGTAAATTTATTTTATTACAAGTCTAGATCTTGTACGCTTCCTTTAGCCAAGAAATTATGTAGGTCTTACATAGAGTCAGAGAAGTCAAAAGTACCACCCAATTTTTTCAAGCAAAGAAGAGGAGAATTGAAGTCTCCCATCACCACACAGTGATAATTAATGAAGGTATCATATACTAGAAGAAGAGAGTCCCATAAGGCTTTAAGATCATTAATAGTATTAGAGGCATAGACATTAGACAACATCCACTTAGAGTAAGATTTGTTGTCCACTTAAAAGAAATATGTTGGACATGCTTAGACTGGAAGAGAAGAGTACCACTCAAATTATTAGGTTTCCACAACACAACCAGGCTACCAGAAGCCCCATTAGCATCCATAGCTTTGGAATTCACATAAGGCCAAACAAATTTACTAATCTTGAGAAAATATTCTCTCAACATATTTTTTTCTTATAAAAGAATTATGTCCAAGAGGAGATCCATTATCATAATTTTTACTAAAATCTACCTAAATGATATTGAGACCCCTAATGTTCCAAGATAAAATGATCATCTTAAAAATAGAATAAAAATTAGGTGTAGCTATGCTCATCTCATCCTAGATATTGTACCTCAACCCTCCAAAATACCTAGCCACCTTTTCTTCCACATCTTCATCATGAGATACCCTGATGTCAAGCTTGTGAAATTCCTCTATGTACTTAGGGACATCCATGTCCTTTTGTTTTAGTCCTTGCATCCTCTTATACAATTGGACTTTATAATTTTCAAGAAGGAACTTATCCTTCATCTTCTCCATTATTCTTGGCCATGATAAGATCTTCTAGACCAACCTTTCTTCATTTTGTCAGCCTACAAGTTATCCCACCATAATAATGCATGTCCTTTATCTTTACTTTCATTCTATCCTCAACATCATCATTATCAAAGCAAATTTCAAGAGTATTGAACCAATCCAATAAAATTTCATCATCCATCCTTCCATCATACATAGGAAGTTGAACTTTTACCTTTGAGTCTCCAAGCTAAACAACCTTCAAGATTCTCTCCAATCTTGCATCCTTGGGATCAACTAATTCCTTTGTTATTGCTGCAAGTTCTTCTTCATCTTCATGGTCTTCTCCATGTCCTTGTTTGTTCACAAGGTTTGTCAACCTTTCAACTTCTTCTCTTAACCTTCTATTATCAATCATTTGTTCTATTAACAACTTAGCAAGATTTTCATTTGTGACCCTCTAAGTTATCCCATCATCTTCTCCTTCTAACATCTCTAAGGTATAGATCAACTTTGGAACACTCAAGGAGGAAATGGACACTCCAAGGTCTCAACAAAGGATCAAATACACTCAAGACACCAAAAGATCTTCTTAGTCTCCTCACATAGGGTATTCCTAGGCTCTGATACCATTTGATGCAGATTGGACAAAATATGTGGTGGACAAGGTTCTCAAGAGAGGATTGATTTGAGTGGTTTAGGCACTTCAAGCCTACTAGCCTCCAAGGCACCCCAAATAGCCAATAACCTCCAAAAGACTCAAGAACCTTCCAAATACCCAAGGTGAATGCTAAAGGGTTAAAAAAGGTTTATTTAGTGAGCTTAAATTAGTTTTAGGCTTTCAAGAAACTCCCATCCAACAATTTGCTCAAATTGGCTACTAGGCCTAATTGCCCTTCCTAGTAGATCACCAATGATACAAACATGAAGATAACTTTGAAAATTTCCAAATGACTAAATTAAAACATTACATTTTTAGACACCCTTTTCACCATACTATAACATACTAAAACCTTACAATGAGGTACTTTGGACCAAAAAACCCAAAACCTGATTGTGCCCTATTTTTAAGGGTTTAAAAGTATGCATTTAACAAAGAAAGTATATGCTAAGCATGCATAGTGACCATGAAACCTTCATAAGTCTCAAGAATTGCCTCCATAATTAATTTTATTATGTTTTAGAAGGTACAAAATATTTGAAATGTTATGAATGTTGAGAATTAATGGTTGTCATTAGTATCATTTAGTCATTGAGATGGTAAAGGAGACAAGATAGAATAGTCAGTCAATATAAAGAACCTTTACACTGAGCAGAACACAAGGTAGATACCAAAGTTAATAGAACATAGCTTTGACTGAACACTCTTACCAAGCTAGATGATCACCGAGTACCGAGCATTATAGTGACTGAGCATTCATATGAATTGAGCACCAGTTAATTAATGAGCAATGAATGCAGTGAACGCTGAGTAAAATAGGAAACAAAATAGCAGTTTGGAATAGCACAAACATCAAGGCAAATAGTTTACACCAATCAGAAAATGGTTTACCAAGATCTTGAGATAGAATTTAATATGGATGTAAGCATTAAATTATTGATAATTCCTATGTATTATAGATCTAGATTATTTATTTTCATAGTTGATCTTAGGTTCTCTAAGATATTGTACAATCCTAATTAGGTCAAGTCAGTTTGATATAAAATTTATAAGGATGCCATTTTGATCATGTATCATCAAGAAGTAGCTGCACTTAGGACATCTAAGGATCAGATAGGGTTTTTGACATAAGGATTTGGCAGAAATATTCAGTTTTTTACAAAAAAACATAAGGTTATCAAGCAGTATAGAAGGACATACACACAACAACAACAAGGTGATGTTTTTATAGTATTTCACAAATCTGAATCAGGAAATTTTAAGTTTCTATTTATAGATATATCCTACTATTACTCTTTAACCATTGTAGAAGATTTCTAAATCTCTTAACATAGTGAACTCAATAGTTCTATTGTATATCTCTTAACCAAGTGCACACTTGTTTATTTTTATAAAATTCTCTAACTAGGTAGATCTATTAGGAATAGTCCCAAGAGATAATTGAGAGGGGAAGTGAATCAGTTATCTAAAAGTTTCAATTCTTTATCCAATTAAGTACAGAATAACATTAAGCATAAACATAATATAAGAACACTTAACACAACACCACAATTTTGGTTATGAGGAAACCCAAATAAGTAAAAACCCCAGTGGGAATTGACACCCACTCAGAACCGCACTAGTGTATTATGATCCCTATTAAAAGATCTTACAACCCTATTAGGAGTTGATCTTTACAATGTAATTAGTACATTGACCTGGTCAAGGGTCAAACTCTATTAGAAGTCTTCTATAATTAACCCTATTAGGGGTGAGGACACACTATCCGAGAGCACACTACTCAAAGGAGTGAAGGCTGCAACCTTCTATTTAATAGATACACACTATATCTAGATCTTGGTGAACTACACTTAGACCTATTGTCTTGATCAATTCCAATGAATAGCATATACTCTCTACTTTTTCACATAGACCTTTTGTTAATGGCTGAACACTTCTCACCTTCTGCTCTTCTCTTATCTTTCAACTCTCTGCCATACATAGCAATCACAAATGATTGCTTATAAATATATTTCCTCTAAATGATATAATATAGTCAACTTGTTAGAACCATCTTGAAATCATATTAGAGAAACAATACAACTCTCAAACAACATCTCAGTTGGCTCTACTAAGCACGCAACCCAAATTAGGACCCCCCATCTCAGTCGGCTAATAGTAGATGCGTCACTTCATACTATTGGCTCCACCAAATTAACTGATAATTTCTTCTTATGCTGAATTACATTATGCGTTCTTAACAAAACATTCTTAACTCTTCTCTAAGCACTAATCCAAGCATGCATATCAAACTGATAGGCACAACTACTACAACAATAAAATCAATGTCGGCTCTACCAGATAAACTAAGGAAACTATGACTATCAACAGGAGACTTCATAACTCAACATGTATTGCATATCTAACTCTGTGTCCATGAACATGGTATCATACATATGTCTACAACATAAATCTAAATGTCCAAGGCTCCATTACAACCATATTCTAAATCACATACAAAACTCTTACTGGGACCTGTCAAGAACTCTCACTGATTCAAAGTGTTGTATTACTATCTTCACTTCAAATAAACCTCTACATCCATGATATCATTCTGATAACATATCTAGGAAACATATACTTACAATTCTCTCTATCAGGCTTCCACGCATGTTGCTTATTATATGTTGTCATCAATGATAAACATATAGTCAACACTCTAGCTTGCTGACAAATCTCCAACAATATCCCCCTTTGGCATTAATGGCAACATATGGAATGAAAAACACCACCAATCCAAATGTATAATATTTTTATAATATTCTCCATTTCCTCAATAAAACTCCCCCAAGGATGAATCCTCCATCTCTTACTATTTTCTTTCCCTTCTTGCTAAGTACTCACTCCCCCTTGCTCCAATTCTTTAATAACATTCTCCATTTCCTCATCAAAACTTCCTTAAGGATGAATTGTTGTATTATTTACTATTTTTCATGACTCTATACTCCCCCTTTGACATCAATGTCAAAGGGTGTCAAACAATTAAGCACCAGTACTTCTCCTGAAGTAGATTAGTCAACCTTTCATCAGTCACTAAGGACTAATGCACTCCTGCAATCTCTAATTAGATTCAAGGAAGGGGATTAATCCCAGCTTCTCCCTAAGATACTCAAATGTGTCCTTAGGTAAAGGCTTTGTGAATATATCTGCTAGCTAATCTTTTGTGCTCACATAGTCCAACTTTACTTCTTTCTCTGATACTTTCTCTCTTAGGAAGTGATATTTTATATCAATGTATTTTGTCTTTGCATGCATCATAGGGTTCTTTGACATGTTAATAGTGCTAGTGTTATCACAATGAATAACAATAGGATAATCAATCTGAATACCAAAATCCTTTATCATCTGCTTGATCCACACAATTGTGGAATAATTCAATATTACTACTACATATTTTTCTTCTACTATTGATTGACAGATACAATTATGCTTCTTGCTTGTCCAAGTGATAAGTCTATCACCAAGAAATACTACTCCTCTTGAGTTACACTTTCTTTCATCCATACATCCTGCCCAATCTGCATCTGTATATACATGAAGCTCTACATTCTCTGAATTAGGATACCATAAACCATAGTTTATAGTTCCTCTCAAATATCTGAATATCCTCTTTACTACCATGTGATGACTTTGCTTAGGTGTTGGAGATTTTCCAACAAGCCAGTGCTAACTATATATTTGTCATTGATGACAACATATGGTAAGAAGCATGCATAGAAGACTTATGCAGTAAGATTTTAGTATATGCAACATGGACATGGTATCAAAATGATATCATGGATGTGGAGGTTAACTGTTAGTACAGACAATTATATAGCAGCTTGTGTCAGCAGTGTTCCTGAAAGAGTTATAGGCAGTGTTCTATGAATGATTGTTCATATTGTTATCATGGAGCCTTGTGCATTTGGATATATGATGGAGACATGTTATTAATGTTACATTCATGGATGTAGAGTTTGATAATCAGTAGAAGTGAACCTATGTAGTCACTATTCACCAATAGTAGTTTCATGTGTTTATTTAGAAGAGCTGACAAAGATTATATTGATTTAGGAGTTGTGCGTATTATTTTGGTATGCACCCTTGGATTAGTGCTTGGAGAAGTGTTAGTAATGTTCGATTAAGAGCACATGAAGTAATTCAGCTTGAGGAGAAAGTTTCAATTACTTTGGTAGAGCCGACAAGAATTATTATTAGAGTATGTTATGGTTTCTCTAATATGATTTCAAGGTGGTTCTAACAAGCCAACTTGATTATATCATTTAGAGGAAAGATATTTATAGGCAGTCATTTTTTATTGCTAAGGTGTGGTTCATAGTTAATTATTAAGAGTAGATCAAAGTGTGCGAAGTGTTGAGCCATCAATAGAAGGTCTATGTGAATAAGTGAAGAGTTTATGCTATACATTGGAACAGATCTAGACAGTAGGTCAAAGTGCAGTTCACCAAGATCCAAATATAGTGTGTATCTGTTACTTAGAAGGTTGCAGCCTTCACCCCTTTGAGCAGTGTGCTATCAGATAGTGCATCCTCACCCCTAAGAGGGTTAATTGTAAAAGACTCCTAACAGGGTCTGACCGTTGACCAAGTCACTATACTAAATGCATTGTAAAGACAACTCCTCATAGGGTTAAGGATCTTCTAACAGGATCATAATACACTAGTGCAAATTATTAGTGGGTGTCAATTCCCACTGGGGTTTTTACCTATTTGGGTTTCCCCGTATCCAAAATATTGGTGTTGTGTTCTTTCATTGTGTTTATGTTTCATGTTTAAGTATACTTAATTGGACAAAGAATTGAAACTTGTAGATAACTGATTCACCCCCCCGCCCCCCCCCCCCTCTAAGTTATCTCTTGGGACTATTCCTAATAATTGGTATCTGAGCCAAGTACCTTGGAGATAAAGTTTAACAACTTGAGGTTGATTAGATGGTATTCTTCAGAAAGGAAATTTCTAAGTTTGATGGAGAGAATTATCTTTATTGGAAGAACAAGATCTTGACACATTTTCAATGCATTGCTTTTGAAGTTTTTGATGTGACTATCAAAGAAGTCAAGATCCCCACTTTAGCAAACCTTGCAAAGTATGATGATACTAAAAAGCACAAGGAGTTGTTATATCATAATGCAATAGCCAAAGAAGCCCTTATCAGCACCCTATCTAATAATGAGTTTTCAGAAATAAAGAAAGTAGATACAGCCCACAAGATATGGAAGCACCTAGAAGACAGATTTGAAGGCGACAAACAAGAAAAGGATGCGCACATAAATACTTGGAAGAAAAGTTACAATCCATTAGAGATACTACCTAAAGAAAACATCAGAGCTTACAACCAAAGGATTAATGAAGCAGTTGTAGGAATCAAGAACAATGGTGGAGAGGTCTCAGAAGGAGACATTATGGATAAATTAATGACCAGTCTCATAGTAGAGTATGAAAACAAGATCAACATCCTTGATGATACCTTGTAGCTTACATCAAATTTCAAAAGAGAAACTTTGATCAGAAAAATTTTAGCTTTTGAGATTTCAAGATTGAAGACAGAACCTAAAAGTGAAACAGCCTTCAACACATTAGTCCATGGTAAGAAATTTGTAAGCACTTCTGGTAACTTTGATGATGATGAAGAAGAGAAAACATGAGATGATTTCATTTCTATGATTGCTAAAAGATAAAAGAAAGGAAAAGAGAAATATAAAGGTCAATTTCCATTTAAATGCTTTTCATGTAATAAGATTGGTCATTTTGCATCTAAGTGTCCTACAAGAGTTAAAAGGTACCATAATAACTACAAGCCTAAGTTTACAAAGGAATGCTATTATGTTGGAGATGGAATATCAGATGAAGAATCAGAAGAAGAGGAAATTGGATTCATTTCTCTTGAAGATGATAAGGAATCACAAGAATTAGCTCTGATTTCACAAGCTAACATTAGGATAGATTAGATCATTGATAGTGGTTGCTCACATCACATGATAGGAGACAAAGATATTTTTTTTGATTTAGACAGATACAAAGGAAGCATGGTTAGATTTGGAGATAACACTCCCAAACCCATCATTGGTAGAGGAGCCATCACCTCGGATGGAAAGAATAGCACTAATGATGTTCTTTTTGTTGATGGTTTGAAACATAACCTACTAAGTCTTGGATAGTTACTTGACAAAGGTTATAGGTTAGAATTCAATGGAAACAAGTGCATCATTAACAACAAGGAAGGATAAATGATTGCATCAGGATCAAAAACTAAAGGTAATGTCTTTTAGCTTAATCCAGAAGCAAGTTGTTTTGTTTCTAAAGTAGATGACAATTGGTTATGGCACAAAAGACTATGTCATATCAATTTTGATAACATAGTAAATATTAGTGATGTTAAGGCAGTAAGAGACCTACCTAGCATAGCAAAGCTAGTTGATACTATATACAGGGAATGTTTAATGGGAAAGCATGTGAGGAAGTCATTCAGGAGAAAGCATAACTTAGCAGAGAACAAGTTGGATCTGATTCATGTAGACCTATGTGGACCAACTCAAACAAGATCATACTATGGTGAAAGATATTTCATTTTGTTTTTAGATGATTATTCTAGAATGATCTGGGTTGCATTCTTGAAAGATAAGTTAGAAGAATTTGAGAAGTTCAAAATATTCAAAGCTAAGGTTGAGAATGAATCTAGACTAAAGATAAAGTGTCTAAGATTGGATAGAGGAGGAGAATTCACCTTTGACAGATTCTATGAGTACTGTGAAGAACATGGCATAAAAAGATAGTTAAGTGCACCTAGAACCCCTCAATAGAATGGGATTGTAGAGAGAAGGAATAGGATCATCCTTCACATAGCATGCACCATCATGATTGAAGGAAAAGTTGCACACACCTACCAGAGAGATGCGGTCAATACAATAGTCTACACCATCAATAGAATACAATTGAGACCAGGTGCAGAAAAGACACCTTATGAGCTATGGTTTGGTAATGTTCCCATAGTTAAATACTTTAGAATCTTTGGAAGTAAGTGCTACATCAAGAGGGATGAAGCAGAAGGCAAGTTTGATGCAAGAAGTGATGAAGGTATTTTCCTTGGTTACTCTACTAAAAGGAAAGCTTATAGATGTCTCAATTTAAGATTGAAGAAGATCATTGAAAGTGCTCATGTTAAGATTGATCAAAATTTTATGGTTCAAGGAAGATATCATGATTAATCACCTATGATTAAAGAAGAACCTAGACCCTCCACTAGTGAGATAGTTGTTGAAGATATGTTTGACAGTATTGATGTTCTATTTAATGACCCTGAGACAAGTGAAGAAGAAACTCCAAAGGAAGATGAGATAGTATCACCTATAGCTTTGAAGTTTATATCTAGATATCATTCTAAGGATGACATCATTTGAGATCAGAGTGGAAAATTCACAACAAGATCAAAAGAAAAGAGTTCTGCAAGAAATGAGGTGGTATGTTTACTATCTCAGATTAATCCCTTAAGTGTTGAAGATGCATGCAATGATTTAGATTGGCATGATGTTGTGAAAGAAGAACTAGATCAAATTATCAAGAATGATACTTGGGAACTGGTCCCAAGACCTAGTGATAAGAATGTGATTGGAACAAAAAGGATATTCAGAAATAGGATGAATGAAGATGGTACAGTAGTAAGAAACAAGGAAAGGTTAGTGTGTAAGGGATATGCATAGAGAGAAGGCATTGATTATTCAAACACTTTTGCACTGGTGAGAAGATTAGAAGCTATTAAGTTGTTTCTACCTTATGCTTGACATTCAAGAACTTCAAAGTTTATCAGATGGATGTTAAGTCAGTATTCTTGAATGGAGAATTAAAAGAAGTATACATTGAGAAACCAAAAGGATTTACCCTATCAGATAGACTTGATATGGTATGCAGATTGAAGAAAGCCCTCTATGGACTTAAGCAAGCCCCTAGAGCTTGGTATGAGAGAATTGATGGTTATCTAACAAAGATTGGATTCAAGAAAGGAGCAACAGATTGTAATCTATTCATAAGAGATACATATGAAGGACTATTACTTGTAGCTATATTTGTTGATGACATTATCTTTGGAGGTAATGACAAACTTAGTGCTGAATTTTATAAGGAGATGCAGAGTGAATTTGAGATGAGCATGATTGGACCTATCAAATACTTTTTGGGATTGAATGTTCAGTGGATAGAGAAAGGTATTTTCATTAATCAGTCCAAATATGTGAAAGAGATATTAAAGAAATTCAAGATGGATGATTGCAAGCCAGTAGGGACACCTATGATAATTGGATGCAAGCTTACAAAAGAAGATGACTCACCATCAGTAGATATAACATTATACAAGTCTATGATTGGAAAAATTATTTATCTTACTCAAACCAGACCTGATATTTCAAATGTAGTTGGCATAGTTGGAAGATTTGCAGCAGAGCCTAAACAAAGTCACCTTATGGAAATAAAAAGAATATTCATATACTTGAAAGGCACTATAGACTATGTTCTATGGTATCCTAACTCAAAAAAATGTTGAGCTTCAAGTATATACTGATGCAGATTGGGTAGGATGTGTTGATGATAGAAAGAGTACATCAGGTGGAGCAGTGTTCCTTGGTGATAGAGTTGTCACTTGGACAAGCAAGAAATAGAATTGTATTTCTCAGTCAACAATAGAAATGGAGTATGTTGCAGCAGCCTTGAATTGTTCTACAATTGTTTGGATCAAGTAGATGATAAAGAATTTTAGAATTTAGATTGATTATCCTATTGTTATTCATTGTGATTGTTAGCACGTGCCAAAAATTTCATGGCTCTAGCTCTCTTCCCTTGGTCTCTGTAATGTTTTTCATGTCTCCGACTAAAACCCTTGGCAAAATTTTTTTAAAATCTAGGAGTTGGGTCCTTAAATTTAAAATTGCCCTGGCCCTATTTTATTTTCGCATTACCCTTTTGAGGGTCACTTAAGACCTTTAATCCGCATGTGCCTTTTAAAAAAAAAAGACTTCTTTACATGTCGCACGGTTAGGTTTCATGTGTCGGTGGTTCCTCTTTAATCTTTCCTAAGTTCCCAGTGCCCTGCAAGTTTTAAATTTTCCTAAGTCCTGACCTTTAATTGTTCCTATGTTTCGGTAGCCTTTATTGTCCCTAGGCCTAGCTCTGACACCATCTCCATCTAACAGTGAGCGTATGTTCGCAAGTGATGTGTACGCATGAGATCTTAAGACCGCTGTTGATCTCATTGGGTGACGTTGCCTTTCCTTTTAAGTGGGTCCACATGCCAGGTGTGCCATGTCAGCATTTTCTTATTGGTCCATAGGTAAACAACTTAGCATGTGTCAGTGGGACCTAGTTTCTGGATGCGTCAGAGGGTCCTGATCCTATCGGTGAATTGACAAATAGCGTATGATCTCATCGAGTGTGTAAGAGGCTTAAGATCTTGCGACGACCATTGATTTTGTTTTGTGTCAGAGGGTTTTCAGAGATGGGAGGAGATTCTTGATCTAACGGTGGGCATGAAATCTGATAGAATCTTGCAAGTCTTTGCGAACTTTAGATGGTCGTCGATCTTCCTGATGCGGGCCCGGTCAAAGTTTCTTGGTCTTTTAGCGGTCTGATAAATTTCCAAAGGCCTCACTCATTCTCACAATAAATTGGTGATTCTCTAAATGTTTTAGCGGTTTAGCGAGTGTGTATTCACGGAATCGCTAAACTTTCTGGTAGATAGATAAAGTGTTTCGCAAACTGGCGGTGACCTTTTGTCACTAGTTCACTAAATGTGGGACCGAGGTTAATGTTTTCCTATGGTCGCCAGGTCATGGAGTTAGAAGGTGGGTTAAGTTTTCTTTTTGTGAATTGGAAATGCACTGTCGCATAGTCACTAGAGGTAAACCTAGGGTGGCAGTTGAGTTAAGATCATAAAAGCCCACGAAGCATGAAGATCTAACGGCCACGACTTAAAGTTAACCTGATTTCAAATTTTGACCGTCAATTTGCTGTAAGCACCATAAAGTAGCTGTTTATTTTCGAATTTGAATTTGCAGAGGGTTTTCTACGACCAGAAGGACTAAAATTCAATGCAGAAGTGATTGGTGCTAGTGGGAGATGATCTATTTACTATTGCAGTGTGGTCTAGGGTGTTCTTTGATCGTCTGCAGGGTTTGTACTATGTGGTTTTGTGCTCGAGGCATGTTGTAGGGTTGAAATTTTGAGCATTTTTTGTGGTTCTTAGTACATTCATAGAGAATTTTTCATGATTGAGGATCATTCCATGATTTTCTTTCTCCTGGTCACCTAGGTTTCCACCCCTGTAATAACTTTATGACCATTTCCAATTGGTTGCATGGTTGAAACCCTAACCCTAGTCATTCAAAGCTTGTTGCATTCTCTTTGAGGATTCCGAGATGACTAGGGAATATAATTTACAAAATTTTGACTGAGTAGGGGTTCCAAAATTTCTTTGGTCCCAGCTAGTTGTTCATAGTGTTATACTGATAGAGGAGTGGGATTTTGGGTATTTCCTATCCTTGTGATGTTTTGATTTTATATTGATCCTGAATATGTTAATGAAAATACTATTGAGTTCCAATCTTGCATTTGTGTATGTCTTCTTGTTTCGGTTCTAAGCTCATATATGTTAATGTCACAAAGTGTGTTAGCATATGGTAAACAAAGAGTATTGTGAAGTCATCTCTGAGTTTCTAAGAAAGTTAGGATTAAAGTCTTTTGGGTGGGTTCAGTGAGTTTACAACCAAGTAAGAATCTGATGTCCTTGTGTTTGAGGGAGAGGGGTAATAGGAAAAGCACTTATCCTGAGCCCAAGAGTGTTTGATTTAAGATCTTCAGCTGATGTATGTAATTGGGTGACTCTTTGCCCTAGGTTAAGTCACCAGTCCATCCTCTAGAGGCATTTCATTGTCATCAACCACACACACAAACATTCAAATGATAAAATCTTAAAGTAGTTAGTAAAGAGTATATAGTTGTATATCATTTAGTGATTCCTTTCAAGAAGTGAATCAAGGGTACACCCGCCTGAGCAATAAGGCTCAAAGTGTAGGAGGATCTCTCTTGATTCTTGTTAATTGGCCCTCTTCCTTGTAGACTTTGGAGTGGTGATAGAGTCAAAGTTATATTAAAGTTATCCATCAAAGTATAAATCTACAAGTGAAGATCAAAGGGAACCCCCAATAAAATGGTGACTCTACTGGGGAGAACAACAATGAAGTAGTATATCTGTTAGGACTTCTGGTTGGGACTACATTGTAAAGTCAAAATCTTTTTTTGACCAGATAGATATAAAGGTTGTAAGTGCACTCTTGTTTTCCTATTGTATTCAGTTAAAAATATTTCCCATCTAGGTGGGTGGTGACTCAAAAAGGTTAGAACCAGTGCTATATGTTGTTGTAAATCATGGACAAGAGGAGGAATACTAGGTCATTTGTTAGAAAGAATCTGGAGGTCACTCTGGAGCAATTGCCTAGATAGGAGAAGAAGAGTTGGATTAGAGGGAATGGTGAGTCTACTAGTGCTCCCATGAGAGAATAAAGAAATACTAGAGGTAGAGCACCACATGTTTCCTCAAGTGAGGATGGTTCATAGGATAGAGTTCCTAGATCAGATGGTGGTAGCTCTGAAGATAGATTTTATGATACCCCAGAAGTTTTATTTCAGGACAAAGGTCCATTGCCTACAGGTCAAGATGAACAAGCTAGAGAGATGGGTTTGGAGATTGATTTAGATCTTGATGAGGACAATTTCAGAAGAGAACCCATGAGACCAAGGCAAGTCCACTTCCCATATCAGAATCTTTTTGATATGGATGTGTCATCAAGTTCTGATGACATTATGGTAGATCTTGATGATTTAAATGCATTAAGGTTGTAGTTGGCAGAACAGGATGCCACACATAAGAGGTTACAAAAGGAGAGAGAGGCTGAAAAGGTGAATGCTCTGATAGAAAGATAGTCTCTCCTTAGAAATATTAATGAAATGAAGGAGAGAAACAAGATGCTTGCTTCTGCTCCTAAAACTTTGCAGCATGATGTCTTTGGTGATCTTGATGCCTTGAGGAGTGAGCAAGAGTGCTTACTACAAGATCAAGAATTTGATAAGGAGGGCCCTGTGGTTAGACAAGTGCAAAGTTATGTTCCTTTGCCTAAAGATAAAGATGGGCATGAGATCACTAGGCCTGATGTTGCCGCTGGTGAGAAAGGAAAGCAAAAGATGGTGGGACATCAAACAAGTAAATCATTGACAATACCCAGGGTCCCACCGCCCAATTTAAATAAGGACATAGAAATGGAGAGAAGAAGAAAAGAAGATGAGGACCTTGAAAGAGAATTAGAGAAGGCTAAAATTGAAGCTTCCATTGTAGAAAAAAGAAGAAAGATCTAGTTCTTGAAGGCTTCATCAGCTAATGCTCTTGGCCCATCTGCTACTGAACTAAGTATGCCATTTATGACTACTATTATTCCACCTAGTAATGCTACTAGTTCAATTCCTTCTTCATTTGCTAGGATAGGTGCTGATCCTAGGTAGCAGTCAAATGCACAAATAAACGTAGATGCTAATGTTGATCCTAGGGTTAACACTAGTTCAAGTTTTCAAAAAAGACCTATGCAATTAGAAGGCTATAGGTAAATTAGTTTTGATGGAATTTCTGGCTACCCAAATGCTTTTCCAAATGATATTAGAGATAAGGTACCTAAGTTTGCTGGTAATAATGCTATTAGTTGTGAGGAGCATCTTAGGTTACTTGTTGATATGCTTAATGATTATGAGGTAGAGCATGAGGATGTGGTCATGAAATTATTTGTTCAATCTCTAATGGAGGATGTTAGAGATTGGTTTAAGAGACTTCCTCACAAATGTATTGATACTTGGGATTCTTTTGAGAGATGTTTTAAAGAGCAGTTTGGTGATAGGTCTAATTCTAGTTTCATGTTGAATGAATTCCATACCATAAGGAAAAATCAGAATGAATCTATAGTTGAATTCAACATGAGATTTTCGAAGGGTATGCATAAGTTGTTCCAAGTTATGTGGTTAGATGACAATGTCTATCTGACCACATATTTCAATGCATTTGACGGAAAAATGGGATATTTTTTGAGGGACAAAGAACCAAGAACTCTTAGGGATTCTTTTAGGATTGCTATCAATATTGAGAACAATATGAAAATATTAGGAAAATTGGGGGGAAAGAGAGATGACCCAAAGTTGTTTGGGGAAAAGAAATATAAAAAGGAAAATGATAAGAATGTTGGAGCTAGGAGGCAAGAGGAAGATAAATTGGATAAGGTGCTTAATGCATTGAAGGATTTGAAGGCACCTACAAATAGGAACATCAGTGGTCCTACCAATGAGAGGCCTCAGTTCAACAACAATTTCAATAAGCAGAATAGATTGCAGAACTACCCCTACAACACACAATGGAAGGATGGCAAGCCTATTGTCCCTACTATAAGAGGAAAAAATGATAGAGGTGTCCCTAACCCTCTACAAAAATCTTCAATAAATTTCATGGAGGACATACCTTGGTGTGTTGCATGCCAGTCCCCTCATTCTGCAGAGCATTGTGTGGTTGCACATTCTATGGCTGCAAATCAAGATTGTGGCAATGAGGAGATAGATCAAGAAGAAGATCAAGATGATGTTGGATGCAACATGGATACTTCATATCTAGGATATGAAGATGATTCTAATTTTGATGAAGAGGCAGATGTAAATGTAAAGAGACACAATCAGGCCCTTTTTCATCAAGAAGTTTTTTCTGATAGTGAAGACATTGATAGGAAGACATGTAATATGAACTCTTCTTCTGAGCCAATAAATTTGAGAAGGCCTTCTAGAGAAGAGATGGATAGGATTACTACAGAAATGATTACCCAAGTGCAAACCAGAGGCATGGTGGCAAGGAATATAAATGATAAAGTTGCAGGCATGTTTATAAAGAGTACCAACTCTGGAGAACCTAATGAGAACAAATCAAAAGGTGATCACATGGTGAAATTCAAGAGTGTAAAAGGTAAGAATTGTGAGCCTAAGGGAGTTGGAATTGAAAAGATTTCTAGTGAGATTGAGAGGCTAGTTCACACAATGGGTAAGATTGAAAAAATGAGGGTGGCCAATACACCTAATGTGTCAGATAAGCAAAAGGATATTAAGACAGTGCAGATTGAGATTCCTTCTTCTAATCCTATTGATATGTTATCTGTATTATCCCAAATTACAGTTAAGGTTCCATTGTCAGAATTATTGAGGATCCCTGAACACAAAGACAGAGCTATTGCATGGGTAGGTAATGTTCATAAAAATGATGTTGCATGCAATGGATCTTGGGATAAGGCTTTGAAAGGTGTTTTTGCTTAGGGAATTGTGTCTCAAATTCCTCCAATATACTTGGATAGTTCTGTCAATGCCAGCCTTGAAAATATTGATCCATTCTTTTTAAGTGTTCTTATGAATGGAATTAAGTTGAGAAATTGTATGATTGATAGTGGTGCCTCTAATATTATCATGCCTTTCAAAATCATGGAGAAGTTGGGCCTTAAATTTGATACAGTGCAAGGTAGATGTTGTGCAATGGATCAGAGGGAGGTACCAGTTATTGGGAGTATCAATGCAATGCCATATAGGCTGGTAGCATATCCAAAGAAAGAGTTAACAATGAGTGTTTTGGTGGTGGATATCCCTCCTCATTATGGGATGCTACTATCTAGAAGGTGGAGTGCTACCATGGGTGGAAGTTTATCATGTGATCTATCCTATGCCACTTTCAAGATTGATGATCAGTTTGTCAAGATTGAATGAGAGCCAAGAGTATGCCACATGATTGAGAGAAATATTGATAATGAAACTACATGTTTTGTGGATACTGATATTAATTCTTTTAGGGAAGAGATCCTTGTATTTGAGAATGAACCTATTTTGTCACCTATCTCTGATGAGGTAAGTGCTGATTCTATGAGGGATGATTTGTGGGTAATGTACTTTGATGGTGCAAATTGCAAAGATGGTGCAGGAGAAAGTATTTTACTTATTTCTCCTAATGGAAATACCTACAAATTTTCTTTCACATTGAATTTCTTTTGTACCAACAATATAGCAGAATATGAGGCATTGTTGTTAGGACTGAGGTTGGCACAAAAACATGGTATTAAGTGCTTGAGTGTTGTTGGTGATTCTAAGTTGGTGGTGTCCCAAGTCAGGTCAGTATATGCTTCCAAGAACAAGAGGTTGAAACATTATAGAAATGTAGTTTGGGATTTGATTGAACATTTTGATGCCTTCAATGTTGAGTGGAAGGATAGGAGTAACAATAAGATGGCTGACTTGTTAGCCAATATTGCAATCAATCCCAATGATATTACATTTTCTAGTATCTCTAAAGTTGAAATTTAGGCTAGGCCTAGCATACCAGATAATATTGAGAATTGGAAAGTTTTTGATGATGATAATGATATCTTGAAGTTTATGGGTTGTGAGGATCAGTATCATGGTTAGGAATTTGATTGTTCAGCCTTGGTTGAGTGAGTAGAAGGAAGGGAGGTTGTCTTTGGCAATGAGGTCATTCAGCTTGAAACTAACAAGGTGCCCAAGGGGCTTGTTGTTTTGGAGACTATCTTTGATAACCAGGATAGAGTTCAACAGAATATCAAAAGAGAAGATCGTGCTGATTTAGAGGAGATAAATCTTGGAACACATGAGGCACCTAAGAAGGTATACATTAGTAGAGATATATCTCAAAAGGTAAAGAAATCTTTTATCGAATTATTGAGAAAATTCAAACATGTTTTTGCATGGTCATATGATGACCTAAAGGTTTATAGAGAAGATTTGTTTCAACATATTATTCCATTGAAAGAAGATGCTAAACCTTTTTGGCAAAAACAAAGGCCTATTAATCCCACTTTGGCACCCAAGATGCAAGAAGAGTTAATGAAGATGAGAGATGCTGGAATTATCAAGCCTATAAGGCATTCTTCTTGGGTGTCAAACCTTGTTCCTATGAGAAAAAAGAATGGTGACACTAGGCTTTGTGTGGACTTGAGGAATCTAAACATCAGCTCATTAAAGGATAATTATTGTCTACCCAATATGGAAGCTATGTTTTAGAGAGTAATCGGATCATAATTGATGTCTATGATGGATGGTTTCTCTGGCTACAATGAGGTCATTGTCAAGGAATCAGAGCAATTCAAGACAGCTTTCACAACACCTTGGGGGACATATGTTTATGTGAGAATGCCTTTTGGCCTCACAAATGCTGGCGCTACTTTTCAGAGGGCAATGGATGTTGCCTTTTCAGATTTCATAAGTGATTTCCTTGTTGTATATCAAGATGATCTAACTACCTATTCCAAGGAGGAAGAAGAGCATTGCACTCATTTAGAAAGAATATTTGTGAGGGCCTTGGAATTTGGCATTTCTTTGAACCCAAGGAAATGTGCTTTTTATGTCATTGAAGGTAAGTTGCTTGGCCACTTAGTTGGGAAGCAAGGAGTGAGAATTGACCCTAAGAGGGTAGCAGCCATTGATAAAATTCAGAGACCAAAGAATGTTAAAGGAATTCAGTCCTTCTTTGGTGAGGTCAATTTCTTAAGGAGGTTTGTGACAAATTTTGCACAGGTTACTAGACCTATTTCTAAGATGTTGAAGAAGGGATCTACAATCAATTGGGAGGGTGAGCCTGATGAGGGTTTCAAAAGTATCAAGCAGGCTATCAAAGATGCACCAGTGCTTAAGGCACCTAATTGTAATGTCCCAATGCATATCTTTTCCTTTGCATCTTTTCACACTATTGTTGCAGTTTTGTTACAAAAGAATAAGGATGGTTTTGAGCAGCCTATTGCATTTTTTAGTAAATATTTGTAGGCTACAGAATTGAAGTATGACATAAATGAGAAACAAGCATATGCACTTGTGAAGGCAGTCAAGACTTTTAGGTGTTACTTGATGGGAGCAACTGTGATTGCTTTTGTGCCAAGTGCAACTGTGAAGGATATTTTCTCACAGCAAGAGGTGTCTGGAAGAAGATGCAAATGGATCAATAGGATCCAAGAATTCAATGTTGAGGTCCAGATTACTAAGTTGGTTAGAGGACAAGGATTGGCAAAACTGATGGCCCAATCCAATCTTGATGCAAATCAGGTAAATCATTCTGAAATTGATTACACATGTGATATGGATGATTATATCTGGTATTAGGATATCATCTATTATTTAAGAAGTATGAGATGTCCAGATAACATGAATGATAATTAGAAAAGGACATTAAAATTATAGGCCATCAAGTGTGTAATTGTGAAGTGTAAATTGTATAGGAAGAATTTGGATTGCATATTTTTGAAGTGTGTAGATGAAGATCAGGCTAACAAGTTGTTGAAATAAATGCATGAGGGAGTTTGTGGTGGGCATTATATGGGTAAAACAACTACTCATAAGATCTTGAGAGTAGGATTCTGGTGGCCCACAATCTTCAAGGATGCAGAATAGTTGGTGAGGAGGTGTGATGCTTGTCAAAGGTTCTCTGGTACGCTTAAATTTTTAGGAAATGTGCCATTGAAACCAGTAGAAGTTTAGGTTCCTTTCCAACAATGGGGAATTGATTTCATAGGGGAGATACCAAATAAGTCAAGTGGAGGACACTCATGGATCTTAGTTGCCACTGATTACTTTACAAAGTGGGTAGAAGCTATACCTACAAGAAATGCAACTAGTAAGGTGGTAATTGATTTTATGATGAATAATATTGTTACAAGGTTTGGGTGCCCTAAGAGAATAGTAAGTGATGATGCCATGTGCTTCAGGTCTGCTGAATATAAGGACTTTTGCAAAGGTTTGGGAATTCAGATTTATAATTCCTCACCTTATCATCCACAAGGAAATGGTTAGGCAGAATCTACTAATAAGAGTTTGATTAAAATATTAAAGAGAATTCTTGAAAAGAATAAGAGGGCATGGAATTAAAAGCTTCCATTAGCTCTATGGGTTGATAGGGTAACTATGAATAGGGTAACCTAGTATATGGAATTCATGCAAGAATGCCTCAGAATAACTTATTGGAAATGTATAAATTTTTTCAGCATATGATGATGACATAGATGATGAGATGAAATTGAGAATTGAGGACCTCATTAGGTTGGATGAGACTAGAAGAGAATCAGTTGCAAGGAATGCCAAATTGCAGTTGCAGGTTAAGAATTTATATGATAAGAAGACTGTTGACAGAAAGTTTGAACTTGGTGATTTGGTGTTAGTTTGGAATGCCAAACTGGAGGATAAGGGGAAACATGGTAAATTTGATCCCATCTGGCTAGGGCCATATCTAATTCATGAGAAATGGGGCCAAGATTCATACATTATCAAAGAATTAAATGGTGATATTTAGGAATTGCCAGTTCATGGACAATTCTTGAAGAAATACTTCAATTGAGGTATTCTGTTTTCCATGAATAGTAGTTAGGTTTGTACAATTTGTAAATTTTATAAATAAGCTGCTTGCCCCTACCTTATTTTGTCCTGGTCTGTCAGTTTTTGGTCTTGTTGCCTGTTCTGCCTTGCTTGTTCCCTATTGTCTGCAACTTTTCCAGTGGGATGGTCTACTTTAAACCAATGATTCTAAGTCCTTTCTATGCCTACAAGAGGCATACATCCCCAGATAGAGCCACTATTATCATGTGCCAAAAATTTCATGGCTCTAGCTCTCTTCCCCTGGTCTCTGTAATGTTTTTCATGTCTCCGGCTAAAAACCTTGGCAAAAAATTTTTAAAATCTAGCCGTTGGGTCCTTAAATTTAAAATTGCCCTGGCCCTATTTTATTTTCATGTTATGCTTTTGTGGGTCACTTAAAACCTTTAATCTGCATGTGCCTTTTTAAAAAAAAAGACTTCTTTACATGGCGCGGTTAGGTTTCATGTGTCGGCGGGTACCCTTTAATCTTTCCTAAGTTCCCAATGCCCTGCAAGTTTTAAATTTTCCTAAGTCCTAAGCTTTAATTTTTCCTATGTTTCGGTAGCCTTTATTGTCCCTGGGCCTAGCTCTGACACCATCTCCATCTAATGGTGGGTGTATGTTTGCAAGCGATGTGTCAGATGCATGAGATCTTAAGATTTTCGTTGATCTCATTGGGTGACGTTGCCTTTCCTTTTAAGTGGGTCCACATGCCAGGTGTGCCATGTCAGCATTTTCTTATTGGTCCATAGGTAAACAACTTAGCATGCGTCAGTGGGACCTAGTTTTCAAATGTGTCAGAGGGTCCTAATCCTATAGTGAATTGACGAATGCCATATGATGTCATCAAGTGTGTCAGAGGCTTAAGATCTTATGACAACCGTTGATTTTGTTTTGTGTTAGAGGGTTTTCAGAGATGGGAGGAGATTCTTGATCTAATGGTGGGAGTGAAATCTGATAGAATCTTGGAAGTCTCTGCGAACTTCAGACGATCGTTGATCTTCCTGATGTGGGCCTGGTCAAAGTTTCCTAGTCTTTTAGTAGTCTGATAAATTTCCAAAGGCCTCACTCATTCACACAATAAATTGGTGATTCTCTAAATGTTTTAGCGGTTTAGTAAGTGTGTATTCGCAGAATTGCTAAACTTTCTGGTAGATAGATAAAGTGTTTCGTGAACTAGTAGTCACCTTTTATCACTGGTTCACTAAATGTGGGACCAAGGTTAATGTTTTCCTATGGTCGCCAGGTCATGGAGTTAGAAGGTGGGTTAAGTTTTCTTTTCACAAATTGGAAATGCACTATCACATAGTCACTAGAGGTAAACCCAGGGTGGCAGTTGAGTTAAGATCATAAAAGCCTGCGAAGCATGAAGATCTAACAGCCACAACTTAAAGTTAACCTAATTTCAAATTTTGATCGTCTATTTGCTACAAGCACCATAAAGTAGCCGTTTATTTTCAAATTTGAATTTGCAGAGGGTTTCCTGTGACTAGAAGGACTAAAATTCAATGCAGAAGTGATTGGTGCTGGTGGGAGATGATTTGTTTACTGTTGCAGTGTGGTCTACGGTGTTCTTTGATCATCTACAGGGTTTGTACTATGTGGTTTTGAGCTCGAGGCATGTTGCAGGGTTGACATTTTGAGAATTTTTTTGTGGTTCTCAGTACCTTCACAGAGAATTTTTCATGATTGAGGATCATTCCAGGATTTTCTTTCTCCTGGTCCCTTGGGTTTCCACCCCTGTAATAACTTTATAACCATTTCCAATTGGTTGGGTGGTTGAAACCCTAACCCTAGTCATTCAAAGCTTGTTGCATTCTCTTTGAGGATTCCAAGATGACTAGGGAGTATAAATTACAAAATTTTGACTAAGTAGGGGTTCCAAACTGTCTTTGGTCCCAGCTGGTTGTTGATAGTGTTATACTGATAGAGGAGTGGGATTTTGGGTATTTCCTATCTTTGTGTTGTTTTGATTGTATATTGATCTTGAATATGTTAATGAAAATACTATTGAGTTCCAATCTTGCATTTGTGTATGTCTTCTTGTTTTGGTTCTAAGCTCATATATGTTAATGTCACAAAGTGTGTTAGCATATGGTAAACAAAGAGTATTGTGAAGTCATCTTTGAGTCCCTAACAAAGTTAGGTTTAAAGTATTTTGGGTGGGTTTAGTTAGTTTACAACCAAGTAAGAATCTGATGTCCTTATGTTTGAGGGAGAGGGGTAATAGGCAAAGCACTTATCCTAAGCCCAAGAGTGTTTGATTCAAGATCTTTAGCTGATGTATGTAATTGGGTGACTCTTTGCCCTAGGTTAAGGCACTGGTCCAACCTCTGGAGGCATTTCATTGTCATCAAACACACACACAAACATTAAAATGATAAAATCTTAAAGTAGTTAGTAAAGAGTATATAGTTGTATATCATTTAGTGATTCCTTTCAAGAAGTGAATCAAGGGTACACCCGTTTGAGCAATAAGGCTCAAAGTGTAGGAGGATCTCTCTTGATCCTTGTTAATTGGCCCTCTTCCTTGTAGACTTTAGAGTGGTGATATAGTCAAAGTTATATTAAAGTTATCCATCAAAGTATAAATCTACAAGTGAAGATCAAATGGAACCCCCAACAGTGATAACACTGGCACTATCAACATGCAAAGAAAAAACACATTGAGATCAAGTATCACTTCCTAAGAGAGAAAGTGGTAGATAAAGAAGTCAAGGTGGACTATGTGAGTACTAAAGATTAGTTAGTAGAAAAATTCACAAAGCCCTTGCCAAAGGATACTTTTGAGTATCTCATGGAGAAGTTGGGAGTAATTCCCTTCCCTAATTCTTTTTAGAGGAAAGAAGAAAGAGCATCAGTCCTCAGGGACTGATGGATGGTTGACTACTCTACTTCAAGAGTAGTACTGGTGCTTAAACTAATTGGTGCCCTTTTCTATTGATGTCAAAGGGGGAGTTATATATAGTCATGAAAAACATAAGTAAAAGGAGTAATATACTAAGGGGGAGTAGTATTCAGCTATGGAAGTAGTTCAGTTGAACAAATAGAGAATGTTGAAGAATATTGTAGCAGATGGAGGATTCATCCATGGGGGAGTTTTGATGAGGAAATGGAGAATGTTATAAAATAAATTTTCATTTGGATTGGTGGAGTTTTTCATTCCATATGTTGCCATCAATGCCAAAGGGGGAGATTGTTGGAGATTTGGCAACAAGCCAGTACTGACTGTATGTTTGTCATTGATAATAACATATGGTAAGTAGCATGTGTGGAAGACTTATGTAGTAAGATTTTAGTATATGGAGCATGGACATGGTATCAACATGATATCATGGATGCAGAGGTTAACTGTTAGTACAAATAGTTATATAGTAGCTTGTGTCAGTAGTGTTCCTAAAAGAGTTACAGGCAGTGTTTTGTGAATGATTATCTGTACTGTTATCATGGAGCTTTGCGCGTTTGGATATTTGATGGAGACATGTTAGTGATGTTACATTTTGTATCATCTTAAAATGGAAGCACTTCCATGATAAGAGTGTTTAGCCCTCCGAGTAAGTGGTTTGTGGTCATGTTAAGTGGCTTGATTAGGTCTTTGCATGTATTTGGCTTTCTCCCCACTTTTCACTTCTTCCTCGCACTTCATTCCTTCATTCTAGGTGAAATTAGGGTTAGGATCTTAAGGATTCTCCTGAATTTCCCTCTTCTATGGCTATATTTTCTAGGTAGGGTTTAGAAATAGATCCTCTTGGGCTTCATCACAGTAATCATACGATTTTATGTCTATCTCTGACATTCTATCCTGTTCTGGTATCAGTGCTAGGTTTTTGGGCATCCCCGAGACCTCCTGACTTGGTTTTGAGTCAACTTGGGATCAGGGTCAGGGTTGAGTTAGAACTTGACTAGGTCAGGGTCAAGCTCAACCCTGACTAGGTCAAGTCCAACCTTGACTTTGTCCCCTTCTTTCAAAATTCCAATTTCCAAAATTTTTGGGCTTCAGGCTTTCAGGAGATTTATTTTCCCACCTCCAAGTCGGCCATTTCAAGTTTTGGGATGGTAAATCCTTTAATTACATTTAATCTAGGTATATTTTCTAAAGGTGAGGACCTAATTGCAATTTAATTCACCAAGGTGGCCCCTCTAGAGGAGTGTGCCCTAGTTCACTATAAAAGGAGGCCTTCCTCTCTCATTTTATCATCAAGTTTTGTGAGAACATCTCATCTCAAGTTTTCATGCTCAAGTTTTCTCAAGCTCTCAAGGTGATCAAGCAAGCATCCATTCAAGCATTCAAATTTTCTTCTCCATTGAAGATCAAGGATCTCAAGCATTCAAGCCATTGAAGGTCCTTTGTTCATCTTCAAAATCCATTTCTTTATTCCATTAAGGTGGATTCCAAGCATACAATGATGGAGGTTTGACTTACATTTATTGTTTTGTTCAAGCTTTCATATCAATATACTTGTTTACATTCAAAATACAATTGCATATCTATTGAATTGCATAGATTTATTGTTAGATCCTTTTCTACTACTTTCTAGCATTCCTATTTCAATTTCAATATTAAGGTTGATTCCAAACCGGGGTTTGACCAAGGCAAACCCCTCAAACAAACAACAAAAATCCTCTTTTTCTTGCAAGTACAGGTGCAGAGTTTCAGATCTGAGAGCAAACTTGGATACCCTTTTTGGAAAACTTTCAGGATGTACGAATAGAATTTGAATTAGACTTCAAATAAAGAATGTGGTATTTGACCTTTTATGAGGGTCAAACCTGAGCTGAGTCATTTTAAGGAAAGATTTATGGGTTTTCTCCATCTCGACATTTCTAGTCCAAGATAGATTTCAAATTTTCTCGAAAGTGTACACAGACATTAGAATTTAACATTTTCCAGATTTTCCCTAATTTGAGGTTAGTACTTCTATTTCAGTTATTTTATATTCCAAACATAATATAATATATCCTCACATAGGGAAATATTGGATTTACTCTCTCTCTTACATATTATTTTCCATAAATTGATTTGATTGTGCATTAACCTTTTGGTTGATCAAATCAGATCTCTTCTTTGGGGAATTTGGGTTTGAGAATAGGTCTCATATTTCCCCCTTTACATTTGAATAGGGGTGAATCCATTTTACAACTATTCATTTTGGTGAACCTGATACGCTTTCCCTCCTTTCTTTTGTGGATTTAGATGCTCTATTGTGTTAGATCTTCCTTTGTATTCCCTTGTGTGTTCACCTTCACTATTCATTTTGGTGAACCCGACATACTTACTCTCCTTTTCTTTTGTGGAATTAGATGCCCTATTGTGTTGAATTCTAGATCTTTTCTTGCATTTAGTCTATGCTCTTAATTCAAAAATACAAAAAAAAATCTATATATTCCATAAAAATACAAAAAAAAATTCATTTTCTATGGTGATTGTTAAGATGATTTGTTACATGGTTCTATTCTTTATTACTCTTCTTTTAGCATCTCTTTATAATACATATGATGTGTATGAGAGTATCATTCACTTCATTTTGTTGATGACACTTCACTTTTCTCTTGCCTATGCTTTTGTAAAGATGACCGACACTACTCTGCCTACATTTAAAAAATTTCTTAGGGATTTATGTGGTAGCCTTATTCATCTTTTAGATTATATGAAGAATTTGGTAGATGACACACCATCTCCTACCCTTCCTAATCATAATCTTAATCCTATCAATCCTAATCTTCCTATTCCAATACCTAATTCTTCATCTATTAATCCTCGTGCTTCCCATACTTATGATGGGATTCAAGCTATCATTCAGGGTGCAGATGTGCAAGATTTCTTTGATTTACCTTCTCCTACAATTCATGATGATATTAAAGGAAAGGGTAAAGAAACTTATTCCAAACCTACTATCCTACCTTATGCAACCTTTACTCATGAACATGATAAACAATCACCTCTTGTAGTAGCTTTACATGATATGTACACTACTTGATATAATATGGTGACTAAACAAGGTTATAAAGGTTTAGGGCTAGGAGTTAATGAGCATGGTATTAAGTTCCCCATTCAGATACCCCCTAAACTAGATATGTGTGGTTTTGGATGTTCACAATCTCACCTCAAGTTAAGTGGTATTGATCTTTGTCCTCCTATTCATGTTCCTCTCCCTACATCTATATTAGATAACTCTGCTACTCGTCAAGAAATTGCTAAGAAGGTATAGGTTGAGCTAATGAATTCCAAGAAAGAAATCTTTAGACCTATGCTAATAGATGCTCTCTATCAATATAAATGTCCTTTTCATTATAGTAACAAACATTTGCTTGCTGATTGTAAACATTTCAAGTTATATGTTAGAGAAAGAGCTGCTTTAGGAATTATATCTCACTCTCATGCAGTTTTACAATTTCTTCATAATTTTGATATAGGGGATTCCCCTCCTTTAGATATAATGTAAATATTCTTCTCCTCTTGTCTCATGACTAGGGGGCAAGAGGTGTATCTTCATCCAGTCTCCTAGAATCCATTAGGTCTTTTATTTGAGGCTTAATTGGTATTCTTTCTCTCCTATTTTTCTATGGTTTTGTGTTATCTTCATAATCATCCATAGAATCTATTTTTCATGATTTATTTTATAAGACTCTTTTTTTGAAAATGTATCCCTTGTCTCTATCTCTAGGGGGCAAGGTATCTCTTTCTCTTTGTCTAGGGAGCTACTTTCCTTAGCTTAGTGGTATTTGTTTATATGGAAATATTATTTCATTATATTTTGACTATGGATAACCTTCTTATATGAGAAGTGGTTGTCCTACATCATCACTTCTTCTCTATTTTGAAAATTATATTCTCTATAAACTTTCACCCTTTCTTGGTGTTAGAGCTGCTTTCCTCATTCCAAAGATTCCTCTTCCTCACAGGGGGCTTGATGATTGAATCTTTGTTTCCTACCTTTTGAAAGTTGATATTTTCCTCTTTGGTGGGGGTCTTGTTGATAAGATCTCTTTCATTTGAGGATCCTTTTCCATGAGTGACATATCCTTTTCATGATTATCTATACTCTTGGATGTAGGGGTCAATATCCCTCACTAAGAATATGGTATACATTGTTGTAAGCAAGATATCTCCTTGCATTGTGAAGTCAGTATCCTCTTCCATCTTTGTCCTCTTCTTGGGGGGCAAGGATGCCATCTCCTTCTTTTCTATCTTTCCAGGATTCACCTCTTTCCTTGGGTAAGTAGTATTTATCTATTATGTGACATTTAATCATAACATGACAATTATGGTTTGTATTAAGGATCTATGTCCTTGATTGTAACCTATTTCATTGTTTGACATTGGGTTTTCATGGTTGATATATCTCTCACCTTGGAAATTGAATAGTGTGCTATCCTTCATAAGGGTTACTTTCTTTTCCACCTCTTGCATGATATCTCTTTACATTCATCCCTTCCATGACCTCATAGGAGCTGTGACCTTCTTGGCTTGGACTAGGTGTTGTTTGTGGATATTATCTTGATGCTGAAGAAGGTTTTATCCCTATTCTTTTCTTTCCTTAACATGCCAAAATAGTATGTTTTTACCATATTAAGGAGGGGGGCATATATAGGGTCTCCCTTGTACTATAGTTTTTTAATTTTTAGATGCTAAATCTTGAAAAGACGTGCATTCATATGCTAAATCTTTCGATGGTAATGCACATAAGTTGGTAATTCCTGAGGAGACACACATTTTTCAAAATTTTCAATATGCTAAATCCTCTGAAGGTAATGCACATAAGTTGCTAAATCTTGAAGGGACGCGCATTTCCAATTTCAAATATGCTAAATCTTGGAAGGTAACACACATAAGTTACTAAATCCTGAAAAGACACACACCTATATGCTAAATCTTCCAAAGTTAACACACATAAGTTGCTAAATCCTGAGGAAACATGCATTTTATATTCATAGTGATACAAGAAGGTGGATCTATGGGTATTCTAGAAGTCGTTAGAAGAAGCATTACAATTACAGGCATAGTTTATGGGTGAACCTGTTGGGCTCTCCCTCTAGGGTGATTCACAGTAAGGTGGGCATCTTACTGGGTGAGGTAATCACTTTCTTCTTTCTCTCTTTTTTTCTTTCATGCTAGTGGGATAGGATCATGAAGCTATGTTATTTATAGTGTTAATCTTGTCTTTCTTATGTAAACATTTATGCTTTTATGATAGCTTTCCAAATATGATATTAGTATGAGGAATATTTCTTAGCAAGGTTTCTTATGCTAATTGATTTGGGTTGTTTAGTGCTAACCCTTGTTCTTTTGGTTTTCTTGTTTCATACCCTTGTGCATATGTTGAGTTAGAATCCTTAGTCTAGGGGCTTATGTCCTTAGTTAAGTGTTATTTTATCTCTTTGTGAATCCACTTGGATCTTCTCTTTCCAATCTCCTTTACCAAGAGTTTGCATTGAGTCCATACTCTTGCTAAAGTGGGGGCTTAATGTATCGTCTTAAAATGGAAGCACTTCCATGATAAGAGAATTTAGCCCTCTGAGTAAGTGGTTTGGGGTCATGTTAAGTTCCTTGATTGGGTATTTTCATGTATTTGGCTTTCTCCCCACTTTCCACTTCTTCCCCGCACTTGATTCCTTCATTCTAGGTGAAATTAGGGTTAGGATCTTAAGGATTCTCTTGAATTTCCCTCTTATATGGCTCTAGTTTCTAGCTAGGGTTTAGAAATAGATCCTCCTAGGATTCATAATAGTAATCATAGGATTTTATGTCTCTCTCTAACATTCTCTCATGTTTTGGCATTAGTTCTAGGTTTTTGGACATCCCCAGGACCTCCTGACTTGGTTTTGAGTCAACTTGGGACCAAGGTCAGGGTCGAGTTAGAACCTGACTAGGTTAGGGTTAAGCTCAACCCTAAATATGTCAAGGTCAAGCTCAACCCTGACTAGGTTAGGTCCAACCTTGACTTTGACCCCTTCTTTCAAAATTCCAATTTCCAAAATTTCCAGGCTTCGGGCTTTCAGGAGATTTATTTTCTCACCTTTGGGTCATCCATTTCGGGTTTCAAGATGGTAAATCCTTTAATTGCATTTAATATAGGTATATTTTCTAAAGGTGAGGACCTAATTGGGATTTAATTCACCAAGGTGGCCCCTCTAGAGGAATGTGGCCTAGTTCACTATAAAAGGAGGCCTTTCTCTCTCATTTTATCATCAAGTTTTGTGAGAACATCTCATCTCAAGTTTTCATGCTCAAGTTTTCTCAAGCTCTCAAGGTGATCAAGAAAGCATCCATTTCTTTCTTCCATTAAGGTGGATTCCAAACATACAATCATGGAGGTTTGATTTACATTTATTGTTTTCTTCAAGCTTTTGTATCAATATACTTGTTTACATTCAAAATACAATTGCATATCTATTGAACTGCATAGCTTTATTGTTAGATCCTTTTCTACTACTTGCTAGTATTCCTATTTCAATTTCAATATTAAGGTTGATTCCAAATGAGGGTTTGACCAAGGAAAACCCCTTAAACAAACAACAAAAATCCTCTTTTTCTTGGAGGTACAGGTGTGAAGTTTCGGATTTGAGAGCAAATTTGGATACCCTTTTCGGCAAACTTCCAAGGTTTGTGAACAGAATTAAAATCAAACTTCAAATAAAGAATGTGGTATTTGACCTTTTATGAGGGTCAAACCTGAGTTGAGTCATTTTGAGGAAAGATTTTTGGGTTTTCTCCATCTTGACATTTCTAGTCCATGATATGTTTCAGATTTTCCTGAAAGTGTACATAGACATCAGAATTTAACATTTTCCAGGTTGCCCTAATTTGAGGTTAGTACTTGTATTTCAGTTATTCTATATTCCAAACACAATATAATATATCCTCTCATAGGGAAATATTGGATTTAATCTCTCTCTTCCATACTCTTTTCCATAAATTGATTCGATTGTGCATTAACTTTTTGGTTGATCAAATCGGATCTCTTCTTTGGGGAATTTGGGTTTGAGAATAGGTCTCATATTTCTCCCTTTACATTTGAATAGGGGTGGATCCATTTTACAACTATTCACATTCATGGATGAAGTGTCTGATAATCAGTAGAATTGAAGTTATGCAGTCGCTATTCACCAGTAGCAGTTTCCTGTGTTTATTCAGAAAGGCCAATAGGGATTATATTGATTTAGGAGTTGTGTCTATCATTTTGGTATGTGCCCTTGGATTAGTGCTTGGAGAAGAGTTAGTAATGTTTAGTTAAGAGTGCATGAATTAATTCAGCTTGAGGAGAAAGTTATAGTTACTTTGGTAGAGCTGACAGTGTGTTGCATGTATCTACATTTATTATTAAAGTCCTAGATTGTGTTGTGTGCTTAGTAGAGCCAATAGAATTATTATTGGAGTATGTTGTGGTTTCTCTAATATGATTTCAAGGTGGTTCTAATAGGCTGACTTAATTATATCATTTAGAGGAAATATATTTATAGGTAGTCATTTGTGATTGCTAAGGTGTGGTTCATAGTTAATTGTTAAGAGCAGAGTAGAGTGTGCGAAGTGTTGAGCCATCAGTAGAAGGTCTATGTGACCAAGTGAAGAGTTTATGCTGTATATTGGAACTGATCTAGACAATAGGTCAAAGTGGAGTTTACCAAGATCCAAATATAGTGTGTATCTGTTACTCAGAAGGTTGCAGCCTTCACCCCTTTGAGCAGTGTGCTCTCAGGCAGTGTGTCCTCACCCCTAACAGGGTTAATTGTAAAAGACTCCTAACAGGGTTTGACCCTTGACCAGGTCACTATACTAAATGCATTGTAAATAAAACTCCTAATAGGTTTAAGGATCTTCTAACAAGGATCATAATACACTAGTGCAGATTATTAGAAGGTGTCAATTCCCACTGAGGTTTTTACCTATTTGGATTTCCTCGTAACTAAAATATTGGTGTTGTGTTCAAGTGTTCTTTCATTGTGTTTATGCTTCATGTTTAAGTATACTTAATTGGACAAAGAATTGAAACTTGTAGATAAATGATTCACCCCCCCCTCTCAGTTATCTCTTGGGACTATTCCTAACATTAGGTTCTTCTGCAAATCTTCCAACAATACCAACAACATTGGCAATGTCTGGTCTAGTTTAAGTAAGATATATAAGTCTACCAATCATAGACTTATACAAGGTTATGTATACCACTGGTGAATCATATTCTTTTGAAAGCTTGCATCTAGTTATCATAGGAGTACTTATTGGCTTGCAATCATCCATCTTGAATTTCTTCAAGATCTCTTTCACATACTTAGTCTGATTTATGAATATACCTTTGTTTGTTTGTTGCACATTCAATCCCAAAAAGTACTCGATAGGTTAAATCATGCTCATCTCAAATTCACTGCACATCTCCTTAGCAAATTTAGCACTGAGCTTATCATTACCACCAAAGATAATGTCATCAACAAATATGGAAACTAATAATAATCCATCAAATGTTTCTCTTATAAATAAATTACAATCTATTTCTTCTTTCTTGAATCCAATCTTTGTCAAATATCCATCAAGTCTTTCATACCATGCTCTAGGGGCTTTCTTAAGTCGATAGAGGGCTTTCTTCAATCTGTATACCATATCAGGTCTATCTGATAAGGTGAATCCTTTAGGATTCTCTATGTATACTTCTTCCTTCAACTCTCCATTTAGGAATGCTAACTTAACATCCATCTAGTATACCTTAAAATCTTTAAAGGTAGCATAGGCTAGAAATAATTTTATGGCTTCCAATCTTCTTATAGGGGAAAATGTATCTAAATAATCAATTCCTTCTCTTTGTGCATATCCTTTACACACTAGTCTTGCTTTATTTCTTACTACTATTCCATCTTCATTCATCTTTTTTTTGAATATCCATATTGTTCCAATTACATTATTATCACTAGACCTAGGGACCAATTCCCATGTGAATTTCTTAATTATCTGATTGTTGGTACCCATATAGCCTCCGATAATAAAACTTTTAGTTTAGGGTTCTGAAACTCTTTGAACTAAGTTTAAAGCAGTTCCAAGTGGTTCATTTTGCTAAAGTGGGTTTAAATGGTTTATTCTAATTTATCTTGGTTCTTTTGGATTGAGAAAGTTCACCTTATTGGTTCAAATTGATCTCAATAAGTTCACAGATGCAGCAGTACAGGTTACTCATGTTCATCTAGTTCCACTTCAAATTTAGAGTCCAATTCAGAGACATGACTATTGGTGCAATTTAGTGTTTTAGTATTGAGAGGTTTAGATGTGCAATTCATTGGCTCAAGTTTAGTGGTTCAACATTGAATTTCAAAGGTACAATCTCAATGTTTCGAAGATGAGGTTCTAGATCCAAGTCTAGAATTTGAAACATGAATTAGGAGCAAAGAAGCAAATGACATAGGTTCACATCATAAGTTGAGTCCCCTCAAGAAGTTTGTGCATCGGCCCAAAGATGAAAAATTCTATTACCCAAAAGTCTTTGAATGAAAAGGTTGCCAAGCAGGTAAGCTAGACTTGCTATATTTGAATAGAATAAAAAACCAAAGGGACCCTTGGGGTCATGAATGAAACTCTAAAACAAGAGGTTGTAGAAACTAAAATTCCAAAGGAACAAGATTCTCTAGAGGGTAAGGGATATAATGCCTTGAAAGAACTTGAAGGCTACAATGATATCATAGAACAGTCTCTGAAGGATGACGCAAAAGTGACCCAACTATTAGTGCAGATGAAGTCTTCTTGTTTGGGCATTTAGGGTTAGTTTATAATCATTTTCTTTGAAGAAAAATCTATTCATCAACATATTTTTGGTGACTCTATTGGGGATTGGAATCGAAGATTCAGTGCTAATTTTATTTCCTCAGTTTGTATATGATATATGTATATGCAGGCTTGGTGACTCTACTAATTCATCATGCAGACCAGAAAGATCATGATCAAGAAAAGGCCTAATCCTACTCTTATGGAGATCTATCCAATGCATGACAAAGTGTTAAGCGAGTTCTTGCATATTTTCAAAGAAAGTATCTCTCGGGCTGTCAGAGAAAAGATTAGTCTAGAAGATGATCATGCAAACACTCTTTATTGGAAAAGTCTTTGTGCACAGTTTCAAAAACTCAAGGATATAAAAGAGTATGAAGAAAAGGTGGCAAGGCTGAAAGAAGAGCTGACAGTTGATGATGAAGAACCTCCGATAATCTCATCTTATTTTATCTCTTGCAACTATGCAGTCTTTGCTAATCATGATGACTCTCAGAGAAACATATATAAAGGTTCTCTTGAGTCCTTTTTCTCTCCAGATTTAGAAAGTTTTAGATTTGAGAGTGATGATATTCATCTTGCTTTGAAAGTTCCTATTTATGAAAAATTTGATAGTAACATGTTTTCAGAGTTTAAATGTTTTGTTTTTAATGAAGAGGTTGAAAGTAACTCGTCCCATTGTGAAATTGGTGGTCAGTCCATTGGAGAATCTTGTCAATTTAAAGATAAAATTTGTGGTGATGATAAGGTAGGATTGTAGGTTGAGAAGGTTTCTCAGGCTGAAACTCTTGTTGAAGGAGGAAATGTTGAAGTTAACCCCCAACTTATGGGTAACTCGGTTGAAATATTGTATGATACTCTCTTCAAAAAAGAAGAAGAAGACATCATATGAAGATTTTTATCACCTCTTGGACAAGGAGATCCCTCTTTGAATAGTCCAGATGCACAAGAGAAAACAAAAGGTCATATGTGTTACATATTTGATGATGCCCTGATTCTTGATAGAGTTGAAGCAAATTTTTATGATAGTTTTGATCCCATGCTGGATGAATTTTCTCTTTTTGATAATACAAAATATGATTCTCATGATTATGGAAAGGAGTGTGCCATTGTGGGTAGTGGTCTGGAGGCCAAGGAAGAAGTTCCTGAATATTTTTTGTTTCAATTTGAGATGTTTCCTTGTTTGAAGAATGTTAAAGACAAATCATTCAAAGATGAAGAATGCTATGATGAATTATGGATGTTTGGAAAAGATTGTTTTTGAGCATATTTATATGTGCTTTTAGCTTGTAGTTTGGCATTGAAGAAGTCATTTATAGGAAATGGTTTGGAGCTGCTCCATTGAGACATGTCTTGCTACTGCGGAAAGGCTCTTATTTCTTCTAGCCAGTAAATGGATTCACGTGACTTCTTCTTGCTTTCAGTTCCTATGGAAGGCTTTCTTCCTACCTTTGTATATGTTTTAAATTTTCTTTTGGTGTGCGTAGTTTTAGTTTGAATAATGTTCAAGCTTTGAGCTTGCTGGTAGTTTAGGTGTTTTGGTGCCCTGTTGTTTTGCCCTTCTCCCCTCTGCCCTCTCTGCAAGCATCTCCCAGCTTTCCTTTTCTTAAGTGACTCTATTCGCCCAATGGATAAGGCACTTGTCTTTCCCTAGAGATTACTAGAGTTCTCTATTTTTGTGCCAAAAACAATCCCACAGTTAGAGCCCATGTTGGTACCCATATAGACTCCGGTAATAAAACTTTCCATTTAGGGTTCTGAAACTCTTTGAACTAAGTTCAAAGCAGTTCCAAGTGGTCCATTTTGCTAAAGTGGGTTTAAATGGTTTATTCTAATTTATCTTGGTTCTTTTGGATCAAGAAATTTCACCTTATTGGTTTAGATTGATCTTAATAAGTTCACAGATGCAGCAATGCAGGTTACTCAAGTTCATCTAGTTCCACTTCAGATTTAGAGTCCAATTTAGAGACATGACTATTGGTGCAATTCAGTGTTTTAGTAATAAGAGGTTCAGATGTGCAATTTATTGGCTCAATTTTAGTGGTTCAACATTGAAGTTCAAAGGTACAATCTTAGTGTTTCAAATATGAGGTTCTAGATCCAAGTCCAGAATTTGAAACATGAATTAGGAGGAAAGAAGCAAATGACATAGGTTCACATCATAAGTTGAGTCCCCTCAGGAAGTCTATGCATTGGCCCAAAGATGAATAATTCTATTACCAGAAAGTCTTCGAATGAGAAGGCTTCCAAGCAGGTAAGCTAGACTTGCTATATTTGAACAGAATCAAAAACCAAAGGGACCCTTGGGGTCATGAATGAAACTCTAAAATAAGAGGTTGTAGAAACTGAAATTCCAAAGGAACAATATTATCTAGAGGGTAAGGGATATAATGCCTTGAAAGAACTTGAAGGCTACAATGATATCATAGAACAGTCTCTGAAGGATGATGCAGAAGTGACCCAACTATTAGTGCAGATCAAGTCTTCTTGTTTGGGCATTTAGGGTTAATTTATAATCATTTTATTTGAAGACAAATCTATTCACCAACATTGATCTATCTCTTCTTTCATTGATTCATGCCAATTTGAATCATTACATGCATCTTCAACACTTAAGGGTTCAATCTATGATAGTAAACATACCTCTTCATTTTCTATGGAACTTTGTGCTTTTGATCTTGTCATGACTTTGTTGATCTAATCTCCAATGATGTCTTCCTTTGAATGATATCTAGATGTGAATTTAGGAACATTAGGTGTGACTCTCTCATATGCCTTTTGTGTTTCTTCTTCACTTGTTTCATGGTCATTCAATAGAACATCTATGATGTCAAACATTTCTTCAACCACTACTTCACTACTAGTAGATCTAGGTTCTTCTTCAATCATAGGTGCATAATCATGGTATCTCTCTTGAATCATAAACTTCTAATCAATCTTAACATGAGCACTTTCAATGATCTTCAATCTGAGATTAAAACATCTATAAGCTTTTCTTTTAGTAGAGTAACCAAGAAAAATACCTTCATCACTTCTTGCATCAAACTTGCCAATGGCTTCATCTCTCCTAATGTAACACTTGCTTCCAAAGATTCTAAAGTATTTGACTATACGTACATTCCCAAACCATAGCTCATAAGGTGTCTTGTCTGTGCCTGGCCTTAATTGAATTCTATTGATAGTATAGACTATAGCATGGAATGAATCTCTCCAATAGGTGTGCACCGCCTTTCCTTCAATCATGTAGTGTGAACAGTGTGAAGAATGATCATATTCCTCCTTTCTACTATTCCATTCTGCTAAGGGGTTCTAGGTGCACTTAAATATCTCTTTATCCCATGTTCTTCGTAGTACTCATAAAATTTTTCAGAGGTGAATTCTCCTCCTCTATGTGATCTCAGACATTTAATCTTCAATCCAGACTCATTTTTAACCTTAGCTTTGAATATTTTAAACTTCTCAAATGCTTCTAATTTGTCTTTTAAGAATGCAACCCACATCATTCTAGAATAATCATCAACAAACAAAATAAAGTACCTTTCTCTATGTAGTATGATCTTATTTGAGTTGGTCCACATAAGTCTGTATATATTATATCCAATTTGTTCTCTACTAGATTGTTCTTGCTTTTGAATGAATTCCTTACATTCTTTCCCATCACACATTCCCTGCATATTGTATCAACTGGTTTTGCAATGCTAGGAAGGTCTCTTACTACCTTTACATTACTTATCTTCACTATGTTGTCAAAATTGATGTGACATAGTCTTTTGTGCCATAGCCAACTGTCATCTACTTTAGCACTAAAACAACTTGCTTCAAGATTAAGCTAAAAAACATTACCTTTAGTCTTTGAACCTAATACAATCATCTCTCCTTTTTTATTGATGATGCATTTGTTGTATTTGAATTCTAACTAATACCCTTTTTCAAGCAACTGTCCTACACTAAGTAGATTATGTCGCAATCCATCAACATAAAGAACATCATTAGTGATGTTATTTCCATTCAAGGTGATAGCTCCTCTACCTATGATAGGTTTAGGAGTGTTGTCTCCAAATCTAACCATGCCACATTTGTATCTATCTATATGTATGAATCTATCCTTGTCTCATGTCATATGATGTGAGAAACTGGTGTCAACAATCCAATCTATCCTGATGTCAAGTTGTGAAATTAGTGCTAACTATTGTGTTTTCTTTTCATCTTCAAGGTCCATTTCATCAAACATTTTCTCCATGTCTTCAAGAGAATTGAATCTAATTTCATCCTTTTCTGATTTTTCTTCTGATACTCCATCACCAGCATAGTAACATTCTTTTGTATACTTAGGTTTGTAGTTAGTTTTGAACTTCTTGACTCTTGTAGGACACTTAGATGCAAAGTGACCAATCTTGTTACATGAATAGCATTTGAATGGTAACTAACCTTTATATTCCCCTTTTCCTTTCCTTTCCTTCTTAGAAATTAAAGCAATGAAATCATTTAGATCTTTCTCTTCATCATCAAATTATCAAAATTACCATAGGTGTTCAAAGATTTCTTACCATGGACTAAAGCTTTGAATGTTGTTTCACTTTTAGGCTCTTTCTTCAATCTTGATATCTCAAAGGCTGAAAGCTTGTTGATTAAAGTCTCTCTTTTAAAGTCTTTTGTGGACTACACAATTTCATCTAGGATGCATATCTTGTTGTCATATTTTGGTGTCAAGGTAGTCATCAATTTATCCATTATGTCTTCTTTCAAGATTTTTCCACCATTATTTATGATTCCAACAACTGCTTCATTAATCCTTTGATTGTAAGCTCTAACATTCTCTTTAGGTAGCATCTCTAACGTATTGTATCTTTTCTTCCATGTTTTTCTATGCACATTCTTGGCTTGAATATCTCCTTCAAACATGCCTTCTAGGTATTTCCATATCTTATAGGCCTTGTAGATTTTCTTGATTTTTGAAAACTCGCTGTCAGATAGGGCACTGATAAGGGCTTCTTTGGAAATAGCATTTTAAGTGAACATCTCCTTTTTCTTCAAGGTTTCATCTTCTTTTGCAAGATTTGCTAGTGAATGAATCTCAACTTCTTTGGTAGCTACTTCAAAAATCTCAAAGGCAATGCAATGCAAATGTGTCATCATTTTGTTTTTCCAATGTAGATAGTTCTCTCCATCAAACTTATGACTTTATTTTCTAAATAATGCCATCTGATCAACCTCAAGCTATTACACCTTCTCTCTGAGGTGCTTGGCTCTGATACCAATTATTAGGAATGGTCCCAAGAGATAACTGAGAGGGGGGGTGAATCAGTTATCTACAAGCTTGAATTCTTTATCCAATCAATTAAAGAAGAACATTGAGGATAAACACAATATAAGAACACTTAACACAACATGACAATTTTGGTTATGGGGAAACCCAAATAGGTAAAAACCCTAGTGGAAATTGACACCCACTAAGAACTGCCCTATTGTATTATGATACTTGTTAAAAGATCTTACAACCCTATTAGGAGTTGATCTTTACAATGCAATAAGTATAGTGACCTGGTCAAGGGTTGGACCTTGTTAGAAGTCTTTTACAATTAACCCTGTTAGGGGTGAGGACACAATGTATGGGAGCACACTGCTCAAATGAGTGAAGGTTGCAACCTTTTGTTTAACAGATACACACTATATCTAGATCTTGGTGAACTGCACTTAGACCTATTGTCTTGATCAGTACCAACAAATATCATATACTCTCTACTTTTTCACATAGACCTTTTGCTAATGCCTCAACACTTCGCACCTTCTACTCCACTCTTATCTTTCAACTCTCTACCATTCCTAGCAATCAAAAATGACTACCTATAAATATCTTTCCTCTAAATGATATAATCAAGTCAGCCTTTTAGAACCATCATTAAATCATATTAGAGAAACAATACAACTCTCAAACAACATCTCAGTTGGCTCTACTAAGTACGCAACCCAAATTAGGACCGCCCAACTCAATGTGAGTAAACGCGTCACTTCATACTGTCGACTCCACAAAATTAATTGATACTTTCTTCTTATACTAAATTACATCATGAGCTCTTAAGAAAACAATATCAACTCTTCTCTAAGCACTAATCTAAGCACACATATCAAATTGATAGGTGCAACTACTACAACAATAAAATCAATGTTGGCTCTACTAGATAAACTCAAGAAATTGTGACTATCAACAAGAGATTTTATTACTCAACTTGTACTACATATCTAACTCTGATTCCATGAATATAGTATCATACATATGTCTACAACATACATCTAAATTCACAAGGCTCCATTACAACCATACTATAAATCATATACAACACTCTTCCTGGGACCTCTCAGAAACTCTCACTTATATAGACTATTCTATTACTATCTTCACTTCAAATCAACCTCTACATCCATGATATCATGCTAATAACATATCTAGAAAAAATATACTTATAGCTCTCTCTATCAAGCTTCCACACATGCTGCTTACCATATGTTGTCATCAATGAAAAACATACAGTCAACACTCTACCTTGCTAGAAAATCTCCAACATGATCTAGTTGATCTTATTGTTACTCCTAATAGGGTAAGATCACCAAAAGTGATCACAATATTTATACCCTTAACTAACATAGTTTTTTACTATAGTAGTGAAGCTTTGTGGGTGTCATCTCCAGTGCGGTTTTTACCTTCTAACAAGGATTTCTTTGATACCAAAACATTTGTATTATGTGTATGAATTTTCAAGAATGGTTTATTGATTAGGTTACATGTATTTACATTTTCAACTATATTTGAATGTATGTTACATGTGATAGATCCAATATATTATTCAAAGATTGAACAACATAGATGCCAAGCTTTTAGGCCTTCCTAGTTATGGCCACATATAAAGAAATAAATCTCAAATCCTATTATTGGTCTGTCAAAGTCTCAAATCTAGCTTTCTCTAAGAAAATACCACTCTAACAACACTCTCTCTAAAGATACATCATTTTATTACATATAGAAAATGCCTCCAAAGGTTGGCTAAGAAAGAATTACATTTCCCAAGAAAAGGAAATGTGTACAAAAAATATGTCCGACCCAAAAATGAATCAAAAATCTATGAAAAAGAAACAAAAAGGAGTGTGATCTTAGGAAATGATCCACAGGAGATCCACCAACCACACATTATGATCACAATGGTCAAGATTCAAAAGATCAGCAACCACACATCGAATCTCCAAATAGGTCCAACCAAGAAATGAACAAGTTACCCAAGGATAGTAAAAGCATCAAATCTTGAACATCCATGAGCTACAAGAGGTTTGATCATAGGAAAATGATCCCAAATAAGTTTCAAATAAGACTATATAATCACACATGCTATCTCAAACAAATGAATGATCGGTCAGCATAATCTCTTCAACTAGTAAACAAGAACAAAATACAAAGAACTATTTGATGTAGGAGCATCTTGGGTGTAAGAGCAATCTTGCATCACCCAAAAATATTTCTATTTTAGTATTCAATAAGGGCTATCTTGTGTAGAGTTGATAGATCCAATATATTATTCAAAGATTGAACAACATAGATGCCAAGCTTTTAGGCCTTCCTAGTTATGGCCACATATAAAGAAATAAATCTCAAATCCTATTATTGGTCTGTCAAAGTCTCAAATCTAGCTTTCTCTAAGAAAATACCACTCTAACAACACTCTCTCTAAGATACATCATTTTATTACATATAGAAAATGCCTCCAAAGGTTGGCTAAGAAAGAATTACATTTCCCAAGAAAAGGAAATGTGTACAAAAACTATGTCCGACCCAAAAATGAATCAAAAATCTATGAAAAAGAAACAACAAGGAGTGTGATCTTAGGAAATGATCCACAGGAGATCCACCAACCACACATTATGATCACAATGGTCAAGATTCAAAAGATCAGCAACCACACATCGAATCTCCAAATAGGTCCAACCAAGAAATGAACAAGTTACCCAAGGATAGTAAAAGCATCAAATCTTGAACATCCATGAGCTACAAGAGGTTTGATCATAGGAAAATGATCCCAAATAAGTTTCAAATAAGACTATATAATCACACATGCTATCTCAAACAAATGAATGATCGGTCAGCATAATCTCTTCAACTAGTAAACAAGAACAAAATACAAAGAACTATTTGATGTAGGAGCATCTTGGGTGTAAGAGCAATCTTGCATCACCCAAAAATATTTCTATTTTAGTATTCAATAAGGGCTATCTTGTGTAGAGTTGCTATTTATGGAAACTTTCTATTTTTAGTAATTTGGTCATGTGATCTTTGAAGGTTCTAATTTCACATGTGGAGATTCATCTCAGTCGTATCAGCTTGCCAGTAAAGTTTCATTGACAGATCAAGTCTAGCTTTGGAGATATTGAAGATTTTCGGTATTGGCAACAGGGTACAGAAACTTTGAACTCAGTTTTGAAGGCTATAGAGGTCCTAGATGAGGTCACAAATTTGGGTGATAGGCACTTGTGTGATTGAAGCCTATAGAGTGCTTCGTGGCCTTTCCAGAATGGGGTCATAATAGTCAATCAGGTCAACTGGTGATGACTTATGATCTTCAAGAGTTGGGTCACCTGAAATGGTGGAAAATCATTTTACTTCAAAATTTATGTTTGGGTTTCAAAAGCTATTTTGAGCTGACTTTGATGTAATAAATTGAAAAATAAAATAATTCTTAGTTTGATCGGCCCCATGGGCTAAATTTCTAGAACCTTCTTAGGTGGTGAAAATTGCCTATATAAAGAAGGCCCGTAGTGTTGTCTTAGGTAGTTTGGACTAGTTCTAGGTAGATCAAGTGGTATTAGAGCAAGAGTTCCTGAGTGTGTAAATAGATCATTGATTGTGAGGCAGTTTGCACCAGGACCATGGGTTAGGGTTTTTGTGTAAATAGATCATCGACTGTGAAGCAGTTTGCACCAGGACCATGGTTAGGGTTTTAGTGATAAGCATGAAAATGCCTCCATGAAAGGAATGTGGCAAAAGAGCTAGTGTTGTGACACCTGAGGTTAGAGAGCTCCAAAGCCAAGTCCAAGCATTGCAAGAAGAGATTTGCAAAGGAATAAATCTTAATATCAAAGATGAAAGTGAGGATGAAGCCAAAAAAGGAAATGATGATCAAGAAGAAGAAGTTGAATTTTTGAATCAAGAGGAAGAAAGGCTTTTCTGAGCCATTTCCAAGATCAGAAAAAGACCTAAGATTGAGGTTCCTACATTTTCAAAGAATCTTAACCCATAGGAGTTGATTGACTCGAGCAATGAATGTGAAGAATATTTCAAGTATGAAGATATTGAGGATTTTGATAGGGTCAAATTTGCAAAGGCTAGATTGAAAGGTCATGCAAAGATCTAGTGGCAAGAGATTCAATTGGAGAAAAATAGAAGAAGAAAGGATAAAATCACAAGATGGGATCAGATGGTGGATAAACTGAAGTGACAGTTCATTCCTATTGATTATGAGCTTGACCTACTGATGAAGATTCAAAGTTTGAAGAAGCAGGAAGATTTGTTCAGGAGTATACAGAGGAGTTCTATCAACTTCTCATCAGAATAGGCCATGCGGAAGCTGATAAGGAGAAAGTTTCTCATTACCTTAATGGGTTGAGGTTGAGCATTCAGGAGGAGCTGAATTTGGTTCAAATGAGAAATATTGAAGAGGCATACCATTTTTCCCTAAAGGTGGAGGAAAAGCTGAACAAGAAGTTTGAGAGTAGACAAAGTGAAAGAGGTCATGATAGAAGATCTGGTGGATGGTCATATGGAGATCGAAATGAAGATCCAAAAAAGTAGGATGAGGCCAGTAATAGTCAAAATTAGAGAGGAGATAATTTCAATCACTTCCATGATCAGAATAATAGAGATCATGGAGGAAGAGGAAGAGGACAAGGATCTAGAAGAGGAGGCTTCTATGGAACATGATTTCACTATGGAGAAGAAGGTCATAGGGAATTTGAATGTCCTCAGTGCCAAGGAAGAATAGATAGGAGGAATGAAGGCCAGGCTAGAGTTGCACATGTAGATGAAGATTCTAGATCATCACATTCTTAAGATACTGAGAGAGGAGAGATGTTGATTAACAGAAGAGTTTTGTTGAGTGGTGAGAATGAACCTGAGCAAAGGAGCCTATTTCACACCAAGTGCAAGTGTGAAGGTAAATGTTTTGATGTGATTATTGATAGTGGAAGTACTGATAATTTGGTGTTAGAAGAGATGGTGACAAAGTTGAATCTCAAGAGGTAGAAACATTCATATCCATATCGGGTTGCCTAGGTGCAAGATGACCACAAGGTCATGGTCAGTGAATAGTGACTAGTAAAGTTCAAGATCAGTGGGTACCAAGATGAGGTACTATGTGATATCATATCTATGGATGCGTGTCATATGTTGTTGGGTAGGTTGTGGTAGTTTGACAGATGTGTTGTACATGATGGTCGTGTGAATACCTATTCCTTGACAAAGGATGGAGTGTGACATAAGCTAAAGCCATTGAAGGAGACTGAAGAAAAGGTATGTGGTAATGCAAGAATAACTTTTGTCGATAGAGGAAATTTCTTAGATGGCATGCGGCATGAGCATATGTGTTTTACCTTAATTCCAAAAGCTGGTAAAGAGGAAGTAGAAGATGTATCTGTAGAATTTGTAGATTTGTTGAATGAGTTTTAGGATATTGTGTTTGATAATGTACCTGATGGATTACCACCAGTAAGAAAGATAAGTCATCAGATGGATTTGATTCCAGGAGCTAGTTTGCCAAATAAGGCAGTACATAGAATGACCCTAGCAAAATGTGAAGAGTTGAAGATAGATTTGAAGTTTAGTTCATCACATCCTCCACAGATTGTATATGGTAGCAGTCCAAGAAATGCATCTGAATTGAGACAGATAGATAAAGGAGAAATAAGTAGTGTTGAAGCTAAAGATTTTGCAGAACACTTGAAGAACATCCATGAGGAGGTGAGGAAGCATATTACCATGATGAATGCATAGTATAAGGCTAAGAAAAATTAGAAAAGGAGGTATAAGGAATTTTAGGTTGGAGATGAAGTGATGGTTCATTTGTGGAAGGAGTGGTTTCCAGTTGATACATATAACAAGCTGAAAATGAAGAAGTTTGGACCATGTAAGATACTGAAGAAGCATGATTTAGGAAATGCATATGAAGTAGAATTGCCTACTGAGTTGAATATTTCACCAGTGTTTAACATTTCAGATCTGATAGAGTATCATGAGGGAGGTGTTGAAGATGAGATCACAGCAGCATAATGGAGTATTTCAGTAACCAATTTAGATATCAAGGAGGTTGAAGACATATTGGATAGTCGTGTTGGTAGAAGAACAAGGAACAAGACATATGAAGAATATCTGGTCAAGTGGAAATGATGACCTATTGAAGATTCATCATGGTTGACAAAGGAGGAGGTTAACCATCTTGGTTTTCCTTTGCACACCTGAGTTATGATAGGGTCACTTCTCAAATTACCCCAGGTGTCTGATGCAAGAGCATCCTGGGTGTAAGAGAAATCTTGCATCACCCAAAAATATTTTTGTTTTAGTATTCAATAAGGGCTATCTTGTGTAGAGTTGCTATTTATGGAAACTTTCTATTTTTAGTAATCTAGTCATGTGATCTTAGAAGGTTCTAATTTCACATGTGGAGGTTCATCTCAGTCATATCAGCCTACCAGTAAAGTTTCATTGATAGATCAAGTCTAGGTTCGGAGATATTGAAGATTTTTGGTATTGGCAGCAGGGTACAGAAACTTTGAACTCAGTTTTGAAGGCTATAGAGGTCCTGGATGAGGTCAAAAATTTGGGTGATAGGTGCTTGCATGAGTCAAGCCTATAGAGAACTTCGTGGCCTTTCCAGAATGGGGTCATAATAGTCAATCAGGTCAACTGGCGATGACTTATGGTCTTCAGAAGTTGGGTCACCTAAAATGGCAAAAAATCAATTTCCTTCAAAATTTATGTTTGGGTTTCAAAAGTTATTTTGAGCTGACTTTGATATAATAAATTGAAAAATAAAATAATTCTTAGGTTGGTTGGCCCAATGGGCTAAATTTTTGGAACCTTCTCGGGTGGTGAAAATTGCCTATATAAAGAAGGCCCGTAGTGTTGTCTTAGGTAGTTTGGAGTAGTTCTGGGTAGATCTAGGTAATGATTCGAGGTTTTGTCCTAAAAAATATTGTAAGGGGAATGCCCATGTGGCTTGCATATTGTAATTCTAAAAATTTCTAATTCCACATTTGTGGAGATAATAAAAAGCGCATTTTATGTTCTTGCAAATTGTTGTTGTTTCTCTATTTTTGCTATGTGTTTGTGGTATTAAGGGGAGCACCCTCCATCACTATTTTTGGTTAATGCAAGATTGTGATGAACCCAAGATGCTCATGCATCATATGTTAAACCATATACCTTAGTAAGATCTAGCTCCAAAGATCCCCTTTTAAAAACATTAGTACAACACAATAAAGGACAAGTGAAGAAATCCAAACAATATAAAATTGGTGGAAATTTAAAGAGCATTAGCATCCATGTTAATTGCCACTCCATAAAATTCTTTATAGATGCTAATGATACTCAAATATCTATTGTAATATTTACCTTCTTCACCAATTCTCTCCATATTATTTTCCCATTTTACCTTCTTTGCATACTTTTTCAATCTCTTTGTCTCCTCTTCAAAATGATTCGGTAATTTGAATGCAACCTTCATGGCTTTCCTTAATTTATCCATCTGCAAACCATTACAAACAAAAATAAGGTTTCAAATTTAAATTCTTCACATCAAATTTAAAGGTGACATTATTCTTCTTAGAAGTGACAAAATTTAAAGTAGAAATGATGAATTCATAAAGGAAGCAAACAAATTTTAATCAAAGGTGATGAAATTTATCTTAGAGGAAACAAAAGAAAAGGTGACACATTTTAACTAGAAAGTGATTTAATTTAGCTAATAAGAAATAGAAGAATCAGTGAAAGTGATAGAATAATAGGTGTAAGTGACTCTCTCTATATAAGAAACAAACTTTGACATGCAGGCAATGAACTTTTTTGCAAAGGTGACATCCATTTCTGCAAAGGCGACATCCTTTTGTGTAAAGGTGACAAAATTTTCTGTAGAGGTGATGACTATGTATTTTTCAAATCTTCAAAAGTCATATTTACAACAAAAAATATCAAAAACACATGTTAAAGGTTAGTATTATGCATGGGGCCCATGGTGGATGTCATTCGTGTGTGTGTATTTTAAGTACACACCTTCATAGAACATTGATTCAACATACTTTCAAATCAAAATCATGATATCTAACTAGTTAAGCAATTTGAAATGAAATAAATTAAGAGCATTCTATGGATCTCTAATTATAAAAATTTGAGGTATGATCTCATTCGCATTATGATCCTCAAATGACAACCTATAAAATGATAATATGCAATGATAGATGAAACTATGATCATGACGCAGTGCACAATGGAAAATCCAATAAGGTCTTCTAGGTTAGGGCCAAATACAAACAATTACAACATAAATTTTGCAATCCTCTATCTAGTCCAGCTCTGTGACACATCAACAACTAGTAGAAACACTAAGGCCGATCTAAACTTGAGCTTGGAAGCCACCAAGCAATATCCTTGTCTCTAAGCATGCAAACCACTAGCTCTAGTATTACAAATATCAAACAATCAATCTAATCTACAAGATCACATAGGATTCCATTACTATACTTCCCAAATCTATGTCCCTAACAACTATCTAAACCCTTTCTTAAATACATTTATTCAACCACAAGTCAGTTAGAAGAAAGAAATAAATTCTAAGCCCAAGTAAGCTGCTAAAACAAACAATTATTAAATGCAATACAAGTCAGCTCTCAAATAGCCTTACAAAAAATTAATTGTCCATGTCAGCCTCTAGATCCACATAGGAGAATGCAACACAAGCTACCCACCTTAAATACATCAATTTTTCCCACTAAATCTCCAAGAACTCCAGTTAGAAAACCAAATTATCAAGCATCTGTAAAACTATTGAGCATGCCAGGCATCACAAAGCACAGGTTCTGTCGAGTGCCAGAGTTTACCAAGTTCCTTCAATGACCGATCTCTTAAATGATTGATCCCTTTAGTCAAAGCTACAACTGAGTAACATAGAAACACTCCAACATAACACACCAACATGTAGGATTTCCAACTACCCTAGTTTTCTCTTGCATTAGACTCCTTTGATGCGAAAAGATGTTCTCAATGGATGGAAGAACATCTTCCAAGATTCAACACATAAACCCTGAACTAGTTCTTCACATACATGCCCTCCAAGTCTTCAACTTGCATTATCTTCCACTTCTTTCTCTGCCTTTTCAAGTCTTTCCTTGACAATTCACATGTATTTTCTCCACACTAATCTCTAATCCTTTCCAGATCCTCCAAATCAACTCAACTCAACTCCTAAAGCTCAGGTTCCTCCTACCAAGTATTGTATCTAGCAAAGGCATCAGGAAAACTTTCCTACCAATCTTCTCAATAGTAAACACATTCTTGACACAATCATGCATAGCCCTAGAATCATACTACCAAGGTCTACCAAGTAGTATGTGACAACTACTCATATCCACAATATCACACACCACTTGATCCTTATATTGGCCAATCTTAAAATCAATAAGACATTGCTCCCTTACTTCCAAAGCATGAATATCTTGCAACCAACCAATCTTATAAGGACAAGGATGTCTTACTCTCTTCAAACCAAGTTTCTAAACCATCTCCTTAGCTAAAAGGTTATCAATACTACCACTATCCACAATCACATTATAATGTTTACCTCATTACATGCACTGAGTTCTGAACAAATTGCTCCGCTGACAAGGTTCTACCTTAGTACCAAGCAATGTTCTTCGAACCAACAAGTTTTTTGACTCTACCTTAGGTTTATTCAATATGTTCTCAAATTCACCATAGCAGTTCTTCTATTACTGAGCTTATTATGTGAACATTCAAATGATCAATGTCCTTATTCACCACAATTATAACAAGTACCCTTAAATCCAACTCTACATGTTATCTTCCTTGGTTCAACAAGTTTCAGTTCATCTTCAGCGATCGATTTATCCTTCATTGAGTGATCTTGTTTCTCCTTCCCTCAAGAATTACCATGATGTCTCCTCTTGAACTTATCTTCTACCTTCGGCCATACTAATAAGCATTCTCAACCAAATCAATCTTCAACATACCAATCTCATCCTGAATATTGAATCTCAAGCTATTCATATACCAAGCTACATTTTCCTCACTGAGTTCTCTATGTCCAAACCAAATAGTCAACTTATAGAACTCCTCAGTATAATCTTCCACAGTCATCTCTTTCTACTTCAAGTTTTGCACTTTCTTAAACAACTCAAGTCCATAGTCAACAAGTATGAACATAGCTTTTAACTTTTCCACCATCAACCACCACTGATTGATCTTCATTTCACCTTCATCTTCTCTATCTCTTTCCAATTCTTTCCACCAAAGAGTATCATCTCCCTTCAACTTAGTCTATTCTAATATCTCTCTAAGAGGATCTTCAATTTCTTCAAGCTCAAATAGGTTTTCTAACTCACCAATCCAATCAATCAAGTTGTCAGGTCTCAAAGTACCATAGAAGTTAGAAACTTCCATTCGGTAACTAGTACTTAACCGAGCTCCAGATCTCTACAACCAACTAGTTCTATCTTCACCATATCTATTCCTCTTATCAACTCTATCATCTCCACTAGATCCAGTAGCTTCAAATTATTCAATAGCTTCCTCATAGCCATCTTTAGTACCAAGATTCCTCTGCATACTAGTAATAGCCCTCATGATCTCAGTGATCATGTCATTCTTCATTAATTCCATCTTGAATTTGAAATCTACTTTAACCTTCTCTGTAATCTTCAATTCTACAACATCACAAGGTCTGCAATCACCCTAGGGTCTAATCTTCTCAGAGGCATCTCCAAATATCTTCTCAAACCCAAGGCAACAAATCACCAACCCAAGGTCCTAGTGCAAATTGCCTCAACTCAATGATCTACACACTCAATAACTTCAAGCTCTGATACCACTTGACATAGTGCACAATGGAAAATCCAATAATAGATAGTCCAAAACTACACTAGAAACAACAATATAGTAGAAACACAACAAGAGGATACTCAAAATAATTTTCATTCAACATGCCTGGCTATAAGGCCTTTCAAGCTAGGGCCAAATACAAACAATTTTCAATCCTCTAGTTAGTCCAACTCTGTGACACATCAGCAACTAGTAGAAACAATAAGTCAGATCTAAACTTGAGTTCACAAGCCACCAAGCAATCTCGTTCTCTCTAAGCATGCAAATCACTAGCTCTACTATTACAAATATCAGACAAACAATCTGATCTACAAGATCATGTAGGATCCCATTACTATCCTTCTAAAATCCATGTCCCTAACAACTATCCAAACCCTTGCTTAAATACTTTTCTTTAACCACAAGTTGGCTAGAAGAAAGAAATAACTCCTAAGCCCAACTCATCTGCTAAAACAAATAATTATTAAATGCAATACAATTCAGCTCTCAAATAGCCTTACAAATAATTAATTCTCCATGTCGGCCTCTAGATCCACATAGGAGAATGCAACATAAGCTACCCACCTTAAATACATTAAGTTGGCCGACCAAATCTCCAAGAACTCCAGTCAACAAGCTAAATTACCGAGCATGCTAGGCATCACCGAGCATAGGTTTTGTCGAGCACTAGAGTTTACCAAGTTCCTTCAATGACCAAGCTCTTCAATGACCAAGCCCCTTGGTCAAAGCTACAACTGAGTAACATAGAAACACTCTAACATAACACACCAACATGTAGGATTGCCAACTGCCCTAGGATGCTCCCGCATCAGATCAGTGATAAAATATTAATGCAAATACTATCCTAAAAGATCAAAATCACTCAAATTATGATGCAATACCTTCATTTTGTTATCACTAAATGAGCATTTTAAATGAAATGAACTAGAGTAATGATGCTTTTAATTATATGATTGTGTATTGAAATTTGCCTATAATGCAATTGCTATGAAAATATATGTGAATTGCTCTAATTATGTCTCCTACTAATAGAATTTATCAAGGTGTACCGGGTGAGTTAGATGTGAGTTGATTTAACTATGATCAAGATAAAGGTTGAGTTGTGTTTGTTGAGGTATCTGATTTGAGTGGACAAGATTCTCTCCTAAGAATGGATGGTCAAGATAGAAAAGCCTATTTGTGATCCATGTGCATATATTTCCCCTTATTGGTCCATTTGATTTTGACATGTAGTAGTAGGTGAGAGATTTTAGGATTAATTAATTTGAAATAATTATTTAAATTAGTCGTGTATGATTATTGAACAGGTTGCATTTAACTACTTAATTAACTATATAATTAAGGTGTTGCTTCAATTACATAGTTATATTTTTATTTTAATCAATCAAAATGGCTTGAATTTAATTAATATTTTATTAGACTTTTTTTAGTTATACAATGTCAAATAACAATAATATTAATAATATTTCAGTTATTAATAATGATAATAATTAGGACATCAATTATGATATCCATGACATTATATTTATTTTTCAAGTTGGTACCTCCCAAACTAATTAAATAATAACGAAGTCATTGTATAATATTTTATACTTAGGTACAAATGGTATAATAAGGGTGTAACCAATAACTTTAATCTTGACTTCCTAGGAAGTCCTCGTGCTTCACCTGTGAGCATCACCTATATCCAATGAGTGCTAAGTGTTTCATTAATTCTCATGAGATATGGGTTTGTGTGAATCACTACTCATGAAACATGGGTCAATGAGTTTGACTCAAAAACCTACACAATTGAATCCTAATAGAAATATCACAATTTGACTTGTTATTAAAAATATCTCATACTTATCAACATGCTCATATTGCTGACTTTCTTTATTATAGATTTTGTTTAAAAAATATGAACCTATATGAAAATTGTGAGTAGATATCATTATTAAAAAATATATATTTTATTTGTTCATTATATAAATTTTTTTTATCATGTTACTATATTTTAATTCATAGAACTTTGGATCATTCCAATCTAGTATGAATTAAAGAATGTTTAAAATAGGAAAAAGTGTAACAGTAGAAATGCTTTAGTGCAAGAAGACTCACCAAATGAACTAGAGAAAGAAAAGAACTTGACGGTTAGAAGAGCACTATGGAGTAAAAGTAATAAGGAAGATCCAGTAAGGAAATATATGTTCAAGACCAGATACAGAGTTTCTGATAAAGTGTGTCCAAGGTAATCATTGACAATGGAAGTTTGGAAAGTCTGGCATCTAAGGAAATGGTTACAAATTTGCAGTTGGAAAAAAACTTGCTTCAAAATTAAGCTAAAATTGATTTCAACTATCATCTACTTTAGCAACAAAACAACTTGCTTCAAGATTAAGCTAAAAAACATTACCTTTAGTCTTTGAACCTAATACAATCATCTTTCCTTCTTTGTTATTGATGATGCATTTATTGTATTTGAATTCCAACTAATACCCTTTTTCAAGAAACTGTCCTACACTAAGTAGATTATGTTATCGTGAGCAATCTGCATCGATCAATTCATGATCAAGTGCTATGCATGCATTGTATATGATATATAGGGGTTGCTAAAATTGCATAAATCATTCATTCATTATGGGTCAATCGGTTAGCTTCGCTCTGTTATGAATAGATAGAACCCTCAACGATTGATTGGATAAAGGGGCCAATCCTCATCTCCTTAACCAAAAACAATAAACAATGAACATCAGCTTCCTAACCAACAATCATCCTCCCCTAACCACAATCACAACCTCAAGGACTATCCAGTGGAGTGGTGCTATCCGGGCCTCCCGACGGTTCATCTTGAGCATGTCCAGCTGGTAGTTAGATGCGATGTTCTATTCTATAGTCACAATCCATCAACATAAAGAACATAATTAGTGTTGTTCTTTCCATCAAAGGTGATAGCTCCTCTATCTATGATAGGTTTAGGAGTGTTGTCTCCAAATCTAACCATGACACCTTTATATCTATCCAAATGTACAAATCTATCTTTGTCTCCTGTCATATGATGTGAGCAACCATTGTTAATGATCCAATCTCTCCTAATGTTAGCTTGTGAAATCAAGGCCAACTCTTGTGTTTTCTTTTCATCTTTAAGGTCTATTTCATCAAAAAATTTCTCCATGTCTTTTAGAGAAATGAATCCAATTTCATCCTCTGCTAATTCTTCATCTAATACTCCATCACTAGCATAGTAACATTCTTTTGTATACTTAGGTTTGTAGTTAGTTTTGAACTTCTTGACTCTTGTAGGAAACTTAGATGCAAAGTGACGAATCTTGTTACATGAAAAGCATTTGAATGGTAACTAACCTTCATATTTCCCTTTTCCTTTCCTTTCCTTCTTAGAAATTAAAGCAATGAAATCATCTAGATCTTTCTCTTCATCATCATTATCAAAATTACCAAAGGTGTTCAAAGATTTTCTACCATGGACTGAAGCTTCAAGAATGTTATTTCACCTTTAGGCTATGTCTTCAATCTTGATATCTCAAAGGCTAAAAGCTTGCTGATTAAAGTCTCTCTTTTAAAGTCTTTTGTTGAATGCATAGTTTCATCTAGGATACATATCTTGTTGTCATATTTTGGTATCAAGGTAGTCATCAATTTATCCATTATGTCTTCTTTTGATATTTCTCCACCATTGTTTCTGATTCCTACAATTGCTTCATTAGTCCTTTGATTGTAGGCTCTAACATTCTCATCAGGTAGAATCTCTAATGTATTGTATCTTTTCTTCCATGTCTTTCGACGTGCATTCTTGGCTTGAATATCTTATAGGCCTTGTCCATTTTCTTGATTTCTGAAAACTCACTATCAAATAGGGTGCTGATAAGGGATTCTTTATCAATAGCATTTGAAGTGAACATCTCCTTTTGCTTCAAGGTTTCATCTTCTTTTGCAAGATTTTCTAGTGAAGGAATCTCAACTTCTTTGGTAGCTACTTCAAAAATCTCAAAGGCAATGCACTGCAAATGTGTCATCATTTTGTTCTTCCAATATAGATAGTTCTCTCCATAAAAATTAGGACTTTATTTTCTAAAGAATGCCATATGATCAACCTCAAGTTGTTAATCTTTCTCTTTGAGGCACTTGGCTCTGATACCAATTGTTAGTAATGGTCCCAAGAGATAACTGAGAGGGGGGGTGAATCATCTATCTACAAGTTTCAATTATTTATCTAATTAAGTATAGAAGAACATTAAGCATAAATACAATATAAGAACACTTAACACAACACCACAATTTTGGTTACAAGGAAACCTAAATAGGTAAAACCCCTAGTGAAAATTGACACCCACTAAGAACTACAATAGTGTATTATGATCCCTATTAAAATATCTTACAACCCTATTAGGCTTTGATCTTTATAATGCAATAAGTTTAGTGACCTAGTCAAGGGTTGGACCCTATTAGGAGTTTATTACAATTAACCCTGTTAGGGGTGAGGACATAGTGTCTGGGAGCACACTACTCAAAGGAGTGAATGCTGCAACCTTATGTTTAATAGATACACACTATATCTAGATCTTGGTGAGCTGTGCTTAGACCTATTGTCTTGATCAGTACCAATGAATATCATATACTCTCTACTTTGTCACATAGACCTTCTATTGATGGCTCAACACTTCGCACCTTCTACTCTTCTCTTATCTTTCAAGTCTCTATCATACCTAGCAATCACAAATGAATGCCTATAAATATCTTTCCTCTAAATGATATAATCAAGTCAGCCTATTAGAACCATCTTGAAATCATATTAGAGAAACAATAAAACTCTCAAACAACATCTCAGTTGGCTCTACTAAGCACAAATCCCAAATTAGGACCACGTAACTCAATGTGAGTAGATGCATCACTTCATACTATCAGCTCCACCAAATTAACTGGTACTTTATTCTTATGGTGAATTATGTCATGTGCTCTTCACAAAACATTCTTAACTCTTCTCTAAGCACTAATCCAAGTACACATATCAGACTGATAGATGCAACTACTACAACAATAAAATCAATGTTGGCTCTACCAGATAAACTCAGGAAACTATGACCATCAACAAGAGACTTCATAACTCAACCTATACTGCATATATGACTCTACATCCTTGAACATAGTATCATACATATGTCTAAAACATAAATCTAAATGTGCAAGCCTCCATTACAACCATACTATAAATCATATACAAAACTCTTCCTGGGACCTGTCAGGAACTCTCACTAATACAAATTGTTGTATTATGGTCTTCACTTTGAATCAACCTCTATGTCAATGATATCATGTTGATAACATATCTAGGAAACATATACTTATAGTTCTCTCTATCAAGCTTCCATGCATGTTGCTTACCATATGTTGTCATTAGTGACAAACATACAATCACCACTCTAGCTTGCTAGAAAATCTCCAACAAGATCTAGTTGATCTTATTTTTACTCCTAACAGGGTAAGATCACCAAAAATGATCACAATATTTATAGCCTTTGTCATGCCCTGCAAGGGAACCGGGGAAGAGAACAAAGATTCTCTTTGTTAAAGAAAACCTAAGTAATAATTTATGGAAAAATTTTGAACTTTAAAAAGAATTATGTAATCAAAACTTTAACTTAGATTCCTTCCAAGGTTCCCTTTTCATTTAAATGCATGATTCATTCAAATCCATTAAGTAAACTAACAACAAGATTTAATTCCTAAAGCAAACTGCATCATATCTTAAGAAATACAAAATATTTTCATTTCAACTTTCCATTTAGAAATCATCTATATTCCTAAGTATCCTTTATGAACCATGTAACTTATAAAATTTATCCAACTCATTTGATACATTAAAATATACTACATTTGGTTTTTCAATAGCTTCACTTAAACAACAATAATGAAAGCATGTTACATAATTTGGAATGTTACAAAATCCTTTTTCTTTCCAACATACATCTTAAACATAAAGTTCACATTTCCCTTTTCCCTTCTTCCTAAGTCTACCCATTCCAATTACATCATCTTGAAATACATCATTGATTACATTGCATTCAACTCCTCATAAAAAAAGTAACAAGATTATGCATCATGAAATATAATCACAAGGCCTTCGTTCTTCAAATCTGGTACATAAGCAAGCATGAATCTTCAAGCATGTATCTGCAAAAGGTACCTCGATAAAAATGTTTACCACCCAACCACATGGGTACCTATAAGGCCCACTCCCCCATGCTAGGAGATAAACACCAAGGTCCACAAAGAAGGAATAGCTAGGCCAAACCTAGGGTTGGGTAATCTTTCCCAAAATAGCAAATGAAAAGAGAGTCAAAGTATAGATCTTTCCCAAAAGGTTCTAAGGCTTGGGTAGAAACTCTAAGCAACAACCTAAGTGAGTGTCATCGCATAGCCCTCACCCCTTGGGTTGTCCTGGTACTAGCCACTCTGGGCCCCGGCCCCCAAGTAGGCACATGCGGGATCGAATGCCTTTAGTACAGACAAGTGCCATTCGATCGTACCTACGCATAGGTACCTTCTCCCACTCCCATCCATAGCCTTTACTAGCACTAATGGCATGGGCGAGGCACATTTAATCTTTTTAATGTTTTAACCCATTCCCATCAATTTAATTAAATTTCCACTTGTTAAATAACTCTTCAGTCGGTTATCCTGGTTCTAGCCACTTTAGGGCCCCGGCCCCGCACTGAGAGCCACTCACTAGGTGTCGTTAGGTTTTCTACCCTCAACCCATACATCACAATTACATCATACACATAGTAAAAACATATTGCAAACACATTTGAGAACTACTACCAAGAATTGACAATAATAGAATAGTTATGTATGTTTAGAGAAATTAGGTATGTTAAGAATGTTTAGAATGTCTTGACTCTAAACCCTAAACTACTCCTTACAAACATTCTATCTCAATAAAGACATCTAAATGTACTGAAAATAATCTCCACTAAACAAGGAATGAACAATCTTCAGGTTTAAACAAAATTTCTTTCTAAACCTAAAACCTGGCTAATCCTGAAAATTGACTAAGTCTGATTTAATTAAAAATCTGAAATTTAAAAGCTACAACTTAACTCCTAGGAACCTGAAACCTATTCCAATGGATTCAAAGGGTACCTAATCCCTTTATACAAGTATAACTTAAAGTATAAGAAATTAAAGTACGTAAACTTATACTTAAATGTTATAATTGTATAAATTGTATAAAGTCTGAATCCTATTTTCCTCGGTTAGCACCCTACCGACCTAGCTCGGTTAACACACTACCGACTTAACTCGGTTACCACACTACTGACCTGGCTCGGTTAACACACTACCGACCTGCCTCGGTTGACACTTTGCCGACCTCACTCGGTTCACACATTACCGACCTTGCTCGGTTATCACATTACCGACTTAACTCGGTTGCCACTGAGCCGACCTAACTCAGTTACCACTGAGCAGACCTAACTCGGTAAACACATTACCGACCTTTCTCGGTTAACACACTGAGCCGACCTAACTCGGTTACCACTGAGCCGACTGGAACTGCAGAGAACGACTGTCAACTTTGTCTTGCGGGTAAAACTGGGTGTTATGGGGACTAAGGTTGCCTAATATGAGCACGACCCATTTGAGATATCCCAGTTTCCCTTCAGAAACGGCCCATCAATCCTCTCTACCTATCTAACAAATATATTCTGCAACAAAAGTTCTAAAATCTGGAAGCGTTCCTAATACATCCAGTGACAGTAAAATACACTACCCTACCAGATCAAAACCACTTCTACCCTACCAGGGAGGTTTTACCACAGTGAACATACAGACATTTGTAAAATAACTTTCCACAAACACATTTCAAATACACAGAAAATAAAGCATATATATATATATATTTTCAACCATAGCACAATATACAGAAACTTTTCCAGAATCTAGATTTTACATTCATTCTACAAGATAAATCTACTTCTCAGGATCGATTCCAACCTGGAGTCCTGCGAAGACCAGTTGGAGAAGAAGGAAGATCAAATCCTCTCCAATGTTTTCCAACACTCCTTGAATCCTTTTGCTCGCAACCTTCCAGCCTCTACCCGTAACAATCCAAATGCCAAACTCACAGGATAATTTTTCTACCACAATAATAATAATAATCCTCTTCTCCCCACTCTCTTTTACACAGGAAATCTTTCCTGTAAATAGGATGGAGGAGGTGGTTGCACAGGTAATCCAACTGGTGCAACCATCTCAACTATCCATCCGTTAAAGAGATGGTTTTGAAAACTCATTCCCGTAAAGGAATAAATAAACTATAATCTAAGTCCTTAAATTTAAGGATATTAAAATAAGTATTATAATCTTAAAACAATTTATTAAATTATTTAACTATGGTAATAGGATAATCCTATTTACCATACTGCTAATTGATCTAATTATTTATTAATATAATAAATGATTACATGGTAATAATTATATATAAATATATGTATGCATATGCATATGTGTGCACCCATATGCCTATGTGTACATATATTATTATTATAAATATTATTACAAGCACAATATTATTATTATAAAACATATTATTATTTTTATTGCTACAGACTCTTTGTCATTATTAGTATTATAAAATAATACCATAAATAAGGTACATTATTATTAATGTTAAACATTAGAATAACATTATTATAAACTATATGGTTTATTCATACCTTAATCCCCATTCTAAAATATATATGCATATATTAAGTAGCCACTAACATAGGTTAGAATTTTACCACTATTATTATTTAAAACCTCTTATTATTAATATTTCCTTAGACATTAAAATACCATAAAATTAATCCTTATCATGGGTATTAAAACCACATGATTTAATTGCACTCAAAAATCGCTCCTAATGAGATACGCTACTAAATCATACCCTCCAATGAGCAATAATCTACAACCATGATCTACTAATAGAATTGAACATATCATGAAGGCAAGAACTAGCTACAAGATCCACAATTCCATCAATTACAAAACCACATAAGACATTCACACACGGGACTGACTCGACACTTCCCACCTAAGGATAAAAGGATCAAAGGTGAAGTTTCTTCCTGTGGACCTGGTGATACCTCCGTAACAACAACAATGATCGAGGATTTTGAGGGATCGCTCAGACCTGTGAAGCCAGGTGGAGATGACACCCGGTACCTGCAATCCTGCATCACCAAGAAGAGATACATATATATACATATGGAGATACAAATCAGATATATGCAAGCAGATGACCAGGATCGATACATCGTGTGGACCTCAACTAAGTGAGTAACTATGACTTCATCCTGGAGTCATGAAAAACACATCAGACACATCCATGAAACATAAAACATCATGATAGTGGTTAGATTCAAATAATTGGGTTAGATCCATATAAAAATAGATAATTTTCTAATCTCATAAACATGTAATTACTAACCATAAATGAGCATATTCATCATGTCATCATCCACAAAACATAAATGTAAATGTATAGTCTTGATCATAATAATAATAAAATGTCCAAATCAGAAAAGTCTAAGTATCACCATAGGAGAGGTATTACAGCCTTAACCGGCATACTTTTTTATTGTAGCAGTGAAGCTTTGTGGGTGTCATCTCCACCGCAGTTTTTACTTTATAACAAGGGTTTCTATGATACCAAAACATTTGTATTATGTGTATGAATTTTCATGAATGGTTTATTGATTAGGTTACATGTATTTACATTTTTAGTTATATTTAAATGTATGTTACATGTGATAGATCTAATATATTATTCAAAGATCGAACAACATACATGTCAAGCTTTTAGGCCTTCTCAATTATGGTCACATATAAAGAAATAAATCTCAAATCCTAGTATTGATATGTCAAAGTCGCAAACCTAGCTTTCTCTAAGAAAATACCACTCTAACAACACTCTCTCTAAAGATACATCATTTTATTACATAAATAAAATGCCTCCAAAGGTTGGCTAAGAAAGAATTATATTTCCTAGGAAAAGGAAATGTGTACAAAAAATATGTCCGACCCAAAAATGAATCAAAGATCTATGAAAAAGAAACAAGGAGTGTGATCTTAGTAAATGATCAATAGAAGATCCAAAAACCATACATTATGATTGCAATGGTCAAAATTCAAAGATCAGCAACCACACATCAAATCTCCGAATAGGTCCAAGCAAGAAACGAACAAGTTACCCAAGGATAGTAAAAGGATAAAATCTTGAACACCCACGAACAACAAGAGGTTTGATCATAGGAATATGATCCCAAATAGGTTTCAAATAAGACTATATAATTACACATATTATCTCAAACAAATGAATGATCAGTCAGCATAATCTCTCTAACTAGTAAACAAGAACAAAATACAAAGAACTATTTTTGGTTAATGCAAGATTGTGATGAACCCAAGATGCTCATGCATCATATGTTAAACCATATACCTTAGTAAGATCCAGCTCCAAATATCCCCTTTCAAAAACATTAGTACAACACAATAAAGGAAAAGTGAAGAAATCCAAACAATATAAAATTGGTGGAAATTTAAAAAGGATAAGCATCCATGTTAATCGCTACTCCATAAAAAGCTTGATCGATGCAAATGATACTCAAATATCTTTTGTAATATTTACCTTCTTCACCAATTCTCTCCATATTATTTTCCCATTTTTCCTTCTTTGCATACTTTTTCAATCTCTTTGTCTCCTCTTCAAAATGATTGAGTAATCTGAATGCAACCTTCTTGGCTTTCCTTAATTTATCCATCTGCAAACCATTACAAACAAAAATCAGATTTCAAATTTAAACTCTTCACATCAAATTTAAAGGTGACATTATTCTTCTTAGAGGTGACAAAATTTAAAGCAGAGGTGATGAATTTAGATAGGAAGCAACTAAATTTTAATCAAAGGTGATGAACTTTATCTTAGAGGAAACAAAAGAAAAGGCAACACACTTTAACTAGAAAGTGATGTAATTCAACTAATAAGCAATAGAAGAATGAGTGAAAGTGATATGATAATAGGTGTAAGTGGCTCTCTCTATACTAGAAACAAACTTCTATGTGCAAGCAATGAAATTTTTTGTAAAGGTGTCATCCTTTTCTGCAAAGGCAACAAAATTTACTGCAAAGGCGACATCCTTCTATGTAAAGGTGATAAAATTTTCTGTAGAGGTGATGACTATGTATTTTTCGAATCTTCAAAAGTCATATTTGCAACAAAAAATAGCAAAAACACATGTTAAAGGTTAGTATGATGTGTGGGGCCCATTGTGGATGTCATTTGCATGTGTATTTTAAGTACACACCTTCATAGAACATTGATTCAACATAATTTCAAATTAAAATCATGATATCTAACTAGTTCAGCAATTTGAAATGAAATAAATTAAGAGCATTCTATGGATCTCTAATTATAAAAATTTGAGATATGATCTCATTCGCATTATGATCCTTAAATGACAACCTATAAAATGATAATATGTAATGATAGATGAAACTATGATCATGACGCAGTGTATAAATGAAAATCCAATAATGGATAGTCCAAAACTACACTAGCAACAACAATATAGTGAAAACACAACAAGAGGATACTCAAAAGAATTTTCATTCAACATGCCCAGTTGTAAGGTTTTCTGGGTTAGGGCCAAATAAAAACAATTACAACATAAATTCTGCAATCTTCTAGCTAGTCCAGCTCTGTGACACATCAACAACTAGTAGAAACACTAAGGCCGATCTAAACTGGAGCTTACAAGCCACCAATAAATATCCTTATCTCTAAGCATAAAAACCACTATCTGATCTACAAGATAACATAGGATTACATTACTATCCTTCCCAAATCTGTCCCTAACAACTATCCAAACCCTTTCTTAAATGCATTTCTTCAACCACAAGTTAGCTGGAAGAAAGAAAGAAATTCTAAGCCCAAGTCAGCTCCTAAAACAAACAATTATTAAATGCAATACAAGTCGGCTCTTAAATAGCCTTACAAACAATTAATTCTCCATGTCATTCTCCATATCCACATAGGAGAATGAAAAATAAGCTACCCACCTTAAATACATCAATTCATCCCACCAAATCTCAAAGAATTCCAGTCGGAAAGCCAAATTACTGAGCATTTGTAAAACTAGCGAGGACGCAAGGCATCATTGAGAAGAGGTTCTGTCGAGTGCAAAAGTTTACCAAGTTCCTTTAATGACCAATCTCTTTAATTATTGAGCCCCTCGGTCAAAGCTACAACTGAGTAATATAGAAACACTCCAACATAACACACCAACATGTTGGATTGGCAACTACCCTACGATGCTCCTGCATCAGACACCTCTGGTGTGAAAATATGTTCTTAATGGTTGGAAGAACATCGTTCAAGATTCAACACATAAACCCCAAACTAGTTCTTCAAATACATGTCCTCCAAGTCTTCAACTTGCATTCTCTTCCACTTCTTTTGTCTCTGCCTTTTCAAGTCTTTCCTTGACAATTCACATGTATGTTCTCCACACTGATCTCTAATCCTTTCAAGATCCTCCAACTCAACTTGACTCCCAAAGCTTAGGTTCCTCCTACCAAGTATTGTATCCAGCAAAGGCATCTGGGAAAACTTCCTACCACTCTTCTCAATAGTAATCACATTCTTGACACTTTCATGCACAACCCTGCAACCATACTACCAAGGTCTATCAAGAAATATGTGACAACTACTCATATCCACAATATCACACAACACTTGATCATTATACTGGCCAATCTTAAAATCAATAAGACATTTCTCCCTTACTTCGAAAGCATGAATATCTTGCAACCAACCAATCCTATAAGGACAAGGATGTCTTACTCTCTTCAAACCAAGTTTCTAAACCATCTCCTCAACTAAAAGGTTATTAGTACTACCACTATCCACAATCACATTACATTGTTTAACTCCTGACTTGCACCAAGTTCTAAACAAATTTCTCCTGTGACAAGGTTCTACCTTAGTACCGAGCAATGTTCTTCGAACAAGAAAGTTTTTTGACTCTACCTTAGGTTCATTCAGTATGTTCTCATTCACCATAGCAGTTCTACTATTACCGAACTTCTTATGTGAACATTCAAATGATCGATGTCCTTCTTCACCATAATTATAACAAGTACCCTTAAATACTATTGGAGATTTTCCTTGTAGGACGAAACTTGAATCGATGGATGGGCTTGATTCTCAAATTAGGCACACAATTTTGACAAGAAAATAGTCCAATTGATGAGGATTGAAAGGAATCCTCCTTCTTCTTTGAGCTCCATATCATTTAGGCGAGTATTGTCTTATCTACACACTCAAGACACCTGATGATAAACAATAGGCCTGAAAATGGATTATTGTGGAATAGTCTTCAAACCCATTTGGGTAACCTGTACCCCAATGAAACAATTCTTATGCAATAGCCCTATTTGCATAGAAGGAGTCTGAAGACTAGAGAGGACCTCCTACTACCACTACCAACATGAAAGGGAAAGGTATTTGATTTGAATGATTTTAATGTTGGGCTGAAAGGACCCCTAAGATGCCCTAAGTCCCTCATAGACTAGTTCCTTGTCAATTGGGCCACAGAGTCGAATACATCACTACAACAAAGAGCTATGAGAGAAGAAAACAATACATTATAATATGTTGATGCCTTACACCAAACATACACCATCAACCAGATCATACTTTAACAATCCACTTGTGTACCCAAATGTGTTATCACCCATTAAAAGGATTTTAACCCTCCCCTTAGAAGAGACCTATAAACAAGTAATACATTGACCAACATCCACTAGAAGACAAACATGAGATACCCTTGATACCCCAATTCATACATGCCTGAAAACCAGTCCTAGACCTAGTTGTTTCTGCAAAAAAAACTCTATTGCAGACTCATAGGAAATGCATATAGAAAGATCACAACACCCTTGATGCCATAATCAATAAATCTAGAACCCAAGATGGAGACAATCTGATAACAGTAGAAACATATTAAATCTCATACATAAGACAAATTAATTACAATACATATCATATTCTCTGAGCCAACAAAAGAAGAAAGAACACCCTATATGCAGAGAAATAGAGAAAATCTACAGGAAAAGGACCCTTCATGGAACTGAAAATGAACCCTTGAGAACCAGGATTTCAGAACCCTTATGTTAGAGATTTTTCTCGTAGGGTCAAACTTGGCAAGATATGGGCTTGATTCTCAGTTAAAAGGGACTCCAAGTTTGCAAGAAAAGCCTAATTAATGAGGATTGGATAAGATCCCCCTTCTACTTCGAGCTCCACAGGACTCAGGTTGGTATTGTCTATAAATAGGTTACTATATTTCAAGTAAGCTTTTGATTAGTGGATTTGGTCTTCACTGTTATGCTATCTAGGCTTTAGATTATTTAAACAAAAGATCACTTTGTAGACAGCTGAGAATCTCCTAATATAGAGCTTGATAGTAGAAACTATAAATGTAACAACATAAAAATGAAAATAAGGACATAAATCCTTCTTCTTTTTATGAGTTCAACTCAAGAAAGGTTAACCTCTGATTCTCTCTCCAAGGAATCAACAATCTGAACTGTATCACCAGGATACAGTCCTTTCACAATGTGCATAAACTTAAAAAACTGAAATGAAATGGTAATGATATTTTGTGTTTGATGATTTAAAAGATAATTGCATCACAAACATCTAGCCCGTGCCTATTCCATTGGGCAAAAGAGTCTGAATGTGAATATACAGGAAGATCTCAAGGAAACATAGTAGAATGCCTTACAATCTATTCTATCACTCCTATATTGTAATCATCAAAATCTTAACAAAAATGTCTACTCTCTGTAGTTGCATATGAGGATTTAATCCTTTCCTTGAAAGGAACTCATAATCAATTAAAATAGTTGCCTTACAACTAGTATGTTTTCAAATGCCTTACAAGTTAAAACATACGAGAGAAAAACACAAAGTTAAGAGACAATAACAAGATAAGATAGAAATTGCAGTTTGTTCTATTGAAAATGAACCTGCCCATTACATCCAAAGCTTGAAATTTTTGGAACTAGACACAGAACTGAGAAATTTTCTCTACAAAAAGATATTCAATATTCATCCTTTAGGGACATGCTCACAACAAAGTAGTCACAGGAACTAGAACTAAAAAGAACAGGAACCAAGAACCCTTACAAATGAGAAGAGAAGAGAATAAAAAGAAAAAGAAGAAACCCTAAAATCTGTACTCGACCAACACTTGTCCATTGTGTAATCTAATCTCTTGTCTTCTCTGAAAATTTGATTTTCCCGAGCATCTTCAAAATCTGATAAATTTGTCCTTTTTCCCATAAAATCTGCTCATCTAAGTTGAAAATCAATTTTTTTTGTCCTTTACTCTTCCTTGAAATTTAATCCTTTCTACCCTCTGATCTTTTCATCCACTGAAAATCTGAATCATTTTTCCCGTCGGATTTGCAAAATCAATCAATTTTGGAAGAAGAAAAATCTTCCCAAAATCTGGTCGAGGATTTAAAATCTCTTACTGCTCTCAGCAACTTGATCTGATCTAGTTCTAACTACCATCATTGCATCTGTCATCTTCTGGCATTTTCGAAAACATATTATACTATCATATTCTGATAAAAAATGGATCTCCCAGACATTTTTCCGTGAACAGCTCTGTCATTAAAAAAATTTCAAAATTTCTCAAATGTTTCAACTTTATGACATTTTAAATCTTTTATTTCTTTAAAATCTGCACATGCCACCAGAACTTGCCACTTGTCATCTTCTCATCCCTTTTGTCTCTAAATCTCATAATCATTTCCTCTCTTTACTTTTCTTTATGAGATTTGTAGACTAACTTTAGTCTCTAGATCTCTAGATAATTTTCTCTCTCCACTTTTCTTTATGAGATTTGGAGACTTCCTTTAGTTTCTAGATCTCTAGATATCTTATTTGGTCTCCAAATCTCATGACCACTTTTTCTCATTTGGAGATTTGGAGACTAACTTTAGCCTTTAGATCTCTGAATAATTATCTAGAGATTTGGAGACTTGGAAATTTTGAGACTAGTCTCCAGGTCTCATAATGTACTTTCCTCTTTGTGAGATTTGGAGACTTTCTCTATTTGAAGATCTGGAGACTTGGAGATCTGGAGACTAGCTTTAGTCTCTAGATCTCTGAATGTTAGTGACTTAACCACTAGCATTCAGAGACTTGGAGACTAGTTAGTCTCTAGATCTTTGAATGTTAGTGACTTAACCGCTAGCATTATGAGATTTGGAGACTAACTAGTCTCTAGATCTCTAAATGTTAGTGGCTTAACCACTAGTATTTGGAGATTTGGAGACTAACATTTTTCGCTAGCATTTTTTCAACAAAATTTCTTCTGGGCCCACTTCCATGGAAACCAAGGTGGATGCACAAGCATGGACAAGCATATCTTCTTCCTTTTGATTTACTTCATATGTTTGTGCTTTTTCATATAAACACTTCAAATTTTGAAATTGGGAGCAATGTAGGATAAAACTTTATGAAGAAAATGTTGATTTTTCATGGCTGCCAGCACTCAGAGAACCATAAATTTTGATTTTCAAACTGAGTTTTTCTATAAAAAAATTTGTACAATGCACACATAGTCATCTCAAACATATATAAAATTTAGCCCGACCTAGTTTGTATTTTTTGAGTTATGATAAAAAAACGTGACTGGAAATCTGAATAATGCACACTCAGAGAACATTGACATTCTACAAATGGAATGGCTCTGGAAAAGTGACCAAATGAACTCATGGGGAGCTAAAAATTGGCATGATGACTCATTTATATGTCTAAAATATGATGCAATCACTAGCACATGATGATCAATTTCTGGGAGAAAGATACAATCAACCAAACAGGGCCTCCGACAGTGATTTGACTTTTAAACAGAAATGTGCAATTTGACACTTGCTCAAAATGGGACTTCACCGAATGATTCAGGATGACAAAATAACATCATGGAATGCATGCACATACTGAATGAAGTTTTTTCAACACCTATAACACCTCATAAGCTTTAAAATGACAACCGGGTACATATGCATGAAAATGATTTAAAGAGCTTCAAATTGCAAAATTTTAACATGGTACTGAAAACCCATGTTACATTTTTGAGTACCAACACTAGCTCTGTCTATGGATGCATGCCTCATGTGGGCATGTAGAGAACCTCAGAATCTCATGGTAGAAGTAGACCACCCCATAAAAATCAAATCCAGATTTCCCACTTCTCCTCTCTTCACCTTTCCTTTCTAACACCTCTTCTCAAAAAATGGGAACCACTACTGGAAGCAAACACACAACTGAAAGCAAAGCAGTTGTACATAATGAGAAATTATTTACAAGAGGCCCAAAGCCTCAAATTGGATTTAGCTCTTACCTCTGTCAAACAAATGATTTTGATCTCCATACAATAGAGGTAAGCTAAAATTACATCTCCCATCCAGTCTGTCAAAAATATTGTGATCTATTTTCAGCATATCATAGATAAAAGGATTAGCACACTTACCATCATTCGGTAAGATTAGTCCATCAGGTTGCCATGAATAATGATTACCTTGTGATATCAAAGCATCACGCTCCTTATTTTCAAAATCATGCTGAAAAATGAAACACATCAGCTCACCTTCATGGCTGGAAATATCAACAATCTAATCATTAGTTTGCACAAAGGAAAAATCCATTTCCATCTCATCATTTTGCAAACTAACATGGAACCTTTCAAGACAAAAATCTAACTGCACAAAATCAGAAACATCTTGTTGATCACAAACCATATCAACATCTTTTAGGAAGGCATAAGCACTTTCAGTGACTGAATCCTTAATCATTTGTAAATCTGAGAAAACATATTCAGATTTTTCACATTCTCCAACATCAACAAGTAGATAAGAGCCACAAACAACAGATTTTTGAAAATCAAAACATTCACTAGTACACTCGTCAGTATATTCATCATAATGACATGTACTTTCATATTGCTGCTCTTTTAACTCAAATACAGGAGAATGGAAACTAGTAAATGTTTCACACATCATGCCATTATTTGAATCTTCTTCATCAAAATTTATATCAACCGGGCATGGAAAATTTGAAACAAACTAGGGAGCATACTTCTAAAACTCAACCTCCAAGAGCTCTGAAATTTGCTCACTACTTAGTGAACACTGAACTTCACATTTCACCTTTTCGGTCTCACAAGTGATATTGAAAATATCTTCCTTAATGAGAATATGGGGTACAAACTCCTGGCTTATATTATTTTGGGAAAAAGAATCACCATAGTCACTCTCATCTGCAAAATAATCACTCTTGTGCTGATCACAAGACTCTTCCCTAAACTAAGAACAAAAGTTTGTCCAGCCATGCTAATAATAAAACACATCTTTAAATCCAATGGAACCATCCACAACTAGATTCTCATCTTTGACATCTTGATATCTATCTACTTCACTATCAGCATCATAGTCAACATTTTCATCACAGTTAGAGTCAACATCACTAATATTTTCAGATCTACATTCTTCAAACTCATTTATCCATTTTTTGACAAGTTCAATGCCTTCCTCTTTACACTGTGCAGACCATTCTCCTGATTTAGGCATATAAAGTTCTAAGAATAAATGAAAATATGTAGACTCTTGGAGTTCCATCCCTTCTGGCAACTCATCATATGCATTGAAAAACCTTTCATAAGATACATATATGGATTCTTCACTTATTTCTCCTACATGTCTTTTCAAAAATAATATAGCTTGATCTTGTATTCTTTCATTTAACAATGCAATATCCTTTTGAATTTCTTCAAGATCTACTAGACAACTTTTAGATACAGACAACATATCCTAATCTATTGGATCTAAAATCTCCATTGCACTACTTGTCATTAACACATCTTCTTTTTCACAAAGATTTTTATTCAACTTATGAAATCATTTCACACAAGACCATTCCATACTTTTGAACTTGATGATTTAAAAAGATGTAAAACCAGAAGTATAACCAAATACTTCTAATCTATATTCCTTCTTTTAGTGACTTCTTCACTTGGCAAGAAAACAATTTATTTCATAAAACTTTGAGGAATACTTGGGAAAATCTTTTGTTGCTGTCCTTCTGAATCTCCTTTTGATTTTGTCTTCCACCACTGAATCTTTTGAGCATCCACCAAATCCTTGCTACAAATGTTCCCAACTGATCATAAAATTTCTTTTCATCTAAGTGCACACTGGTGCAGAGATCTTTCAGAGTCACCACCCACTACTGTGAGAATGTATAAAACTTTAATAAAACAAGGACAAGTTGGGTTTCAACAAAGACAACAAACTTTCAGCAAGTCAATAGCATGTGAGATACTCCTTCACCAAGAAGATATTCAGAAACTCTTTTAATAACAACAACCAGGCTGACAAATATGATCTAAAGGACTTTCATATTTATAAAGATTTATAACTCTTTCCTCAATTGGATATGGTAGATGACTGGATTTATGAACAAACAGGCCAGGAGTCAAACTCAACTAGGAACCTGTGTCACTTGTCTGATTGCAAAAATACTTCCCTAGCAGAGTCACCAATTTGTTAGGGATTTTTCTTGTAGGGTCAAACTTGGCAAGATATGGGCTTGATTATTAGTTAAAAGGGACTCCAAGTTTGCAAGAAAAGCCTAATTAATGAGGATTGGATAAGATCCCCCTTCTGCTTCGAGCTCCATAGGACTCAGGCGAGTATTGCCTATAAATAGGTTACTATATTTCAAGTAAGATTTTGATTAGTGGATTTGGTCTTCACTGTCATGCTATCTAGGCTTCAGATTATTTAAAAAAAAGATCACTCTGTAGACAGCTAAGAATCTCCTGATACAGAGCTTGATAGTAGAAACTATAAATGTAATAGCGTGACAATGGAAATAAGGACATAAATCCTTCTTTTTATGAGTTCAACTCAAGAAAGGTTAACCTCTGATTCTCTCTCCAAGGAATCAACAATCTGAATTGTATCACCAGGATACAGTCCTTTCACAATGTGCATAAACTTAAAAAACTGAAATGAAATGGTAATGATATTTTATGTTTGATGATTTAAAAGATAACTGCATCACAAACATCTAGCCAGTGCCTATTCCATTGGGAAAAAGAGTCTGAATGTGAATATACAGGAAGATCTCAAGGAAATATAGTAGAATGCCTTACAAACTACCTACAATCTGAATAGAATGCCTTACAATCTATTCTGTCACTCCTATAATGTAATCATCAAAATCTTAACAAAAATGTCTACTCTCTGTAACTGCATATGAGGATTTAATCATTTCCTTGAAAGGAACTCATAATCAATTAAAATAGTTGCCTTACAACCAGTATGTTTTCAAATGCCTTACAAGTTAAAACATACAAGAGAAAAATACAATGTTAAGAGACAATAACAGGATAAGATAGAAATTGCAGTGTGTTCTATTGAAAATGAACCTGCCCATTACATCCAAAGCTTGAAATTTTTGGAACTAGACACAAAATTGAGAAATTTTCTCTACAAAAAGATATTCAATATTCATCCTTTAGGGACATGCTCACAACAGAGTACTCACAGGAACTGGAACCAAAAAGAATAGGAACCAAGAACCCTTACAACTAAGAAGAGAAGAGAATAAAAAGAAGAAGAAACCCTAAAATCTGTACTTGACCAACACTTGTCCATTGTGCAATCTAATCTCTTGTCTTCTCTAAAAATTTGATTTTTTCGAGCATTTTCAAAATCTGATAAATTTATCCTTTTTCCCATAAAATTTGCTCATCTACTGGAAATCTGATTTTTTTGTCCTTTACTCTTCCTTGAAATTTAATCCTTTGTACCCTTTGATCTTTTCATCCACTCAAAATTTGAATCATTTTTCCCACCGAATTTGCAAAATCAAACAATTTTGGAAGAAGAAAAATCTGTCCGAAATCTGGTCACGGATTTAAAAGCTCTTGCTGCTCCCAGCAACTTGATCTGATCTAGTTGTAACTACCATCATTGCATCCATCATCTTCTGGCATTTCTGAAAACATATTATACATTCATATTTTGATAAAAAATAGATCTCCCAGACATTTTTCCATGAACAACTCTGTCATTAAAAAAATTTCAAAATTTCTCAAATGTTTCAACTTTATGACATTTTAAATCTTTTATTTCTTTAAAATCTGCACATGCCACCAGAACTTGCCACGTGTCATCTTCTCATCCCTTTAGTCTCTAAATCTCATAATCATTTCCTCTTTTTACTTTTCTTTATGAGATTTGGAGACTAACTTTAGTCTCTAGATTTCTAGATAATTTTCTCTCTCCACTTTTCTTTATGAAATTTGGAGACTTCCTTTAGTCTCTAGATCTCTAGATATCTTATTTGCAGATTTGGAGACTCTCATGACCACTTTTTCTAATTTGGAGATTTGGAGACTAACTTTAGTCTCTAGATCTCTGAATAATTATCTAGAGATTTGGAGACTTGGAGATTTGGAGACTAGTCTCCAAGTCTCATAATGTACTTTCCTTTTTGTGAGATTTGGAGACTTTCTCTATTTGGAGATCTGGAGACTTGGAGATCTGGAGACTATCTTTAGTCTCTAGATCTCTGAATGTTAGTGACTTAACCACTAGCATTCAGAGACTTGGAGACTAGTTAGTCTCTAGATCTCTGAATGTTAGTGGCTTAACCACTAGCATTTGGAGATTTGGAGACTAACATTTTTCGCTGGCATTTTTTCAACAAAATTTCTTCTGGGCCCACTTGCATGGAAACCAAGGTGGATGCACAAGCATGGACAAGCATAGCTTCTTCCTTTTGATTTACTTCATATGTTTGTGCTCTTTCATATAAACACTTCAAATTTTGAAATTGGGAGCAATGTGGGATAAAACTTGATAAAGAAAATGCTGATTTTTCATAGTTGTCAGCACTTAGAGAACCATAACTTTTGATTTTCAAACTGGTTTTTTCTAAAAAAAATTTTGTACAATGCACACATAGTCATCTCAAACATATATAAAATTTATCCTAGCCCAGTTTGTATTTTTTGAGTTATGATAAAAAATGTCACTAGAAATCTAAATAATGCACACTCAGAGAACATTGACATTCTGCAAATGGAATGGCTCTGGCAAAGCTACCAAATGAGCTCATGGGGAGTTGAAAATTGGCATGATGACTCATTTCTATGGCTACAATATGATGCAATCACTAGCACATTATGATCAATCTATGGGAGAAAGATACAATCAACCGAATAGGGCCTCCGACAGTGATTTGATATTTAAAAGAAATGTGCAATTTGACACTTGCTCAAAATGGGACTTCACCGAATGATTCAGAATGACAAAATAATATCATAGAATGCATGCACATACTAAATGAAGTGTTTTCAACACCTATAACACCTCATAAGCTTCAAAATGATAGACGGGTACATATGCATGAAAATGATTTAAAGAGCTTCAAATTGCAAAATTTTAACATGGTACTCAAAACGCATGTTGCATTTTTTAGTACCAACACCTTAAAAAGTCAAAACTTCAACCATATATACCACTAGCTGCCTTGGAATTCCAAAAGAATTTAGGATGCAACAAGCTTCAGACAGCTAGGGTTAGGGTTTCACCCACCAAATCAACTAGAAACAATAAAAAATTAAATGCAAGGGATGAAAACCAGTCGGCCATGCCTGAGAAAAATTTGCACTTATGATAGATCTCTGAGAAAGTACTAAAAATTATGAAAATTTGAATTTGTCAACCTCTTTGGCTAACTGCAACATGCCTCAAGCACAAAAAACACAGTACAGATCCTTGCAGATGATCACGACACACCTTGGACCACACCGCAATGACAAACAAATCATCTCTTACCAGCTCTAGTCACTTCTGCATTGAATTTTAGTCCTTCTGGTCACAGGAAACCCTTCAAAAATTTGAAATCAAATTCCAATGGCTATATCCTTGGTGCCAGTAGCAAATTGGTAGTCAAAATTTAAACCTCGATCAACTTTAAGTCCTGACCATCAGATCTGTTTACTTTTCCCTAACCCGCGCGCTTTACATTGCTTTAAGTAAAATTGATGGTCGTCATTATATCGTGATGCTAAAAGTCAAGCATCTTACCTCATCGATATAATGACAACCATATGATCTTCATGGATGCACAGGCACTTTACTTCCTTTGAAAATTGTGGCCCCACAGACAAATCCACCTCAGCACACCTGGACCAAAGAGAACATGCCCAAGTTAGCACCACCTGCCAGAGGACCCACCCACGTCAACTGTCTGAGAAAAGAAAAATTGATGGATGGCGTAAGATCTCATGGCTCTAACAACTTCCATGAGAACTTATGCCAACTGTAGATCTTCTGTAGATGTCAAGTCCCACTGATAGACACTCAAGCAACTACGACCCACTGACAGATCTAGGAAAGATTCGAAATCAATACGTTGGGCATGATCTCAAAGGGGAAGAATATTCCTTAAGATCATGCATTGACCGTAGATTGAAAAGGTTTTACTGCAGGCCCTACTGACAGTATATCCAGTCACTCACCCATGGACTAATCAGAGCTTGCCATTTGTGCATATGTGTCACCTTAGACCCACAGTCTATCATCTACCATCACATTGGATGGTTGTCACTATACCGCCATATTAAACATCAAGCACTTTACCTTAGTAGTGTAATGACCACCATAGATCTTACCTGCTGTTTAACTTGTCGCTACCTGAGGATGGGCCCACCGAGACAGGTGGCACCTTGTCACTAAAGCGCATGTCAGAAACTCCGACATGTGAAAGGCTTGTAGATTAATGACAGCCACTAGTTTTTTGCAAGGTGAAACAAAGGAAAGAAATTTTGTGGCTGGAGACTTAGGAAAATAAAATTCTGAGAGGCTTAGGAACTTAGGGAAATATTAAAGGAGGACCCCGACATAAAACCTAACCACATAATGAGTGAGGGGACATAACATTTAAGCACATGGGTTATTGAGATTTTAAGTGACCCGATAAAGTAACACAAAATTAGAACAGGGCCAAATGACTTAGGGTTCTTTTTTTTTTTGACCAATGTCTAGATATTTGAATTTTGACAAGGGTTTCTAGGCCAGAGACCAGGAAAAACACTGTAGGGACCAGGGGAAAAGACCAGGAGCCATGAAATTTTTTCCAAGGTGCTAACAGTGGCTGTGGTTGGGAATGATGGGAAGCTTGTGTCCATGTAAGAATTCAGATCTCTCAGATAGAAGACCACCCATAAAACAAAAACAAGGACCTTCACAAAAATAGACAACCGGACAAGAAAGCAAGAAACAGGAAAGGGAAAGACAACTAGACAAGGATTTACAATTTTCTAACAAAAATTATACAATTTTATTTAGTGGCCCCAGGCCACCAAAATAAAATCAATGCCCCTCCTAAATCAAAAATCTAATTCTCATCTACATATGTGGCCAGACACTTGAAATTATCTTGACCATCTTGCTACCAACATATGTGATAATTCATGGGCTGAAAAATAAAACCATAATGATCACTGCCCCTATTCTTCTAATCATAATCATTACATTCATACTCCAAGAAGTAAGTAACATCATTTACTTCCTTTTGATGACTGGAAAAAAAAATTTCACCAAGCAATGCATCAGAGAATAAAACATATGGAGCATCATGCATTACATTACAATTACCTAGCTGAGAAGGACTTGGATCCTTAGATTCATCTTCACACAATACCTCAACCACTGAACAACTTGGTTCCTCTCTAATGTCATCATGAACTCGATTATGAACCAAGTGAAGGTCAATTTCATAAATTTTGTGACAGTAGGACATCTGATCTACATAGTCATGTGTATCAAAAAAAGTTCTATCCCAATTATTGAAGACAAGGTCCTAAATATTGTCATCATCATTATCACATTTATAAAAAGAAGGAAATGGGTTTGAACAAGGAACTTGTTCATCCAAAGAATTCCTATGATAGGAGAACACACTGTCATGTCCTTCAACCGCTTCTTCTGCAGAGTCACTACATGAGGGGAATTGTAATATACATGGGTCCTTAGGGTCACTTTGAACACTGGCCTCATTATCAGTGTCAAAGGATAAATCATAGGGGAGCTGCAAATAAAAATCCACAACAGGTGCATACCTTTGAAATTCTTCAGCCAGAAGTGCTGAAATCTCATCACTGCTTAATGGACTTTGGGCCATATTTTCATCTTCCTCAGCTTCACCCCTATTGCAAACATCTTCCTTGTCCAAGATAAGAATAGAGACCTCTAGCCCTAGATCATCTTGTGTGGATAGACCAATGCGGGAATCATCATCTACATCATATTCATTTTCTTGCAACTCACACAAAACATCATCAAATCGGGACAAGAAACAAGAACTCTAATATTGAAAAGAAGAAAAATCTGCAGACAAATTGGAAACATTATCACTCTCAGATCCATCTCCAACACTCTCATATGTAGTGACCTCAAAATCAGCCTCATAGTCAACACTTTCCGCATGATGAGAATCAACATTAGAACCATTGGTTTCCTCATGATCAACATGAAAAGAAGCCAATGCCCTCAACCTCCTATCCCACATTAACTGTTAGTTCTCAGCCTTTAAGGACATAACCCCAAGTGCATCCTCAAGCCCCAGGCTATCATGACTAAGTATCCAATCTCTGACACATATATAATAATCTTCCCACATTGCATCTAACCAATTGGTTGACTCATGAAAACAAAGATCCAAGAATAAACCAATGAACTTAGATTCTAAAAACTCAACATCATCAGGAAGCTCATTATATACATCCCAAAATCTATCATAGAAAAGAGATATGGATAGATCCTTTCTACATCCTACTTTCAATCTCATCAATGACATGCAATCCCTAAGGATGCCTTGCTCAAGGAAAGCAAGCTCCTCATCAAGCTTACCCATCAGACTTAATGCAATATTTCCAAACAATTTTGTAGAGATGAAACTAAAAACTTGAAGTATGCAAACCTCTACTCACACCTTATTCTTTTCTTAGTGCTTGACCACTCAATAAGGAAACATCTAAACCTTGAAAAGTACCTAAGAGTTTTGTAGCAGAAAACCTTTTTGACTGGAAGGCAGGGCAGATCTAGAGCTCACCCTAAAGCTCCATTAGATTCATTTTCTTTGTAGAGTCGCCACCTCCTTGAAGAGGAAAATATTGTACCTTTCTTTGTACCTCTTCCAATCAACCAAAACTCCACCAAGTAAACATGCACTATTTATTAGAAGATGCATTGATCAAACAAAGAAATCAGAGCCGCCACTCAACACTTGGTTAGAAAATTTTACAAATTTTTTATTTTTATTTGACTCTTTTATCATATAACCGGACTCTAGGATGATCCAGCCAAGCAAGGAGGCTTGCACTCTTTTACTTATTCCCTAGTAGAATCACCAATTTGTTGGATATTTTTCTTGCAGGACTAAACTTGAATCGATGGATAGGCTGGATTCTCAAGTTAGGCACTCAAGTTTGACAAGAAAATAGTCCAATTGATGAGGATTGAAAGGAATCCTCCTTCTTTGAGCTCCACATCACTCAGGTGAGTATTGCCTTATCTGCACACTTAAGACACCTCATGATAAACAATAGGCCTACAAATGGATTATTGTTAAAGAGTCTTCAAACCCTTTTGGGTAACCTATACCCCAATGAAACAATTCTTATGCAATAGCCCTATTTGCATAGAATGAGTCTGAAGACTAGAGAGGACCTCCTACTACCACTACCAACATGAAAGGGAAAGGTATTTGATTTGAATGATTTTAATGTTGGGCTGAAAGGACCTTTGAGATGCCTTAAGTCCCTCATAGACCAGTGCCTTGTCCAATAGGCCACAGAGTCGAATACATCACTGCAACAAAGAGCTATGAGACAAGAAAACAATACATTCTAATATGCTGATGCCTTACACCAAACATACACCATCAACCAGATCATACTTTAACAATCCACTTGTGTACCCGAATGTGTTATCACCCATTCAAAGGATTTTAACACTGCCCTAAGAAGAGACCTATAAACAAGCAATACATTGACCAGCATCGAGTGGAAGACAAACATGAGATACCCTTGATACCCCAGTTCATACATGCCTGAAAACCAGTCCTAGACCTAGTTGTTTCTGCAAAAAAAACTCTATTGCAGACTCATAGGAAATGCATATAGAAAGATCACAACACCCTTGATGCCATAATCAATAAATCTAGAACCCAAGATGGAGACAATCTGATAACAGTAGAAACATATTGAATCTCATATATAAGACAAATTAATTACAATACATATCATATTGTCTAAGCCAACAAAAGAAGAAAGAACACCCTATATGCAGAGAAGTAGAGAAAATCTACAGGAAAAGGACCCTTCATGGAACCAAAAAGGAACCCTTGGGAACCAGGATTTCAAAACCCTTACAAATTCAAAACTTCAACCATATATACCACTGGCTTCCTTGAAATCCCAAAAGAATTTAGGATGCAACAAGCTTCAAACAGCTAGGGTTAGGGTTTCACCCACGAGATCAACTAGAAACAGTCAAAAATTAAATGCAGGGGATGAAAACTAGTTAGCCATGCCAGAGAAAGATTTGCACTTATGATAGATCTCTGGGAAAGTACTGGAAGTTATGAAAATTCAAATTTGTCAACTTGTTTGGCCACCTGCAGCATGCCTCAAGCACAAAAAATAGAGTACAGATCCCTGCAGATGATCACGACACACCCTGGACCACATCGCAATGGAAAAAAAATCATCTCTTACCAGCCCCAGTCACTTCTGCATTGAATTTTAGTCCTTTTGGTCACAGGAAACCCTTCAAAAATTTGAAATCAAATCCCGACGGCTATATCCTTGGTGCCACTAGCAAATCAGCGGTCAAAATTTAAACCTCGATCAACTTTAAGTCCTGACCGTCAGATTTGTTTACTTTTTCTGGGCCAGCACACTTTACATTGCTTTAAGTAAAATTGATGGTCGTCATTATATCACGATGCTAAAAGTGGAGAATCTTACCTCAGCGGTATAACGACAACCACATGATCTTCATGGACCCGCAAGCACTTTACTTGCTTTGAAAACTACAGCCCCATAGACAAATCCACCTCAGCACACCTGGACCAATGAGAACACATTGAAGTCAGCACCACCTGCCAGAGGACCCACCCACGTCAACTATCTGAGAAAAGTAGAATCGATGGCTAACGTAAGATCTCATGGCTCTGACAATTTCCATGAGAACTTACACCAACTATAGATCTTTTGCAAATGTCAGGTCCCACTAATAGACATGCAAGAAACCAGGTCCCACTGACAAACACGCAAGCAACCAGGTCCCACTGATAGATCTAGGAAAGATTCAAAATCAACAGATGGTGCATGATCTCAAAGGGGAAGAATATTCCTTAAGATCATGCACTTACCGTAGATTGAAAAGGCTTTACTGCAGGCCCAACTAACAAGATATCCAGTCACCTACCTATGGACTAATCAGAGCTTGCCATTTGTGCATACGTGTCACCTTGGACCCACAGTCTGTCGTCTACCATCACAACGGATGGTTGTCGCTATACTGCCATATTAAACATCAAGACTTTACCTTAGCGGTGTAATGACCACCATAGATCTTACCTGCTATTTAACATGCCACTACCTAGGGATGGGCCCGCTGGGACAGGTGGCACCTTGTCACTAAAGCACATGTCAAAAACTCTGACATGTAGAAGGCTTGTAAATTAATGATAGCCACTAGTTTTTTGCAAGGTGAAACAAAGGAAAAAAAATTTGCAGCTGGAGACTTAGGAAAATAAAATGTCAAGAGACTTAGGAACTTAGGGAAATATTAAAGGGGGACCTCGACGTAAAACCTAACCTCATAGCAAGGGAGGGGACATAACATTTAAGCACATGGGTTATTGAGATTTTAAGTGACCCGATAAAGTAACACAAAATTAGAACAGGGCCAAATGACTTAGGGTTCTTTTTTTTTTTTACCAACGGCTAGATATTTGAATTTTGACAAGGGTTTCTAGGCTAGAGACTAAGAAAAAAATTGCAGGGACTAGGGGAAAAGACCAGGAGCCATGAAAATTTTTCCAGGGTGCTAATAGTGGCTCTAGTTGGGGATGATGGGCAACTTGTGTCCATGCAAGAATTCAGATCTCTCGGATAGCAGACCACCCACAAAACAAAAATAGGGACCTTCACAAAAATAGACAACCGAATAGGAAAGTAGGTAACAAGAAAGGGAAAGAAAAATGTACAAGGATTTACAATTTTTTAACAAAAAATATACAATTTTATTCAGTGACCCCTAGCCACCAAAAGAAAATCAATGTCCTTCCTATATCAAAAATATGATTCTCATCTACATATGTGGCCAGACACTTGAAATTATCTTGACCATCTCGCTACCAACATATGTGATAATTCATGGGCTGAAAAATAAAACCATAATGATCACTAACCCTATTCTTCCAGTCATAATCATTACATTCATACTCCAAGAAGTAAGGAACATCATTTACTTCCTTTTGATGACTGGAAACAAAAATTTCATCTAGTAATGCATCAAAGAATAAAACATATGGAGCATCATGCATTACATCACAATTATCTGGCTGAGAAGGACTTGGATCCTTAGATTCATCTTTACATACTACCTTAGCCATTGAACAACTTGGTTCCTCCTTGATGTCATCATGAACTAGATTATGAACCAAGTGAAATTCAATTTCATAAATTTTGTGACAGTAGGACATCCGATCTGCATAGTCATGTGTATCAAAAAATGTTCTGTCCCAATTATTGAAGACAAGGTCCTCAATATTGTCACCATCATTATCACATTTATCAAAATAAGGAAAAGGGTTTGAACAAGGAAATTATTCATCAATAGAATTCCTATGAAAGGAGAACACACTATCATGTCCTTCAACCTCTTCTTCTACAGAGTCACTACATGAGGGGAATTGTAATATACATGGGTCCTTAGGGTCACTTTGAACATTGGCCTCATTATTAGCATCAAAGGATAAATCATAGGGAAGCTACAAATCAAAATCCACAACAGCTGCATACCTTTGAAATTCTTCAGCTGAAAGTGTTGAAATCTCATCACTGCTTAATGGACTTTGGGCCATGCTTTCATCTTCCTCAGCTTCACCCCTATTGCAAACATCTTCCTTGTCCAAGATAAGAATAGAGACCTTTGGCCCTAGATCCTCTTGTGTGGATAAACCAATGCAGAAATCATCATCTACATCATATTCATTTTCTTACAACTCACACAATACATCATCAAACTCAGACAAGAAACAAGAACTCTAATATTGAAAAGAAGAAAAATCTGCACACAAATTGGAAACATTATCACTCTCAGATCCATCTTTAGCACTCTCATATGCACTGACCTCAAAATTAGCCTCATAGTAAACACTTTTCGCATGATGAGAATCAACATTAGAACCATTGGTTTCCTCATGATCAACATGAAAAGAAGCCAATGCCCTCAACCTCTTGTCCCCCATTAACTACCAATTCTCAGCTTTTAAGGACATAACCCCAAGTGCATCCTCAAGCCCAAGGCTATCATCACTAAGTATCCAATCATTGACACATATATAATACTCTTCCCACAATGCATCTGACCAACTGGTTGACTCATGAAAACAAAGATCTAAGAATAAACCAATGAACTCAGATTCTAAAAACTCAACATCATCAGGAAGCTCATTATATACATCCCAAAATCTATCATAAAAAAGAGATATGGATAGATCCTTTCTACATCCTACTTTCAATCTCATCAATGACATGCAATCCCTAAGGATGCCTTGCTCAAGGAAAGCAAGCTCCTCATCAAGCTTACCCATCGGACTTAATGTAATACTTCCAAACAATTTTGTAGAGATGCAACTAAAAACTTGAAGTATGCAAACCTCTATTCACACCTTATCCTTTTCTTAGTGCTTGATCACTCAATAAGGAAACATCTAAACCTTGAAAAGTACCTAAGAGTTTTGTAGCAGAAAACCTTTTTGATTGGAAGGCAGGGTAGATCTAGAGCTCACCCTGAAGCTCCATCAAATTCATTTTCTTTATAAAGTCGTCACCTCCTTGAAGAGAAAAATATTGTACCTTTCTTTGTACCTCTTTTAATCAACCAAAACTCCACCAAGTAAACATGCACTTTTTATGAGAAGATGCACTGATCAAATAGAGAAATCAAAGCCGCCACTCAAAACTTAGTGAGAAAATTTTACAAATGTATTTTTTTTTATTTGACTCTTTGATCATATAACTAGACTCTGGGATGATCCAACCAAGCAAGGAGGCTTTCTATCTTTTATGTATTCCCTAGTAGAGTCACCATTTTGTTTGGAGATTTTCCTTGCAGGACCAAACTAGAATCGATGGATGGGCTTGATTCTTAAATTATGCACTCAAGTTTGATAAGAAAATAGTCCAATTGATGAGGATTGAAAGGAATCATCCTTCTTCTTTGAGCTCCACATCACTCAGGTAGGTATTGCCTTATCTGCACACTCAAGACACCTCATGATAAACAATAGGCCTGCAGATGGATTATTGTGGAATAGTCTTCAAACCCTTTTGGGTAACCTATACCCCAATGAAACAATTCTTATGCAATAGCCCTATTTGCATAGAATGAGTCTGAAGACTAGAGAGGACCTCATACTACCACTACCAACATGAAAGGGAAAGGTATTTGATTTGAATGATTTTAATGTTTGGCTAAAAGGACCTCTAAGATGCCCTAAGTCCCTCATAGACCAGTGCGTTGTCCAATGGGCCACAGAGTCGAATACATCACTACAACAAAGTGCTATGAGAGAAGAAAATAATATATTCTAATATGCTGATGCCTTAAACCAAACATACACCATCAACTAGATCACACTTTAACAATCCACTTGTGTACCCAAATGTGCTATCACCCATTCAAAGGATTTTAACCCTCCCCTTAGAAGAGACCTATAAAAAAAGCAATACATTGACCAGCATCCACTCGAAGACAAACATGAGATAACCTTGATACCCCAGTTCATACATGCCTAAAAACCAGTCCTAGACCTAGTTGTTTCTATGAAAACAACTCTACTATAGATTCATAGGAAATGCATATAGAAAGATCACAACACCCTTGATGCCATAATCAATAAATCTAAAACCCAAGATGGAGACAATCTGATAATAGTGGAAACATATTGAATCTCATACATAAGACAAATTAATTACAGTACATATCATATTCTCTGAGCCAACAAAAGAAGAAAGAATACCCTATATGCAGAGAAGTAGAGAAAATCTATAGGAAAAGGACCCTTCATGGAACCAAAAAGGAACCCTTGGGAACCAGGATTTCAGAACCCTTACAAAGTCAAAACTTCAACCATATATACCACTAGCTGCCTTGAAATCCCAAAAGAATTTAGGATGCAACAAGCTTCAAACAACTAGGGTTAGGGTTTCACCCATGAGATCAACTAGAAATAGTCAAAAATTAAATGCAGGGGATGAAAACCAGTCAGCCATGCCTGAGAAAGATTTGCACTTATGATAGATCTCTGGGAAAGTACTGCAAATTATGAAAATTCAAATTTGTCAACTTGTTTGGCCACCTACATCATGCCTCAAGCACAAAAAATAGAGTACAGATCCCTGTAGATGATCACGACACACCCTGGACCACATCGCAATGGCAAACAAATCATCTCTTACTAGCTCTAGTCACTTCTGCATTGAATTTTAGTCCTTCTGGTCACATGAAACCCTTCAAAAATTTGAAATCAAATCCCAACGACTATATCCTTGGTGCCACTAGCAAATCGGTGGTCAAAATTTAAACCTTGATCAACTTTAAGTCCTGATCGTCAGATCTATTTACTTTTCCTGGGCCCATGCGCTTTACATTACTTTAAGTAAAATCGACGGTCATCATTATACCGTGATGCTAAAAGTTGAGCATCTTATCTTAGCGGTATAATGACAACCACATGATCTTCACAGACCCGTAGGAACTTTACTTCATTTGAAAACTGTGGCCCCATAGACAAATCCACCTCAGTACACCTAGACCAATGAGAACACACCCAAGTCAACACCACTTGCTAGAGGACCCACCCACATCAACTGTCTAAGAAAAGCAGAATCGATGGCTGGCGTAAGATCTCATGGCTTTGACAACTTCCATGAGAACTTATGCCAACTGTAGATCTTCTATAAATGTTAGGTCCCACTGACAGACACACAACCAACCAGGTCCCACTAATAGACATGCAAGCAACCAAGTCCCACTGATAGATCTGGGAAAGATTCAAAATCAATGGATGGCGCATGATCTCAAAGGGGAAGAATATTCCTTAAGATCATGCATCGATCGTAGATTGAAAAGGCTTTACTATAGGCCCCACTAACAGAATATCCAGTCACTCACCAGTGGACTAATCAGAGCTTACCATTTGTGCATATGTGTCACCTTGGACCCACAGTCTGTCATCTACCATCACATCAGATGGTTGTCGCTATACCGCCATATTAAACATCGAGCACTTTACCTTAGCAGTGTAATGACCACCGTAGATCTTACCTACTATTTAACTTGTTGCTACCTAAGGATGGGCCTACTAGGATAGGTGGCACCTTGTCGGTAAAGCACATGTTAGAAACTCTGACATGTGGAAGGCTTGCGGATTAATGACAACCACTAGTTTTCTGCAAGGTGAAACAAAGGAAAGAATTTTTTTGGCTAGAGACTTAGGAAAATAAAATGCCGAGAGGCTTAGGAACTTAGGGAAATATTAAAGGGGGACCCTGACATACAACCTAACCACATATCGAGTGAGGGGACATAACATTTAAGAACATGGGTTATTGAGATTTTAAGTGACCCGATAAAGTAACACAAAATTAGAACAGAGCCAAATGACTTAGGGTTTTTTTTTTTTTTTACCAATGGCTAGATATTTGAATTTTTACAAGGGTTTCTAGGCCAGAGACTAGGAAAAACACTGTAGGGACTAGGGGAAAAAACTAGGAGCCATGAAAAATTTTCAAAGGTGCTAACAAATACACCTCTACCTATTCTCTTCCTTGGTTCAATAGGTTTTGATTCATCTTCAGTAGTTGGTTTATCCTTCACTGAGTGATCTTGTTTCTCCTTCCATCAAGAATTACCATGATGTCTCCTCTTCAACTTATCTTATGCCTTTGGGCATACTAATAAGCATCCTCAATTGAACCAATCTTCAACATACCAATATCATCCTGAATATTGAATCTCAAGCCATTCACATACCAAGCTACCTTTTTCTTACCAAGTTCTCTATGTCCAGACTAAATAGTCAACTTATAAAACTCCTCGATATAGTCTTCCACAGTCATCTCTTTCTACTTCAAGTTCTACAACTTCTTAAACAACTCCAGTTCATAGTCAGTAAGTATGAACATAGCTTTTAACTTTTCCACCATCAACCTCCACCGATTGATCTTCATTTCACCTTCATCTTCTCTATCTCGCTGTAATTCTTTCCACCAAAGAGTAGCATATCCTTTCAACTTAGTCTATGATAATCTCACTCTAAGAGGATCTTCAATTTCTTCAAGCTCCAAGAGGTTTTCTAACTCACCAATCCAATAAATCAAGTCCTTAGGTCTCAAAGTACCATAAAAGTTAGAAACTTCCATTCAATAACTAGTACTTAACTGAGCTCTAGATCTCTACAATCAACTAGTTTTGTCTTCACCAGATCTATTCCTCTGATCAACTCTATCATCTCCACTAGATCAAGCAGCTTCAAAGTCTTCAGTAGCTTCCTCATAGCCATCTTTAGTACCAAGATTCCTTGGCATACCAGTAGTAGCCCTCATGATCTTGGAGATCATGTCATTCTTCATTAATTCCATCTCAGATGTAAAATCTACTTTAACCTTCTCTATAATCTTTAATTCTACAGCATCACAGAGGTCTGCAATCACCCTAGGGTCTAATATTTTTAGAGGCATCTCCAAATATCTTTGAAAACCCAAGGAAACAAATCAACAACCCAAGGTCCTAGTACAAATTTCCTCCACTTGGTGATCTATCCACACACTCAAGAGCTTCAAGCTCTGATACCACCTGACTCAGTGCACAATAGAAAATTCTATAATGGATAGTCCAAAACTACACTAGCAACAATAATATAGCGGAAACACAATAAGAGGATACTCAAAAGAATTTTAATTCAACATGCCTAGCTATAAGGCCTTCCAAGTTAGGGTCAAATACAAACAATTTTCAATCCTCTAGTTAGTTTAGCTTTGTGACACATCAACAACTAGTAGAAATGCTAAGGCAGATCTAAACTTGAACTCACAAGCCACCAAGAAATCTCCTTGTCTCTAAGCATGCAAACCACTAGCTCTACTATTATAGATATCACACAAACAATATGATCTACAAGATCATGCAAGATCCCATTACTATCCTTCCCAAATCTGTGTCCCTAACAACTATCCAAACCTTGTCTTAAATACTTTTCTTCAACCACAAGTCAGCTGGAAGAAAGAAATAACTCCTAAGCCCAAGTTGGCTCCTAAACAAATAATTATTAACTGCAATACAACTCAGCTTTCAAATAGCCTTACAAATAATTAATTCTCCATGTTGGCCTTTAGATCCACATAGGAGAATGCAACACAAGCTACCCACCTTAAATACATCAAGTTGGCCCACCAAATATCTAAGAACTCAAGTCAGCAAGCCAAATTACTGAGCATTAGTAAAACTACCAAGCACACCAGGCATTGCTGAGCATAGGTTTCGTCAAGTGCTAGAGTTTATAGAGTTCCTTTAGTGACCAAGATCTTTAATGACTAAGCGCCTCAATCAAAGTTGCAACCAAGTAACATAGAAACACTCCAACATAACACACCAACATGTAGGATTGTCAACTACCCTAGGATTCTCCTGCATAAGATCAATGATAAAAGATTTATGAAAATACTATCCTAAAAGATCAAAATCACTCAAATTATGATGCAATATATTCATTTTGTTATCACTAAATGAGAATTTTAAGAGAAATGAACTAGAGTAATGATGCTCTTAATTATATGATTGTCTAATGAAATTTGCCTATAATGCAATTGCTATAAAAAGATATGTGAATTGCTCTAATTATGTCTCCTACTAATAAAATTTATCAAGGTGTAGGGGGTGAGTTAGATGTGAGTTGATTTAACCATGATCAAGATAAAGGTTGAGTTGTGTTTGTTGAGGTGTCCAGTTTGAGCAGACAAGATTCTCTCCCAAGAATGGATGGTCAAGATAGAAAAGCCTATTGGAGATTTTCCAACAAGCCAGTATTGACTATATGTTTGTCATTGATGACAACATATGGAAAGTATCATGTGTGGAAGCCTTATGTAGTAAGCTTTTAGTATATGTAGCATTGACACGATATCAGGATGATATCATAGGCACAGAGGTTAGCTGTTAGTACAGATAGTTATATAGCAGCTTGTGTAAGGCAGTGTTCCTGATAGAGTAATAGATAGTGTTTTGTGTATGGTTGTTCGTACATTTTTCATGAATCCTTGCATGCTTGGATATATGTTGAAGACATGTTAGTGATGTTTCAGCTATGGATGCATAGTTAGATATTTAGTAGAAGTGAAGTTATGCAATCACTATTCGCCAATAGCAATTTCTTGTGTTTATTTAGAAGAGCCGACATAGATTTTATTGGTTTTGGATTTGCACATATCATGTGGGTATGTGCCCTTGGATTTAAGCTTAGAGAATAGTTATTTATGTTCATTTAAGAGCACATGAAGTAATTCATCTTTAGGAGAAAGATTTAGTTATTTTGGTAGAGCCAACAGTGTGTAGGGTGCATCTACAATTATCTTATTACGATAGGCCCTAGAATGTGTTGCGTGCATAGTAGAGCTGACAGAATGTTTATTGGAGTTTTTTATGGTTTCTCTATTATGATTTCAAGGTGGTTCTAATAGGCCAACTTGATTATATCATTTGGAGGAAAGATATTTATAGGCAGTCATTTGTGATTGCTTGAATGTGGTTCATAGTTGATCAAGAAGAGCAGAGCAGAGTGTGCGAAGTGTTGAGCCATCAAAAGAAGGTCTCTATGACCAAGTAAAGTATTTTTGCTATACATTGGAACTAATCTAAATAGCAGGTCAAAGCATAATTCACCAAGATCCAAATGTTGTGTTTATCTGTTATTCAGAAGGTTGTAGCCTTCACCCCTTTAAGCAGTGAGCTCTTAGATAGGGCATCCTCTCCCCTAACAAGGACAATTCTAAAAGACTCCTAACAAGTTCTGACCCTTGACTAGGTCTACTATACTAAATATATTGTAAGGAAACTCCTAACAGGGTTAAGGATCTTCTAACAAGGATCATAATACACTAGTGCAGAATATTAGTGGGTGTCAATTCCCACTGGGGCTTTTACCTATTTGGGTTTCCCCGTAACTAAAATATTGGTGTTGTGTTCATGTGTTCTTTCATTGTGTTTATGCTTTATGTTTAAGTATACTTAATTGGATAAAGAATTGAGAATTGTAGATAACTGATGCACATGCCCCCCCCCTCCCTCTCAGTTATCTCTTGGCACTATTCCTAACAATTGGTATCAGAGCCAAGTGCCTCAGAGAGAAATTTTAATAGCTTGAGGTTGATTAGATGGCATACTTCAGGAAAGAGAGTCCTAAGTTTGATGCAGAGAATTATCTTGATTGGAAGAACAAGATGGTGACTCATTTGTAGTGCATTGCTTTTGAAGTTTTTAATGTAACTATCAAAGCAACCAAGATTCCTACTTTAGAAGACCTTGCAAAGGATGATGCTAATGACACAGAAAAAAAGAATTATTTCATCAGAATGCTATAGCTAAAGAAGCCCTTATCAGTGCCCTATCTTATAGTGAATTTTCAGAGATAAAGAAAGTAGACACCACCCACAAGATATGGAAGTACCTAGAAGACATATTTGAAGGAGAAAAACAAGCAAAGGATGCACTTACAAAGACATGGAAGAAAATATACAATGCATTAGAGATTCTTCCTGAAGAAAACATCAAAGCTTATAATCAAAGGATCAATGAAGCAGTTGCTGGAATCATGAACAATGGTGGAGAAATATCAGAGGAAGATATTATGGACAAGTTGATGACTACTCTCACTCTAGACTATGAAAGAAAGATCAACATCCTTATGAGACCATGCAACTTACATCTAATTTCAAGAGAGAGACCTTGATCAACAAAATCTCAGCTTTTGAGATTTCAAGATTGAAGGTAGAACCTAAAAGTGAGACAACCTTCAAAGCAATAGTTCATGGTAAGAAATTTGCAAACACTTCTGGTAATTTTGATGATGATGATGAAGAGAAAACTTTAGATGATTTTATTGGTATGATTGCCAAAAGAGAAAAGAAAGGAAAAGGTAAATATTAAGGCCAATTACAATTTAAGTGTTTTTCATGTAATAAGATAGGTCACTTTACATCTAAGTGTCCTACTAGAGCTAGAAATTTCAAAAAGGATTACAAGCCTAAGTACTCTAAGGAATGTTACTTTGCTAGAGATGCAGTTTCAGATGAAGAATCAGGTGAAGAAGAAATTGGATTCATTACTATTGTAGACAAAATGAATAATAAGACAAATCATAAAAATGAGAAAGAGGAACAAAAGCTAGCAATGATTTCCCAAGCAGATATAAGGACAAACTGGATTATAGATAGTGGTTGTTCACATCACATGATAGGTGATAAAGGTAGATTTGTTCATCTAGACAAATATAATGGTAGTATGGTTAGATTTGGAGACAACACTCCTAAACCAATAGTTTGTAGAGGAGTCATCACCTTGGATGGAAAGAACAATACTGATGATGTTTTCTATGTTGATGGTTTGAAACATAACCTTCTCGGTGTTGGACAGTTATCTAGAAAAGGCTATCAGTTGGAGTTCAAAGATGACAAATGCATCGTTAACAACAAGGATGGTGTTATGATTGCATTAGGCTCAAAGACAAGAGGTAATGTTTTTCAACTCAATTTAGAAGCAAGTTGTTTTGTTGCTAAAGTTGATGACAGTTGGTTGTGGCATAAAAGACTATGTCATATCAATTTTGATAATGTAGTAAAGATAACCAATGTAAAGGCAGTAAGAGATCTATGTAGCATAGAAAAGCTAGTTGATACTATATGCAAGGAATGTGTGATGGGAAAGCATGTGAGGAATTCATTCAAGAGTAAGCACAATTCAGCTGAGAACAAGTTGGATCTGATTCATACAGACCTATGTGGTCCAACTCAAACAAGATCATACTATGGTGAAAGGTATTTCATTTTGTTTGTTGATGATTATACTAGGATGATGTGGGTTGTGTTATTAAAAGATAAGTTAGAAGCATTTGAGAAGTTCAAAATATTCAAAGCTAAGGTTGAGAATGAATCTGGCCTAAAGATAAAATGTTTGAGATCAGATAAAGGAGGAGAATTCACCTATGAAAAATTTTATGAGTACTGCGAAGAACATAGCATAAAGAGACAATTAAGTGCACCTAGAACACCTTAGCAGAATGGAATTATAGAGAGAATTCATAGGGTAAAAGAATGATCAGTTGTCACCTTTTCAGCTAACTCATACGACTCAGTTGATTCCTATTTGGCCAAGTTGGACTGGGTCAAATCCTATTCGGCCGAACAAATGGCAGCACCACATGGTGCTGAATGGTACCTACGTGGTGGGGGGGACTCAATTGAGTCCTACTTAGTTGAGTAGGACTTGGCTGAGTCTACCCTTCCCTATAAGTAGCCCTATGAAAGCCCAAAACCCCTCATTTGAACAGTGAGGAGCTAAGGATAGGCGATGTGGAGGGAGTGATAGTCAACTCGGCCAAGGTCTAGGTGGGTTTTTTTCTTTTTTTTTTCATTTTTTGTTTGTGTTTTTTAGTTTTTTTTTTGCATACATTGTTTACATATTTTTTAATTATTTTTTAAATATTTATATGCAAAAAAAATGTCATTTTTTTAATAAGCATTGTATTTACCTTTAAAAATGTACAAAATCAACACATAAAACTTAAACATACAAACCTAAATCCTAAGAAAACATATATAATTTAAGTAAAATGTAAACAGAAACTTTTAAAAACATGTAATAGGACCTACCCTTAAGACATTTAATAAGACCCTTAAAACCTAATAGGATGGACCCAATTATAAGACCCAATACTTGACTTAATAGTACCAATTAAAACATAATGGACTATCTACTTTTACTAACCTAATAAGACCACTTAAAAATTAACATCCACTAAATAGGACCTATTAGGACCCTTAAGACCTAATAGGACCACTTCAGACCTAATAGAACTTAATAGGTTGAAATAGTTCACCCTTAA